>JAAGVU020000001.1:28561358-28578673 GCA_011763525.2 Mormyrus iriodes
AGTTATTTCTGTGACCATTGTGAGTTTTTCTTTCATTGACTGAAGGGTACCAACAATTTTGTCCACGTGTGTATATAATACCAGAGGACCAATGGCAACCTCTAAATGAAAATTTATCTTCCTGTAGTGGTCTGCCTTTATATACCATCACTGGCATATCTAATCTAAGACGATTTCCCTTAGAAGGGGTGTATTTGTGAAAACAATCTGACTCTCATGAGCATATGAGCTATATGATTGTTTTAATAATATGGTCATTGCAAGACCTATAGAGCAGATATCCACCCACAGCAATGTTCGTTCTTGTTTGTCACAAAGTGAACCTGATGTTGTGCTGTAAAGTCTAAAAAGTTCTCTTTTCTGAGAGGGGAAGAGAATGTCAGCTGTAAGACAGGAGACTGGTGGCAGGAGGCAAGAACAAAAGACAGGCACTCTAACTTCCTCACAAGAGAAAAGAATCTCAGCAGGGAGTCTTAGACGGTTGTGAGATAGGGCACCATGTTCAGGGAGCATTTTGGGAGGCCAAAATAAAACAGAACTCAATGATATGTGATTGGCAATGGGTCACAGGTGATGTGAAGTAGTGGGCTTGGGGGGGAGGTAAGAAGAGAGATCTGGAGATTGTTGGGGATGGTGAAAGAAATGATGAGTGAGTCATAAATGGACACTAGTAAGGATGTTGGGTCCATGTTCACCTACGTGGGGATCAGCCCTGGCTTCGATCCAAAGGAAGGGTGTATGAAGTGAGGTAGACTGGGGCCAAGCTGCATGAGTCATGGAGCTCGTTCACTGCATCCATGCTGTCTCTCTGCAGTCAGTGAGATGCTGAGTGCTTCAGAGCACTTCATGCTGATTCAGCAGGGAGGGTTCATACTGAGTAATGACTGTTTACTCCGGTGAATCTGGGCCTGTTTTCATTGTGACAGTTTTGAAGTAATGCAAATTTTTTGCTGTTTACTATGTGTTATTAGTTATGATATATTTACAGTATTGCAACATTATTTCAGTAACTTTAACCTTGTTTTAATATTTACACATATGTTTACTTTATTTAGCAGATGCTTTTGTCTAAAGTGACACAAAAGTACAAGTGAACCAGATAGCACATTACAAATATATGGCTGTCAAGACGTCAGCTAGGCATAACTGTACTGTAGCTAGGCTGAGCTCCCAATGAATGCCCAAGTACAGGTGTAAATAGCTTCAGTGCAAGAGTGACACAACATCTTCCAGGCAGAGCAAGAACCTAATAAGATAACTAATCTAATTACAACAAAGTACTAACAAAGTACAAAGAACATTCAAGGAACATGGGAATGTTTTTAATTGCATCCCTAAAATGTTAATTCGGTTTAGGTCTTAACAAAGCAAAAAAGGTAAAGTTTGTTTTTTAAAATAATCTAGTAAAATATTTCAAACTACTATGTAAAGGGAACTGTCTGGCAGTATTTTTTTTTCTTTACACATGTAATTAAAATTTGGTCCACTCCAAGTCAAAAGAAAGGTTCCTCAGCAAAGGCTGAGTGTGTCAGAAGAGCCTCCACAGCGCCCCCTATAGAGCAGGATCTTTGGTATATACAGACAGAGATAAAGTTAAAGGGCTGCATGATGTGATTGAGGCACATTGTTAAGGAGAACGCCCCCCCCCCCACCACCACGGAGTGCCCTTGCTTGTGAGTTTGTCCTCACTGCAGAAACTAACGGGGGGCACTGTTTATTTTACCGTGCCGTAATCGCACCTCCGCTCACATGCCAAGCAGGGGGAGAGATAGGGTGCTGATTAGTGCATAATGCAGCAAGGTCAAAGGGAGACGGGGAGAGGGCTTGCCCATTTACGGTTTTAAACTGGCGCCGAGGGCCAGAGTGGGACAGAGCAGGCAATCACCTGGGCACTGGCACCACGCAGGCCTGTCTCAGCACGTCTGCCGACTCCCGACACTCCCATGAGCCTGGTAAGTCCACCGGAGGGCATCGAATCAACATAGGCACAGTAGAGCAGGATAGGGAGCCAAGAAAAACTAGGCAGCCGAGAAAATGCAGGTAATTAGATGGCCAGTTCATTTTTAAGCACATTTTAGTTGGCCCAGTTGAATTGGGAGAAGTATGTCCGGTGGAGATACTGTGCACTGGCACTATAGAAGAGTGTTTGGTCTTTCCGATGGCTTCATCAGCAATCACCTTGCTATATTTTCTGGCCCATGTCACTTCAAGGGAGCTCTCAGTACTTGAAATTATTGGTCAGGGTGATGCTTAATTGCATAGTGGTGAAAGACCTTCACCTGAACTCTTAAAGGTTCCTGGTCGAAGCCTGAAAGCCTTGGGAAAAATATTCAGCTGCATCAATGAGTGTGAATCTTCAAAATACAGTGACTAGTAATTGATTGCAGTTTGCTGTTTTATCCATGGCTGTCCAGGCTCACCTTAACCCTTTTCTGGTCATGCAACTGTGGAAGATTGACACATGAATAGATATCTGACCTGTAGTACCTTCTCATCTTATTTACTATTCAAATACTATTTACTTTGAGAGATGGTCATTGCAGTAGTTAATTATAGTATATTATTTTGTTAAAACTGGCAGTGATGCATCCCTGTGAAATGTTGCATGTATATTGTGGAATCAAGATACACTGAATGTTTTCCTGTTCCACAGTAAATCCAGCTACATGAGGCTTGTCATTTACACTTGATTTCAATATCATATTTTTGTCACCTCTCTGCTATTTCATCACACATCTGTGTGAGGTCTTGTAGTTGACTGCAAGACCCCCTAAGACAAGAAATAAAATGCTACAGTTTGTTGCAGTGTTTCTGAATCTAGTTGCTTTGTTGACCAGGACATCTACTTTTGTGTGTGTGTAGTATATGGGTTTTCTTTTTTTCTCTGAGCATTTGTCCTGCTTCAAATCATGCCTGTCACATATGCAAAAGGCAGCCAGATATGTTTTTTAACAGGCATGTGTGCCCAGGAGAAGGATGATCTCGATCCCCAGGATAAGCAGAAACTTCACACCAATGACCTTTCTGGTTAGCAGAGCTCACAATACACGTGAAATCTCTTGTTTTTTGTGCCGGAGATAAAAATCAAAGAGCACCGGAGGTCATATCATCATCTCAATTCTGACAAACTAATAATGTGCAAATAGCAGTCACCAGATAACATTACAATACTTAGCAGTGATTCCTGGATTAAATAGCTTCCCTCTAAAATCACACGTGCTCTTAAGAAATAAACAGCAGATGTGATGACATTGCCATTACCATGCTTTGAGCTTTTGGTGGTGATTTAGACCACTTAGGTCTCTTTTTGTCAAAATCCAGGATCAAACTCAAGCTCCAACCTCAAGATATCCAAAGCATTGTATTACGATGGTGGCATGTAGCCCAGCAGATTAGGGCTCGGTGCGTGTGTTTGGAATATTTGAATTCTACTGCTGGCAGAGTGATCATATCACCACTGGGCCCTTTTGCAAGGTCCTTATCCCCAGCTTCTCCAGTAATGCCAGACGCTGGCTGACCCTGTGCTCTCACTTCAAAACTTTGTCTGTCATGTAGTGTAACATGGGGTACGTGAAACCTGAAAAATTCCAATGTGCCTTGTACATATGGCAAATAAATGAAGTACCTTATATACTTTTTTGATAGATTTAACATCACAGGGAGAAGATACGCTGCTACGACAATGTTGAGGTACATATTAGGTTATAGGGGACCTGCAGTTAATTACTGATACCTTTTCTTTGGTGACTCATTTTCCTGATCAGAACTTAGTGAGACTGACAGTTAGTTTCTTTTTAATTCCAGCGGGATGTTAGTGGTTTACTGGTGTCTGGTTGTCATGACCCATTTTGGAGAGACTCCTGTATGAACAGCTTGGGCTACACCTGCATTTGTGGCTTTACGTTTCCTGCGACTTACTGACAGCGGTGACATGTTTTGAGACATACAGTTAAGAGCCTGGTATTGGGACACCATTCTTTTGTTAGGGTTTAACTGGCATTAGAGTATCAGGATCTGCCCAAACCTGTTCTGAAAATGGGGTGTTATAAGGTCAAAAAAAGAGTTTCTCCTTAGGTAAACATCTACTGCATCTGTTTCAGAGTTATTTGTATTCAGCAGTTTTGTGGTTTTAATTTGTAAGATTAAGCTTATACTTGTGCCTAAGAATTAACTGATGGGTTTGGCAGCACTTTGAAAGTAGGATACATCTGTTTAGCTAACATGTCCTTTATCTCACAAGAAAGTGGAAAAATTGTAGAAATATGACTGCAGGTTCCTGGTATAATGATTTGCTAGCTGGATGCTCTTTTCCACGTCCTAATTTCAGGGCTGTGCTTGGCTATGGCCAAATGAGTCCTTACAATCCATTTAAAGGACTCCCCTTTTAAATGGCGTCATCAGTGCTGGTGGCAAACCCATGGCAATTGAATAGCCTTTTATCAGGAGCAAATTTTAAATAGGATTAGTAAGTCACTGAACAAACATTGATGTTCCTTTTACAATGTGGTCCTTGAAGTCTAGCCTATGGCATTTGAGAATGGGATGCCCTGTTGTACTTTTGTGTTTACGGAGCTGGGTGGAGCAGCGTGATGGAATACTTACCTTACATATAAACCCTTACCTTCATATGCAAGCTGAAACATTGAATGGTAGCGGGATCAGCCATAAACATTGCCATTGTTACATTTGTTGTGGTAGGCATAGCTGTTCCGCCTGAGTGATTAGGCTATAAACAGATGGTGACAATTATGGTAATTTAGATTTCCTGCTGTTGTAAAGGAATGACTGTAAGTCCTGAGGGGCCATGTGTCTGTGCCTGTGATCAGAAGGTCGTTGGTTCCAATCCCATGCTTAGTAGAATAGTTACATCTATATTGGGCCCTTAAGCAGCTTAACTCCCCAAAATGCTCCCAGGGTGCTGGATAAATGACTGACCCTGTGCTCGGACAACAAGATTTACTCTCAACTGTATGAATACAGCACTGTGCAAACATCCTAGACAGTCTACGAAAATGATGCTTGAATGATCTTCATGTTGGTGTAAAACTATGATATTAAAAGTCTATCAGCTTTACCACTTCAAAACCTCTCCTAAAGTCACCCAAAGATTTACTCCAACTACCCAAAACACCTATGTATTTTTTGACTTAACCCCTAGCACATCTCATATGACTAATTAATATCTCATTTATTTTTTAAACTAGTTAAAAAAATTAATTAAGTGCACTGATAGTGAAACTTAATGAATAGATAAAGTGGCTGTCATACCCCTGACGAGAGGTGTGGGAACTGAAGTGGTGTTCTTCTAGCCATCCAACAGGATTTCAGTAACTTTTTGGAAATCAGAAGAGGTTCCTGTTAATTTTTATTTCTACTCTGAATTTGCATATGTTGTAATGTTAAATTGTATTTTATTGTTCTGAGCAAACACGTACTACCTGGATAACATCAAACATTTTTTTGGCCTGCCTAAGACTTTTGCACAATACTGTATGTGTGTCAGTGGGGAGCAAGATGGGATGTGTGAAAAGAATTATCCCAATGCATTTTTTCAAACAGCAAATATGCCTCATTTTCATTTCATTCAAGTTCTGAATATGTGCACCATACAGTGGTAACCATGGTGATATTTGATGTGCTTTAAATGGGATGGAGGGGGTCAAACAGTGATGCTCAACAGACAGCCTGGAACTGATTCTTACCATCATAAACTGTCACCCGATGACTGTACTTTAATTTCAGAATGCACATGGAAGTTCTTCAGTGCCTAGTGTTGTATTCCTGGAGGATTTATCTATTTATTTTACTGTATATAATCAGTGATTTATTTCTGTAAATTCAGAGGGTACATACAGCTGTAGCTATTGGTCCAGTCTTTCACATTTAATTGGACAGCAGCTCACAAATATGAGCGCGAGCATACTTACTGCTTACAGGCTTTACCAATAGCAAGACTCCCCTCTGGTGGTGGATATTTGTTACTTGTGAGTTCAACATTTGAATCAATTAAACTAAAATTAAATTTAATGCCACAGTTTTACTGGCTAGCTCTCATAAACTAGTGGCCATTATTTTTCTGTGTCTTCATGCCAAACATGTTGAGTTCATTGTACATGCGTAAATCAGCTACTGAAGCAAGGCCTTACATTTCTATACTGTCTCTGTATCTACAACAGTCACATCAGTTCATCAGTAGAACAAAATACGTTACAGTACACTGTTGACCATATGACATGGAAAACTGCAATCTCTGACATCTTCTCAAACATAACTTTCAATATAAGATTATCAAACAGTAACAGCAAACTAAATTATCTCTCCAACCCTGTGAAGTTTCACTTTTTTATTTTTTATTAAACAATTAATGCAAATTAATTCACATTTAATATAAACATTCTCCTCTGTTTTATATGCCACTCTCTGTATTGTTTTGATGGATATATGAAATGAAATGTTATTTCAATTAATTCAGTTGATTGTTACAGCCTGTGATTTAACACACACAACTCTCACACATAATTTCTTTTTGTTTAATTTCACATAACCTCACATGCCATATTTGTTTACCCCTTGTCTATACATCCCCTTTGTAGAGATTAGACTGTCCCTTGTGCCTGGGTGCTTTGTTTGTAACCTGGCTATGCTCTGAGTTTGATTTAAATATCCCTCATCCTGGGTATCAGTGTTATATTGTTCTTTAGGAAGTTCCAAATGTAACATCTGTCTGTCAGTATCCTCTTATCTCCCCCACCTCAAGTTTTAATGCATTGACCAGGCCTTATTCATGCCAATAATTTATCCCACAGTTTGACAACTGTGACCCATGTAACCAATCAGTCTTTCTGTCCTATCCACAGCCAGAATCATCAACTCCACCTCCCCTTAACTTACACCAAGAGGAGGATGAGGAGGGGGACCTGAACAAAGCCCTGGGGGTAGAGTGTTTCCAGCAGATTCTGCACACAGTCCCCAGTGTCCCAGACGAGCATCGTCGATGCTACAGTGAGGAAGACTTTGAGTGTGAGTACACCGATTCTATTTGACGTTGATGTGGTTTTTGAGGTAAACAATTGATTTCTACGGAATCTCCAATATAGCAAATAATCCTGCTGGTCAATTTTCACTGGTGAATTTCTAAAACCTTTTTATGATTAAATGCATTCCTGTAGCAGGCTGCTAATGATGCATTAAGGAGCCTGGCCAATAGAGGCACTCTTCTCAAGTCACCTGTCACAGATATGGTCCAAGTCTATGTATTGCACCTGTCAGGGCCTGGAGTTACACAGATATGGATGACAAAAACTGGTACAGTGAACAAACACTTTGGCTGACCGCTGATGAAGACCCACCAACAGCCACTTGCAAATGACCAGACTCCAGGAGTGGACGGGGTATTGATCTCTCAGCAGAACATAATCCTCCATGCTGAGACTTTCAATGTGTGTCAACTGCAACTGGCTTGGCGAGTAATTTGAGGAATTTTTGAAATTTCTAGAAGTCGAGTTTTTCCTTTAGAATGTGAATCCAGGAAAAGGCCTCCGTCAGCCTTTCAGGGATTTTTTTCTGACACTAGACCAGGAAAGTTATTGAAACATGGTTAAGGAAGACTATTGCATTATTAATTCTGGAATAATGGTGCCACATATGTATTTAGCTATTTGACCAATGCCCTGGTGTTGTGTCCATGGTAATACAACCTGTTGTGTTGTGTAATGGATCAAACTGACTGTAAACAGTTTTTCAGAGTGGATTGATTGGTTGATTATTGGCTGATTTTCTGTGTATCCTAATTTACAGCATGCAGATTCAATTAGGCTTTTTATGTCATTTTATTGGTGGTAATGGAGTTACAGTTTATCACACCTGTATGGTAAGTGCTATAGGAAGTTATTGTGTTGTGTACGGGGTCAGCCCCACCCTTTTCAGGACCCTAAGAAAAATATAATTAACCTAGTTGAACAGCAAAAATCCAAAACTCACTCAGTCCACAGGATACGTTTTTGAGAAAATTTCTGTGGACTTAGTGAGTTATGGAAATCTAACAAAAGATCTTTGTTGGATTACATGAGGACTGAGTAAGTTTTAGTTACCAGTACTGTAATATGTGGTGAGGAAGCCAGACTTTAGGTCATTGGCGGACTCATCTCAAAACCAGCAACAAACGGACTGAATGAGTTTTGGAAATTGGTTCTTTTGTTGTCATTTGTGATCTTCCTGCCCATTTTGACAGACCAATCAGATGGGGGTCTCCTGGTGGCCACTCTGCCCTAAGCAGCCACTTTGGTGCTTCTGACTATAATCAAATGCACTTCAAATGTTCTTTTTCCATTTCCCCTCAGACCACCGTCATTCCTCACACCATATCCATCATCCGCTGGCCAGGCTGCCCTCTGATGGACGAAAGAAGAAGAGCAGCAAAAAGAAAAAAAGCGGGGGCCACAAAAGTAGTAACAATGGGGCCCCAACCATTGAAGAAGGGGAGGAGGATGATGAAGAGCGCACACCTGAGAGAGATGGCCAAGCAACTGTGCCCACTGCCAGCGCAGTCACTGACACCCCGACCGAGAGAGTGCAGGTATCCGAACCGCCAGACTCAGCGGAGGAGTCCCATGAGTCTCAACTGTGATATGGGAAGCCTCAGCCATGCAGCCTTTTAATGGCAGTATGACACAGAAACCCACTGAGTACTTCATTTTTAGGCCGACTCTTGATACATTAAAAATATCCATCCATTCATCCATCCATCTGAAATGTTCAGAATAAATTCAGTACAAACTCACTGTGAAACATCTTGTGTGTTTGAAGCCTGCAGTGTAACTTGTTCTCCTCATTTATATTTTTATGATATTTAATAGGACGTTTATCTTTTATCTTTATATGTCTTGTTACTACCCCAGGAGTGATATAGCAGCTCCACACACAGACCCACTGATATCCAGGCCCTCTGCATCGATGACCAGTTTGTCTTTAGTCATTTTATAAATATTTAAAATGGAATTAAGATTTATATGGCACACCCTACACCAGCGTAATGCCAAATTATGGTAATTTAATTTAAATTAATTAAGTTGCAGTCATCCACTGTTAATCAGAAGGAGCTTGATCCTGAGGCCTTAGGAAAGGACAGATCTCATACACTAAACATGGCAACTGCCATTTAGAAGCTTAAAATAAGAACATAACGACATTCTGTGGCGCTTTCAAATATTGTGTTGTCACTGTGGGATGGGTGACAGGGCTGAGAACTGGGACCCCCCCATTAAAACTGGCCAACAAAATATTATGTTTCGTGTTTGAAGAGTTCCAACATGCCTTTTAAACCTTTACTGTTGGCTAAAATGACTATGTAATCGTATAATGGCTTCCAGAGTGTTTTTTTTACTTTTGTTTGGTTACAAGGTGCATGTACTTGCTGACTTAATGTGCAGGAGAGGATTGCATATCTTGTTACTGGAGGTTTGAGTTCAGAGTTTGATGGCCTGCAATTTCGAGCATCTTTAAGAGCACCTGTAAATCGTGCTGCACAAAGGGAGTGCTGCTTTCATGACTGTCTCTCATCTGCCTCCAGTTCTTCCTCACAGAGGACGACCCTCCCACCCCCTCATCGGCTCGTTCCCTAGCCCCGCGACCACTGGACTTTGTACCGGAGTCAGCTGTGCCTGCAAGTCCCGCCCACCGTGAGGATGCCACACCCACAAAGTGAGTGCATGGGCCCCGCCCTTCACAGGCCTGTCGCTGCTGATCATGTGGTGTTGCCACAGCAACCTGAACAGCGCAATGGGGAGATTGTTGCAATCTTTCTTATGGCCTTTATGTCTGGACACTCTGTACGTTACTATGTGAGAGGTATCCAGATCCCCCAGCGGGAGACATGATCTTTACCACCTTGTTACCTTCCTTTCAGCCATCTTTTCCACACCCCCATAATATATGAAGCCCCAGATCTTCACATGAGTCCCTCTCTTAGGTCCTTACTCGCTCCTGCTCACGGCTTCTCCATTTTCCCAATTCCCCTTTATCGTTCGTGACTCTGGGCACGTTATTGTTTTGTTTTACCTCCATTGGGAAAAGTTGTAACACATGCTAAGAGTTTGGAAGAAGTTGGGAAGCATTTTTCAGCATAATCTTTTGGAGGGAATCTTGAAGCTGAGTCCTGGGCAGCCTTCACCAGGCTTTTGTGAGTATTATTTAGCAGCTCTGCAGCAATAAGATTATGGGTAATCTTATAGTTTTACCAGCAGTATTATTTTACATTAGGGCATGCATGCAAATAATAATACTATTGAACATTTAAATTGGTCTATGGGCAGAAGTGGAGCTTCTGTATGCCCTTGCTTAACAGTTCAAGATTCATTTTATCGTGTAGTATAACAGATGTTTATGCAATCTGAGAGCACCGGTACCTAAAAATGATTATGTACAGTGCAAAATCACTGGACTGACCAAGCTGGAGAAAGAGATTCAGGATAACAGGTACTTTGTTTAGCAAAAGGCTTAATTTAAGACCAAGACAAACTGTGAAGTCATTCTCACGTGCTGCTCTGAGGAATGATCTGAAAATACTCTTTCAGACAAAGAAGGTCTTGATTTCCTGTTTGTGCTGTGGGTTTGCTTCAGTTTCTTAGCTAGCAAAACAAACAGCACCGTCACTTGGTACAATTGAACACTCTCTAGTATTTGAGATTTTAGCCCCTTATTATGTGAAAATCAAATTACTGGCTTGGTTCTCAGATTCTGGAAATTTTGAGAACAAGTGGCTTATATTACAAAAACAACAAGGCGAAACAACAAGACACATTTTCAGATTTAATGAAGTTTTCATAGAATAAAATGAAATTCTCAGGAGTAATTTATTTTCCCAGAATTTTCTTTTGTCAGCTTAAATTTCAAATATAATAATCAAGTCAAGACAAACTATCCATCCACCCATAATTTCAAAAAATGCAAACATACAATGACATGAAAGCTTCACAAAGAAGACAATATAAGACAAAAGGCAATAATGAATAAATAACTAAACATGCTATACAAATACTGCAATGTTCAGCCAGAGCTGTGCAGTGGGTTTCGTCATAAACAGCTTACAGTGGAAGAACAGTAATTAAAAAAAACATTGCATAAGGTACAGTGTAGGGTAGTTCTTCCATTGGTTATGTGCATTGTACTGGGAACTTTGAGAAGAAAATGTCTCATTTCACGAAGATGATACCATGTGTCACTAAAAGTTACAGTAAGTGTGACAGGTTCAGATGCTCCCTATCTGCACTGCTCTGTGTGAAATGGATGTTTTCTGGTGTTGCTGTGAAGGCAAGGGCAGGGATCTTGGCTCAGATTTCTATCCCACACTTCTGCACCTCTCCATACACCATCCACTGCACTGTGCTGGAATATTACATTGTTCTGTACAATGAAAATGACTATAAATGACTGTAGAGAAAGGCGAGGGCTACTCCTGTCTTTTACTCTTTTATGTGGTGAACACCCGGAAGATCCCGGCTGCTCCAAGAGGTGATGTAAATACGGCCCGTGGCTGTGATCACATTCAGCCTCATGTGGTTGTGTATAATAGGGCTCCTCTCCCAACACGTGGTGGGGGGGAGGTTGACAGTAGAAGCCCTCATATCCTCCATGGGATGCAGGGACAGTAATCACAGCCTCATTGTCCCTGACTCTCCTGGGTTGTTCTTCCTTCCCAGCAACTGGGAACAGCAGGGGATCCCGGCCGAAGACGGGAGCGGTGCATCCACAGCCGACCCGGTGTCCCCTGGCTCCCCGAGGGCCCCAGACACCCCCAGCTTGCTGACTCGTGTGCCATCCACCAGTCGCGGCTACGACCTTCAAGAGCGCCGCCGCACCGGCAACATGACAGGAGCTGAGCAGGCCCGGTACCAGCGGATCCCCACGGATGAGAGCGAGGCCCAGATGCTGGCCACCGTGGACCTGGACGGGATCAAAAGTGAGTTCTGGCATGGGGACCCGAAGGGCACTGGGACCCCATCCACAGCTGGGGTCATAGTGAATCATAGTGAACCATAGTGAGCAGGTGGAATGCACCATTAAGGGATAAATATAAAAATATATCATATAAAAGAGAAATTATAGTTAAAATTTACATGACTGAAATAAAATTAAATTAGGCTATGACATAGATTTAAAAAATCCTAAATTTTCCTAAGCAGATTATTATAGTTGTTTCATAAGGTAAATTTAACACACGCTGCTGAACATTTTTCTCATATGCCATACTGATTTACAGCAAATGCAGGAAAAATGCAATTTACAGTAGGGTGCACTTTTGGCTCAACAATGAAGAAGACGTAAAAAATATTTAAGGAAATGTGAGGAACACTGATTAAGAAAACAGAAAATTTTAATTCAAATGATTTCAAGAACAACCGAAAAAAAGACAATATTGAAAAAGTTATTCATTATTAATGCTTTTGTGTCCTTTCTGTTTTATTCTTTGTGTTTTGCTCATCAGGGCCATTACACTTAAATCAGTTTGCTTGAAACCAACAAATTAGCCACTTCCTATGTTATGCGTTTCTACAGCAAGGGATGTATGAAATAAATACTAAATAAAAAATTAACCTTTTCATTATTGTACAAAGTATAGAAACGGCTTTTCAGGTCTTGCCTGTAGCCTTCAACATGATCTTTCTCTATTATTTGTTTTTAAGTAAAATTAAGATAATTAAAATGTTCATTAAAAAGGATACACCATTAATTTCTGGCATTTCTGGTCCAATTTATTAATTTCCTGAGTCTTCAGGTGTTAGTCACTTTTTCTGGCTTTATGCTTCTTTTCAGTAAAGCTGCACAATAAATCAAACTATATGCTTGAATGCTGCAGAACTTCACAAGATGTCTATGTGTTTATAATGATTCATTTTCTGAAACCTCGTCTTGTCTCTTTTAAGGTATATAGGATGTATACAGGCATTGTTTGCAGTGCTACACAGTACCGTTGGGAACCTTCATGTGGTTATTGAATGTCTTTTTGTGTGCGCAGTATTGTTGTATATTATATATTTTTCAGGTTTAAGGTTGCTGTGATCGTCTCATTGCAGCCTTTCATCAGCCTTCTCAAATGACTAATGATTAAGAGCATGTTGGTCCTCAAACTGTGTCACCCAGGTGTGATACCGTGTTCTGTTTTAGCAATCTGGTAATGTCAGAACATTTAATAAAGATTTTCATCGTAGTCATGGAAAAGATCACAGCTTTTTGTGTATACCGCGCAATTCACAGTCCAAGGGGGACCCTTATTCCCTCAGGTCAAGTGCTTTGTAATCATTTCTTTAACTGCCTAGCTGTTCTTTCCAGCAGGTTTGAACCAGTTTGGTTCTAGGGCCACTGTTGCCCAGGTGAAGGATCTTGGAGCAACATTTGTCCACTGAGATAAATTATTTTTTTACTTTATATATGAATGTGAACAGAGACTCTATATACTAAAACATTAGCAGGAAGAATTATAAAATGGAGACTTTTTGTTCTTTTATTATAGACAAATACTGTTTCATTCTCTGTTCCCTCTCAGTTTTGTGCCCATTGAAATTTTAAAGTTGTCTTCATAATTTACTCCTTAACTTTAATCTGTTTTGTTTTATGTGCACTTCCAGCGGAGTGCAAAGCCAAGGGTCCGGCTGATTTAAAGGTCAGTGAGGCTGAACTGAAACTGTACGAGGCAGCCTGTAAGGTGGGGCTCCGTGGCATGGAGGCACCCCCTTGGCCTATGGGGGGAGGGAGGGGGGATAAAGTTAGAGGTGGGTGGGAGGAGGTACTTAGACTTCCTGCTTGTGAGTCTCTGTCAGCTGAAAGTTCTGGATCCAAACCCAACCCGGCCAGACGTTCATTCTCACATCTAACTGTAGCGAACACACGTGATACAATCTGGTTCCTGGGCCACATTGAAGTGGGCTTTAAAGTGTGAAAATGACAAATTCTGTGCATTTGTAATGTGTACCAGGCTTTTTAGCATATAATGGACATTTTCTGTCTTGCATGAAATGTCAGTAAGTCTTTATATCTTATAAACAATCATATAAATACATAAACAGCGATGCTTCCGCAAACTATTCAATGGATCATGAGAACGATTCGGTATTTTGATATGATTGAGGCCTTTTTAAAAGTGCACCAAATACATACAAGTAACTGGAGGAACTATTTACATAAAGGAATGCATTAAATAAGCTGAAATGTTGCCTACTAGGTATCACGGGCCTCAGCAGTTCACACACTGGGAAAATTAAAACCCTGTGTTTCAGTATCGATCTGCCCGTCACTACTCCACACCGGGAGGCCCAGAGTCTTTACAGATCGCCTCTCCAGCTCCTGTCCTATTAACAGGTCACTTTCCTGGTGATACAGGATGGAGCAGGCTCAGTGCTGATCTCTTACTACTTTGAGCCAAGTTGATGTCGCCGTATCATGTGATTAGTCATTTTTATTTTGGACTTAATTTCTGTTCGAAATTTTCTGCCCGGAGTGTTGCCTCTCATTCAGAAAGTTTCCAAATGCCTGATTTGGAGTGAGGAGCCTTGTATAATCTCTCTCTCCCACTGTAGCATTAGCCAACAGCCAAAGCATTTATGATGGCACCTCAACTTAGTATTGACACAGACCTTGCTGCTCTGTCCAGGAGAAGATTGTTGATCTGTAGGACATCTAGGGAACTTATAACCATGAAAAGTATTTTATCATCAGATACGCACATTTATTGGAAATTATTCTAGTTGATGATAGCGCTCCAAAATCATTGCAGCTGAATCATCACTTTCAAATGAATTAGTTGATTTTTACAACCCTAATACTAATGGTGTAAATCAGGAATTCCTATACAGTATAATGTTTTCATTTATATTAAATATTAATATTAGATTGAGCCAGGGCATTAAATACACTTTAAATACCAATAGTGACTGCTATATAGCCAGTATTATGTTTTGGAGAGGATCCAGTGTCCCACTGTTTTGCCCTGCTTGTAGTTTTTGTGATTGTTGGGTTGAGCCTCTCTCATGGTTCAGGACAATGTCAGGGATGCCTTGGATATAGCTGACTTTTGTTATCTCTGACTCTGCACAATTCGAATCAGCCTGGGAAACTTACTTCGGAGTTGGCTGGCTCTCAACTCCAGGAATTATTAGATCGCTACTGGTCTGTGGTTCATTAGCCAGACTTTAACACCTCCACTCTTCAATTGTCGTCAACAGTACAAGCCCATTATGGTTGCTGTGGTATCAGTGGTCACAGGGTCCTTTTGCTATTCCAGCCTCTCCTCAACACGCAGAGGCAACACCATGAGCATGTTGTAGTCATGGTGCTCTGACTGGGACAGTTCACCCCTACTCATTTTATACTTCAGTTGGAGTCACAGACATGCTGGCTTTCTCCACATCCAAGCTGCAGGTGTGGGGAGGGCACTGGATGTTGCCAGTTGACACTTGCCAGTTATGTCAAAAGGGCTAATGGCAGATCTCCTTCTTATGGCTGTTGGTCTTTACCAATTCATCTAGCTCTCAAATAGTCATTGACTATTAGTCAACTAGCTACGGTGTATGTGTGCACCTCCAAGCTCAACTTTCCAGGCACTTAAAGCTAACTGGCTGTTGAATCCTTGAGACCTCAGCCTTTTAAAATGGCACCTTTACACCTTTGCACGGGAGGCTGAATTCCCCACCAGACTGCATGCCTTTCTGGACCACATAATGTGAACTTCATCCATCGAATCGTCAAAGTAAAAAATCGCTGTCAATCCTCTTGGGCTTCTCAGGTGCGTATGACTGACCACCGCCCCCCGCCTCTGCTTTCTGCTTCTTGGTATCATGGGATGCTGCCTTACAGTTGGAGTCTAGGATACAGCAGGCTAAAGCCTAGTTCATATTTCATATTTTATTTTTCTGTGTGCGCTTTGGTGCTGTGGATGGTCATCCGCGTGGCAGCTTGTGTTCATACTACATTTGGCTGTGGATGCGGATGGTTGCGGTTTGTGCATGTATGGTGGCTGTGATATTCCACCAGAACTGCAGAGGGCAGATATACTGCAACAAACACAAATACAAGCAGTGTACTGAAATGGATAAACATTTATGAACAGTTTTAAAGGTATTAGTCAAGGCTTGGGCAACATTATGGTAATAAGGCATACTGCAGTGTTTTGAAATCCTTACAACAAAATTAGCCAAGACCCCATCTGCTCAGCGAATTTTATTGCCAAGATTTCAAAATGGCACAATAGTGCTGCTTTTTAAAATACTGTACACCTCAGTATAATGTCTAGAAAAAATTAGATATGCAGGTACATCTGACCACACACATAAAGCTGCTCACCATAAGAACAACATCAACAACAGTTATTCCTTCTGTACTCTTTCGTCGTTGACTGCTGATCTGGGAAAGTCCACGTTGCCACCTACTAATCAGTTATCCTCCACATGCACCGTCAATGCACACGGACACGCAAGGTTTCCGATAGACATAAAAATCTGGGCTACATGCACACTGACCGCAGCTGTCCTCAGCTGACCCCTGATGATAAAATTTATGTCACGTCCCCTCATCCGCAGCGAAAGCACATGCGGTAAACTGAAGCATGATTTGGCCTTAAGGAACATAAGTAGTCAGAGCACACAAAGTCATTTGTATGGTCATTGTGTGCCTGTTGCAATGTTGTCATTCCAACGACCATCTTGTGATTTCCTACTAGGTGGAGAACTGTGACTCATTGAATAGCTACAGATTTTGTCGTCGAGCATTCATAAAGAAACTGTGTCAGATCTGCTTTATACAGAAAGGGTTGGGCGCTAGGATCATGGGTAAGGAGAAAGTCTTAAAGTCTTCTCATACTGACTATGTGGGAGGTCTGCCTGCTCTAGAACAACTGGCTTTACAAAGTGAAATGGCATTTTGTATTATGCATGTTTCTTCTTTTTCCTATGGTGTTATTAATGGGAACATTAGTTGGCAAAAGTTTTACCTGTTGCTGAGTGCTTTAAAATGAGAGGTTTCATTTACAAACAATCCTCAGGCAAGAAGGCAAGTCGGATAGAGTCCAGAGGAGGATGATCAGGCCCTTAGTCCCTGTGTGTATAAAAGTGAAATCCAACACCTCTCGTAATGCCCCCCCTGGGAGGCCATAGGGTGAGGCTCACACACTGCCCCATTTGTTGTTAGAGAGAAATGACGGCCTCAGCCTCCCCACTCCCAATACAAACTCACGCTCACACGATTTCTGTACCATCTTCCCCGCCTAAATGTCTGGTCACGTACCTTCAGTACTCAGCCAGCCTCGAAATGCAATGCCACAGCAGGCG
>JAAGVU020000001.1:28578683-28593500 GCA_011763525.2 Mormyrus iriodes
CCTTATTTTCATATACACCCGCGCCAAGAAAAGCAACGCAAAGGGGGGGGGGGGGGGGGGGGATGGGGGGGGCAAGGACAAGGTGTTCACTCTTTGACTGGAGTGAGGAGGAGGGAGATTTGATCTATGGGGTGAGGTCACTACAGAGAGCGCATTCCAGGTACTTGTTGTCCTTGTTTTTGGGAAAATCTGACTGCTGCAGAGGGATGCGGGATGGTGTGCGGCCTGAGAAAGGAGGCCTATCTCGCAACCTTCAGTCATGTTCCCAGGTGCATCAGTCTGGGGCTGCACCAATAAATCTGCTCAAAAATCTAGCTGTGATTTCCATTGAGAGCAGCCCAGATTAAGTCGAAATCTGGTCATCCAAGCAGCAAATGGTTAGGTGGTAAATACCTTCAAGATGTCGATAGCCCTTGGAAACCTCCCAGATCCCTTTCTTTTCCATATTGCAGATCCTGGCTTCTGTGACCACCTTTCCAAAACTTTATAATTGTCTTTGATGTATTTGTCATTTATATGATGTAAAATTGCAGCTTTTCTTTAGCAAATGAAAGCTGTCAGTCATCTGACTTTCTGCAGTTATTCTAGCGGGTTGTTCAGGTTGTTATTGGCCATAATTTGTCTACCGTTCCCAGGCCACCGCTTCGAGGATGTCCCAGGAGTGCGTCGGCATCTGGTAAGAAAGAGCACCAAGGGCCATGTCATCCACGTCAGCAAGGACCACAAGGAGCCCAGCACTCGCAGTCGAAAACTAGACCGTACCCCCCACGAGGTGAGTGGTCTGTCAGGAGTGTTTGAGTGCTGCTGAATATTCCTACAGCAGTTGGCAATAATTTTTGTGTGTGCAGAGCAAAAGTCACTGAACTACACATGAAATATATACGTAAAATATGAAACCCACATGCAGTTTTGAGACCACGTATTTAGAAACACAGAGAAAACATTTTTTTCCCCATTGTCCTGTCCTGTTCCTGTAATTGTATTGTTGGATGTTCTTCTTTGCATCATAATAAAAACAAACAAACAAACAAACAAACAAACAAAAAGAAACACCGAAAAAGCTCTAACTTTGTCTCTGCTTTAGATCTGCCTCCTCCTTTTTTGATAGATAAAGTGAAAGAGGTAACACAATTAAAAATGGATGAATGACTTTCCTTTCACACACCAAAAGGGTGGGAGGGGGGAAACGGGACAGGTAACCAGACACTGGGAACTCTTAAGTCTCAATCAGGAAGACATGTTTTATTAACAAGCTCCAGTCCCTGGCTGGCAAGTAAACACCAAATTTATCTCTGTGGGAGTGTATGTGTGTGTGTGTGTGTGTGTGTGTTACATTTGGGGGTAGAGGTGTAGGACTCCCCTGTGGGAGTCCGCAGTAGACAACCATCCTCCGACCCCACATCTCCACTACTTGTGCCTCCAGTCTACTACTTGTGCCTGTACTGAGGTTCTCAGCAGCTCCCGTTCCATGTGGGTGGGTATGGCCCGATTGGACTGCATGGCCCTCAACCACAAGGAGGTGAGGGTGTTGTGAAGCGCAGCCTAACCAGAATAGCCTTGTGTGCTTTTGGGTGTGTGTGTAGTAAGGTGGAGATGGATGGGAAGAAGGGGTGCCTCTAACCAAATGGTCTGTGTTAAGAAAAAATGAAGACTTGCTCTTGTTAAGCATGAAGAGTGATAGCACAGGCTAAGTAGCAGGTGCAGAAGTGCTGTGGGCACAGACAGGAGAGGTGATAGACACAAGCCGAAGTAGTTTGCGAGTAGCTGTGAAGATCCTGCAGAGCGAAGCTAGGCATAGGTTTTTACGTAGGCTGCCTGGAATCTGTGTGCTGGCTTTACTTTAACTGTTCAACTAACAAATGTTCTGAAGTGTTTGTTCCTTGTGTCATTCCTTGGTTAATGGGCTCGGCTCGGTTAATGGGAGTGTGAGAAGGCACTGCTGTATCCCCTGGAAACTCCAGCTTTGAGGTGGATGCAAGGATGCGAACATGGATCTGGGTTCGCTTTTGACGCCTGTCTAAAAATGCTTTGCAGAATGAATAGTCCAGCAAGTCATTGTAATTGGGTTCAATATTTCATAGTTTTACTACGAGCAATCAGAATAAAAAACAAACCATTTGGCAACGTTCATTGTCTGTTTTCTCCTATTTGCCACTGCTGGTGGTTTTAAATTGTTCACCTGCTCCTGATAGGACTAATGAGGCCTATTCAGGTGCAACCACTTGGAAGGCAAGTGGCAATAGCCTGATTGACTGACTAATACTATTACCATAGCTCTTTGCAGACTTGCTGAACTGCCCTGAAGCTTGTTGAAATATAAAAGATTTGTTTTTGTTGCTGTTACTAAAAGGCTTTTAATAAGAATACAGCCGGTAATCCTGCAGGTAATAGTTAACGCCTGCATTTAGTTGCTTTGTAGATGTTTTTAACGCAAACCATACCCAGTGGTTTATTGTTAAGTTTAGGTTGTGGGTATCATGCTGGATTTTTACTAGTATTTCAACTGCTAATGTTTTTAATTGCTTTAATAGTGTTCCAGCTCCTCTACAATATGCCCACATGACTAGAGCTGCCATTGACATCTTTTAGCATTGGGCAAGGCAGCCCTATTGTATTTGAAGCTCCATTTCATGAAGATGTAGTTTGTGCTGTATACAGCCATGTCTGCTGATCAGTTGCTATATAGATAAACAAGTGTAGTCAGAACAGAGGTGTACTCTGTGGGTGCCCACCTAAAGGTTAAGCACATCACAATTCCGTCTGCCATCAAGTCACACTCTTCTGTTTGATTTAGGTGTTTGTGGAACTGAACGAGCTGATCATGGACAAAAACCAAGAGATGCAGTGGCGGGAAACGGCCCGCTGGATCAAGTTTGAGGAGGACGTGGAGGAAGAGACGGACCGTTGGGGCAAGCCCCACGTGGCCTCGCTCACCTTCCGCAGCCTCTTGGAGCTTCGGAAGACCATCTCTCATGGTGAGAGAGGAGGGCAGGGGTAGAATGAAGGGGATAGAAGAAAAGCTACAGAATGGTTTGGGAAAGACTGTCAATGGGCTGCAGGATTAGAAGATGTAATTTTTTTTCTGTTAGTATACCATGTTGGCTAGGAATAAATGTAAAGATGGTGACTTGCCGCTATTTACTGACCATCACTGTAAGTGACATGTTCATATTCATAATTTGCTCTACTGGCCCAGGGAACCGAGTGATCCAATGATGTGCCTTTGAGCCAGTCAAATGGTGCATCTGTTGACCCTGTGAACCAAACATGTGAGTCTCTCTACCTATGTAGGAGCGGTTCTCCTTGACCTGGACCAGAAGACTTTGCCTGGCATTTCTCACCAGGTGGTTGAGCAGATGATCATCTCTGATCAGATCAAAGCAGAAGACCGGGCAAATGTATTAAGAGCTTTGCTGCTCAAGCATAGGTATGGGAATGCATGCTTACAAAACCAGTTATATCGTCTAATTGTAAAATGGACATTTTAGAAGGAATGGTTCTTTACTGATCATCTAATGTTTCTGATGTTGCTTCTCAGTTGTAGCATGTCTGTTGTCACTTCCCCTCTGATTCCTCTCATCTTCCCTTGCCAGTCACCCGAGCGACGAGAAAGAGCACATCACCTTCCCCCGGAACATCTCGACTGCTAGTCTAGGGTCTCTGATGGTTCACCACAGCAGCAACCACAGTGCCCAGCCGGAGCCATCAGTCACGGACCCGCTCATGGGGCGCTGCAGGGCCAGTTCTGAGAGCGACACGCACATTGACATTGACAAGCCTGAGGTACCAGACTGATCACACATTTTCAGAAATGAACGTATAGCAATACATTCGCTAGTGTTCGCTAAGGTGTAAACCAGTTTATTAGTATTGGACGGGCTTTGTGTGTGTGTTTTGATTTAAAAAAAATAAATAAATAAATAAAAAATAAAAATAAAAAAATTAAATGATTTTTTGTAAATTAAAAAAGTAGCACAAAATTCTGTCCATATGACTGATGACTTTGAATAAAACTTATACGGTATTTTTTTTTTTTATTAAAATGTGCTGAGACAGGAAGTGCAATAAATTAGGTGTATATTTGCGCCGTATAATTTCAATGCATCTAAAAACAAAAGAATATCAATCACATACAACTATCTAGAGTGGCATGGTAGAAAAGAACCCACATCTACACATGTACAAGATGATCAAGGGTGAATGCAATTGTGCCAGGTTATAAATCACTGCACTGCATATCGGTGTGTTGGCTGAAGATGCATAATCTATAAAATGTGAAGTACATATTAGAACAGTTGTGACCCATTTCTACAGTTTTTCTTTTGTAGGTGGCATTGGGTCTGAGTGACCTGCATAGACTGGTATCCCCATAGATCCTCTTTGTAGAGAATGCAGACCTCAAAGGAGCTGGCATTGTTGAAGACTGTTTGGCGGATTTGATTTTTCCGTGGAGGACTGTAAGCAGGTCTACCCTGATTTGAGATGTGGCTCTTGTGCCTGCAGAAGGAGACTAGCCAATTGATGGGTATGCACAAGTCCAAGTCCAAACATGAGTTAAAGCTGCTGGAGAAGATCCCTGAAAATGCTGAAGCCACTGTGGTCCTTGTGGGTAAGTGTCCATGCTTGAGGGAGAATGTATCAGTCAGACCATTTCAATGCGGCACAACGCATCACCCTTAAATTTTAAGGCCACTGGCTACATACCCAATTTTATTTCTCTTAGTATTGCCCTTTTTATCATAATGGTATTTGTATTCACAGTTAACACATGATGGAGGTTAGATTATCCAAAAGCTAGAGGAAACAATTGGATGTTTCATGAACATTGATTTTGTGCTTGACTGTTATTGCTCCCTAAAGGCAGTGTTGACTTCCTGGAACAACCTACTATGGCTTTTGTTCGACTGCAAGAAGCAGTGGAATTGGAATCTGTCCTGGAAGTTCCAGTGCCAGTCAGATTCCTCTTTGTTCTTCTGGGACCACCTAGTACCAACATGGACTACCATCAGATTGGCCGCTCCATCTCCACACTTATGTCCGACAAAGTAAGCAGAGTGAAACCAGATTTTAGGGTAGTGATGCTGAATTTCATCATGGGGACGAATATTTTTGCTTATATGGAGTGCAAAATGGGATGAGAGACAGACACACATGCAGGTAAGATCAGGCTGGGGCACAGGTTCAGCCATTGCCAGAATTGTGGGTCAAAGGCCCATCAGGTGCCCTGGGATGTGAACTGGTGACCTTCTGATCACTGGTCATAACCCACTGAGTCACTGCTAACCCTAGCAGTTCATGAGTACTTCATGGCAGCAGTCACATAGATCAAGAAGCATCTGTGATGGCAGTCCGTGAACATCTATTGCGTTCTTGGAATCTGACTGAAAGGCCCCGCAATTCCGCCAGAAAATGTATTGCATCCGATTACCCAGTTGCATCTAGTTTTGAAGGCTATAAGCCTTATGCTGTACTTGTGCTAAATAAACTCAGTTCCTAGTGTATCCTGTTATTTTTCCTCACTGTAATTCCTGTTTTTCTGTACACTTTTTACAAATGGATTAGTATTCTTTTGTATTCAAGGCAAAGTGTCTGTCTGCAAATAATCTATATTAAAATTGTTTCAAAGCAGTCCCTTGATGGCTTCAGTAGACTGTGAGAAGATTGCCGTGAAGAGATCTATTGTCATGTGAAAGCCCTCACTATTCTTCACCCCTCACTCAGCACTTCCACGAGGCGGCCTACCTCGCCGATGACCGGCAGGATCTGCTCAGCGCCATCAACTCCTTCCTGGACTGCAGCATCGTGCTGCCACCATCCGAGGTAGATGGGGAGGAGCTGCTGCGCTCTGTGGCGCGCTTCCAGAGGGAGATGCTGCGAAAGCGTGAGGAGCAGGATGTCAAGCTGCTGGCCAAGGAGCCCCAGGCCATCGAGGACAAAGGTGTGGAGGAGCAGGGCCATTAAAAATGATCCCTATGCATTTGAATTCTGTGTGAAGGGTCTGCTGGGGCATTTGCTGTAACTTGCCTTGCCTTGGAGCAAGGTACTGTATAAAAATTAATTGAATTGAATCACTCCTTGGTTAAAAAGCTATATTTTTCAACTTAGCTAGAGAGATTTCTCCCAAGCGCAAGCATATATTGAAGAGCGTAGATGTATGTAAAGTTACTTGTATTTTGTGTGCAAAACTGTCCCTATGTAATACTAATTTAGTTGTTTTGAGGTTAATGGTTTGGTATCGTGGTGTATCCAAACAGGTATGAGAAGAAAAATCTGGGTATATGCCTGATTTCTATTCTCTGCCAACGGTTTTCAGAGTATGACTACTGTTTCTACTGTGGAATTTTAGATATTGCCTCGTTTTGAAGCGATTACCATAGGTGCATCATTTTAATCCTCATAAGACATACCATGCCGTTGAATCTATGCTACTTAAACAGTTTATGAAAAGCAAGTGTACTGGCGTGACCGTAATATAAGTCTGAAGTGGGGGTGTGCTTAGTGAATCATTAAGGTTGATCGGGTAGCAAGATCCCTCTCTCAGATATAAATATAGCACAGGTGCATTTCAAGTTGCATTTTAAGTCCTTGTAAATGATGAATTTAAGATCAATCCAAGAAACTGCTGCTGGTTTCAAATACAAGTGGACAGCCAGGGGTGTCAAGGATCTAAAGTCGTCTTATTCAATTTGTTTCCACTCATAAGTCCATCCTGTTGCGCTTTCATGCTGACCTGTGTGACATGCTTCCGTGGCTGGTTGTACTGCTTTCAGCATGAGCAGATGACCTTGTCTCCCCCACAGCTTTCGTTACTCCCTTGAAGCCCAGTGACGACCCCTTACGGAGAACTGGGAAGCTGTTTGGCGGCTTGATTCGGGATGCCAAGCGACGCTACCCCAGATATCTCAGTGACTTTAGGGATGCCCTAAATCCCCAGTGCATGGCTGCTGTCATCTTCATCTACTTTGCTGCCCTGTCTCCAGCCATTACATTCGGAGGACTGCTGGGTGAGTAAGAACATGCCATCAGACCCACCTGGAACCTTTCTGGCACTTTCAGTCCTCTCTAGTTCAGTGTACATTTACCAGTCAAGTTTTTGCACACATTGAAATTTTCTACATTTTGCTTGTTACTCGTTTAACATTTACTAAAAATACTCAATATTCTTTGTTCACTGTTTGAGCACCTTTTTTTTTATTATCAAGAAAATGTCATCTTTTGATTCACCAAAGTAACTTCCTTTAGCAATATTAGCAGCAGAGAAAATTCAAGGCATTCTTTCTACAAGGGACATTAAATACTGCTGTTTCGTGGGATATAATGGTGAACTAGTGCATTTAAAGTTCAAGGACAGCCTAAAATTTGAGTATGCTATCACCATGCAACCAGCTAATAGGATGTCACATGCATTGTTACATACTTTTTCCATGTCAAATAAAACAATTTCCTTTGAACATTTTTATTTATAGTTTTTCACTCAGCTTTTCAATGCTTAACAAGAATATAATCTGCAGTTTATGAAATAAATGGAAGAGTGGTTAAATCCTGTGGTGTGCAAAAACTTTTGACTGGTAGTGTATATAAATTTTCTATACCCACATCAGGATCATGAGGGTCCAGAGCCTATCCTATATCCAAGGCAGGGAATTATCCAAGATGGGGCACCAACCCATCGCAGGGCACACTCACCATTCATACACCCATTTACACCTATGGGGAATATGGGAAAGCTAGTTAACCTCGGCATGTTTTTGGACTAGACTGTGAGAGGAAAATTTGATTACATGGAGGAAGTCCTGCAGCAACAAGGGAAAAACATGCAAACCCCACACACAGAGAGCCAGGGCGGAGATTTGAACCATGGTCCCAAAGGTGGGAATAGGCCAATGCACCAGCATGCTCCTGTGGTTCAGTGTCTATATAGAAATATAATCCCGAATGGCGGGGAGGTCAGCAAGCAGCAGTGCAGCCTCACTCCTCCAGGCCTGGGGGTTTGAATTCTGCCCTGCTCTGAGTGTGGGGCGTTTGCGTGATCTCCCCGTGCTGTGTGGGTATCCACTGTGTACTTGGATTTATTTATTTATTCCTCACAGTCCAAAAACATAGTTTAGGCAAACTAGTGTGTCTAAATTACACGTACTATGAGACTTTGTTTACCCTGCAACCATCCAGGATATTCCCCTGCTTTGTCATACACTGCCTGCAAACTCTCATCAATTCTGCATAAGCTATTGGAAGATGAATGACTCCTATGTCTTTTAAAATAATGTTGTGATAGGGACTGTGCAGGAACGATTCTATATACAATATAATAGTGTTTTTTTATGGTGGGGGGATATAAGAAGGGCCATAATTCATACAGGGCACTAACATTACCATTAGCCAATGATGTGTTTTTAATTGGTGAATGATGGAGAGGGGTTCAAAGGCTAGTCAACATTCAGCTGGGGCCTTGGCCCTGCCCCATTATATGCCCTGTGACTGTACTTTTCTGATTTGGAGTTTTGTTGTGGCCTTTTTCTAGGTGAGAAAACTGAAGGTCTTATTGGTGTGTCCGAGCTGATTGTGGCCACATGCGTTCAGGGGGTGCTGTTTTGCTTGCTGGGGGCCCAGCCCCTCCTGGTCGTGGGCTTCTCTGGGCCCATCTTAGTGTTTGAGGAGGCATTCTTTACGGTGAGTCAATTTGCCCATTATCAGCCAATCACAATGTTCCATATGTATGACCAGGGAGGTGATCATACAGTATGAGAGGAAAGCCTGGCATTTCCTCTGCAGTCCCAACTCAGACGTTTTAGATGTTAATTTTTCCCAGGAGGAAATCCTTCTGCATATAAAAGTCAGATCCATAAACAAACCCGTAGTGCAAAACAAAGTTCAAGCAAGTACACAGTAGACCAACAATGTTGTGCAACGAAACTAATGTGCAGGAATTTTCTATGTTTGATTTTCTTTCTCTGCTGCTCCAGTTCTGTAAGGAGAACGGTATGGAATACTTGACGGGTCGGGTTTGGATCGGCTTCTGGCTCATCTTGATTGCGATCCTGACTGTGGCTTTTGAGGGCAGCTTCCTGGTGCGCTATGTGTCGCGCTTCACGCAGGAGATCTTCTCCATCCTTATCTCCCTGATCTTCATCTATGAGACCTTCTCAAAGCTGGCCAAGGTAAGAGGCATGCGAATCTTTCAGGTGCTCTCAAAATCTATGCTGTTAAAGGTACACCTGAACCACGTGCTTATACTGGGACAGTTTGTGTTTCTATGAGTAAAACCACTGTAATGTTCCCTTTTTTTTACATTTTGAAGGCTGCTCAGTGGACTGCATTGTCACTACGCCCTATTGTTCTGTCCACTAGCCTTGTTCTGTGGGCACAGATGGGCTTGTAGCGTTTGCCTGATAATGAGAGTTCGAATAAGCAGTAACGGGTGGGATGAGGTTTGTCAGGTTAGCCATCACACAACACAGAAATGGTGGACTGATGGGCTCCACATTTCTCTGGTCAGATCTTCCAGGAGCACCCATTGCGGCGATGCTCTCTGGACAACAGCACAGAGCTGAATGCCACAGATAGGCACATCTTTGTGGAGAACCTGACCGCCATGCATCTGCTAAATGACACTGGGAGCCCAGACCCAATCAAAGTGACAGGAGAGCCCAACACCGCCCTGCTCTCCCTGGTCCTCATGTCCGGAACCTACTTCATCGCCTTCTACCTACGCAAGTTCAAGAACAGTGCCTTCTTTCCCGGAAGTGTGAGCAAACTCAGGGTTCTGAGGGGTTGTGGGAGTGTTTTGAAGTGGCTGGTTTAGGGGCGCTTTATAAACTTGCTAATTCTGATTTTACTTCAGTTTATCTGATACTATTGCATGGCACAGTACAAGTAAGTGAAAGCAGCATTGACCAGGTGAAATCTTCAACGAGTATGCTCACTGTCTTTTGGATCTTAGCTCCGCAGGATTATTGGTGATTTTGGTGTCCCCATTGCCATCCTCATCATGGTGTTGGTGGATTACAGCATTAAAGACACCTACACCCAGGTAAAAGCCCCCCAAGTGCTGCCAAGTGGCACACAGTAGTGAGCCTTGCTTGTCTTAACATGGATCTAGCTAAATATTCTTTGCACTTGAGGATTTGAGCACATGGTTTTATGAGTGCCTGGAGTATGAGCAGCTGTCTTGTCTGTGATACCACACAGAAATTGAGCGTTCCCAGTGGCTTCTCTGTCACAAGACCAGATAAGCGTGGTTGGTTCATCAGCCCACTGGGCTCTGATGGGCAGTTTCCTATCTGGATGATGGCGGCGAGCATCCTCCCAGCCCTGCTTGTCTTCATCCTCATCTTCATGGAGACACAGATAACCTCGTAAGTTGCCAGGCATCCCCAATGCATTAGTGATTAGTTCTACGTCTGTTTTACCTCACAAAAATTTCATTGGGCCTGTTCAGCTCACTGTATATTTTCCTGTCTTGTTGTATGTTGAGATTTGGCTAATGCTGTTGGTGTTATATGAAGTATACAGTGTAAAAGGTTTCGATACAGTGCTTAGCATAAATGAGTACACCCCATTAGAAAAGTAACATTTTAATCAATAGCTCAATGACCACAATTTCCAAAATTTTGACACGACTGAGTTTTATGTAACATTTACTTAACTCATGAACATGAAAGGTAAGATTAATAATATATCTTGGACTACAAAATCTTCAGTTTTACTCAAATCAGGTGATTCAAAAATGAATACACCCCACAACAGAAACTACATCTAGTATTTTGTATGACTGCCATAATTTTTAAGGACAGCACCATGTCTTCTAGGCATGGAATGAACAAGTTGGCGACACATTGCAACATCTTTTTCCATTCAAGAATGACCTTTTTTAGAGCATGGATGCTGGATGGAGAGTGATTCTCAACTTGTCTCTTCAGAATTCCCCATAGGTGTTAATTTGGATTCAGATCAGGAGACATACAGTACTTGGCCACTGAATCACTTTCACCCTGTTCAGATATGCAACAGTGGTCTTAGATGTGCGTTTTGGATCATTGTCAAGTTGGAAAAGTACACGATGACCAAGGGCATGGAGTGATAGTAACATCTTCTCTTTCAATATAGAGCAGTACATCTATGAATTCATGATACCATCAATGAAATGCAGCTCCCTGACACCAGCAACACTCATGCAGCCCCACATAAGGACACCGCCATGTTTCACTGTAGGCACCATGCATTTCTCTTTGTACTCCTCACATTTGCGACACCATACAATTTTTAAGCCATCAGTTCCAAAAACATTTATCTTGGTCTCATCACTCCAGAGTATAGAGTCCCAGTAGTCTTCATCTTTTTCAACAGGGGCCCTGGCAAATTCTAGATGGGCTTTTTTGTGCATTGGGCTTTAGGAAAGGCTTACTTCATGGATGACACCCATGCATGCCATTCCTCTGCAGTGTACACCGTATTGTCACGAGAGTCACTCCAGTTTGGCTTTCTACTTTAGCTAACTGCACTGAACTTGCATGCTGATTTTTCTTCAACCCTTATCAGAAGATGCTTCTGTAGATCTTGAAAAATCCTGATCCTGTGGTTGATATCTTGTTAATTAGAATTTTGAAGTCTAAAATTTAGCTTTCCTCCTATGGGGTGTACTCATTTTTGCAACACATGGTCTTTAATGAATTTGGTAGGACATTTTTTACATACTTTTGTGTGAGCAAATTAACAAATCTTGTTTGCAATCAATGACCCACATTTGTGGGAATATTTTGTAGTACAATATCCCATAGACAATGTTGATTCTGAAAAGAAACTAAAGGTTTTCTGACAAACTGTTGGGGTGTACTCATTTATGCTGAGCACTGTACATATCAGATCCCAACACTGAGTAATATCTCTTTTTTCTGGTAGATTATGACTTTTTGTAGTTGAAGAATGTTATTGTTCATTTTATTATTATTACTATTATTAATTTGTTCAAATTTTTCATGACTATCATGAAAATTACTACATTCTTAATGATGCTCTAAAAGTTGCCAGGGTGCCCCCCCCCCCCCCCAGCATCTGGTTTTAAATGGATAATTTCTTTTAGTTTAAGGAGTAAAGCAACAACTTTAAGAATCCAACAGCGTAATTTCAAGATGAATACTGCAAATATGAAATGAACAGTTGTACTAATCTCATCCGATATCCAAAGTTCTAAAGTAAGGTAAAAATTATACGAGAGCACCAAAAAGCGAAGCCCCCCACTATCACTCTGTTTTTCTCAGGCTCATAGTCAGTAAAAAAGAGCGCATGTTGGTGAAGGGCTCCGGTTTCCACCTGGACCTGCTGGTCATAGTGACACTCGGCGGACTGTCTGCACTCTTTGGGCTGCCTTGGATGGCAGCCGCTACGGTGCGCTCCGTCACGCACGTCAATGCCCTGACAGTCATGAGCAAGGCTGTTGCACCTGGAGACAAGCCCCGCATCCAGGAAGTCAAGGAGCAGAGGGTGACCGGGCTGCTGGTAGCCTTACTCGTAGGTGGGTCCTCCAAATGCCATTCTCCAATTATATAATGCATAAGTTAAGCTCAAGCGCACAAAACTAATTGGTAACAGACAACATGCTTTCATTATTTCCCAGATGGGGAATACATAAGGTTTTGAGATATGGGTCTGCAGTGGCGGTGCACCAATCTTGTTGGTGTGATAACTCAAAAAATATTTGAATCTTTTATAAACTCTGCAGACTCATTGTATGGGTGATCAAATTTTGAGAGAAATTGCACCAAAATTGAATCATTTGCTTAGTCACAGTGAAGGGAACGATGACTGCAGAAGGCCTTGTGAGCATTATGAATAACAAGTTATCGTTCAGCAGTATCTGGTTTTAGATGGATTGTTTCTTTTAGTTCAAGGAGTAAAGTGACAACTTTAAGAATCCAACAGTGTAATTTCAAGACTAATACTGCAATTATGAAATGCATCATTTTCTCTTCTCACTTCATTTGCGAATGTGTTCCCTGATAATGTTACCTACTAGTGTTACAGAAGAGATGAAATAAATAAATATGAATGGTACATACAACACTGGGCAAAAGTTTTGCCACACCTACCCGTAGGTTTATTTGCACTATTCTGTTTAGAATAAGACCTCAAAACTATAATATAACATGAAATTAAGTACTGACCAAGTTAGTATTAAATGAAGAGAATTTTTGTTGATTTGTTGGAGGGCACCCCAGTGGGTTGGAACTCGGGAGGTTGCTGGTTCAAATCCAGTGGTAGGCAGAGTAATGCCACCTTTGGGCCATTGAGCAACCCCAATTGCTCTTAGAACTGGCTGACTCTGCTTTGTCCTCTAATCCAGATTTATGAGATGGCTTCCTGGAATGGTTTTCCAGCTGTCCTGAAGGAGGTCCCTCATATATGCTGAGCGCTCACTGGCCGATGCTAAGCACTCATTGGCTGATTTTCCTCCACTTTCTGGTCAAACTCCTCCAAAACCATTTCTTCTATGTTTAGTTCAGGTGCTTAGGGCATGTGATGCGATACTATCACTCTCCTTTATATTTGGCTGGGTATGCCCAAACTTTCGATTGGTATTGGATAATGAATGGTAATACGTACCACCAAAATAATAACCATACTACTTCTGCTGGTAGAGATCTAGATGAAAGTGAATGCAAAAGGACTTCCCAGAGCGTTCCTCTTGCCATATTTTAGGCGAGGCAAACTATATTGATCATATCCCTGTTGGCTCTGTATCGCTTAGGTTTGTCCATAGTGATCGGGGACCTCCTGTGCCAGATTCCCATCGCGGTGCTCTTCGGGATCTTCCTCTACATGGGAGTGATGTCGCTGAATGGCATCCAGCTTGCCGAGCGCATTCAGCTGCTCCTCATGCCTCCCAAGTACCACCCTGACCACACCTACATCCGCAAGGTCAGCCAATAGGAAAAAGCGTTTGGGAACAAGGACAGACCGATCTCAGAAGCAGCCAGTCTGAGGTGGTGAGCTCTGTGTGTGCTTGCAGGTGCGCACACTGCGGATGCATCTCTTCACGGGTATCCAGTTGGTGTGCCTCATAGTCCTGTGGGCAGTCATGTCCACTGCAGCTTCGCTGGCCTTCCCTTTCGTGTTGATCCTTACTGTCCCTATCAAGATGTTTTTGCTGCAAAGGATCTTCAGCACCCGAGAGATGCAATGCGTAAGTTACCCACAACTGGTTGCAGCCAGTTTGAGTACATGTGCACAATTATTTAATACACAGGAATCCACATCACCATTTTTAGGGGGCATTATGTTTAACCTGCAACAGCCATAGAACTGACTGGGAAGTCCTTTTTAAAAGGAAGGGGTACAGAAGACGGTAGCATTTAAGTCATTATCCCCAGTAACATGTCTCTCACAAGGGTTTGATCACAACATTTTAAAGGTAAGTTCCACCTAGAACTCTATTTGAGGTGTCCAAGACTAACGGCAGAATCTCACTCCTGTGTCTGCCACAGCTGGACGCAGATGATGCTGAGCCCACATTCGATGAGAAGGAGGGCCAGGATGAGTACACGGAGATGCACATGCCAGTGTAACACAGTGCGCAACGCACCCTTAACGTTGCCCTGGGAACACCTGTCCAGTCTGCCAGCCAATCACAGCTGGGGTGACGAGGAACACACCTTTTCAAAGAGAATCTCTCATTCTCCATTCACAAAGTTTTTAATAATTGCTGTTTTATCGTTTTTATCAAAAGTTTTATTTATTTATCCCCCCTCCTCCCCCCCCCTCTACCCACCCCTCTATCTCTTCCCCCACGTCGCCCTTCCCCGCCCGGCCCTTCGCCGCATC
>JAAGVU020000001.1:28593600-28621290 GCA_011763525.2 Mormyrus iriodes
CAGAAGCCCCGTGGCCCGCCCGCTAATCAGTAAGTGCTCTCCGGTTTCCTCCTCAGCGACCTCCCCTCCCCCAGTACCCCCGATCCGATCTCCCCCCCCCCCCCCTCCTCCTTTTTTTTTTTTCCCCCCCCCCCCCCCCCCCGGTTAATCAGTATAGGATTCCAACCCAGTGAGCTGATGCTGGGTGACAGAAATTGACTGTGCTGTAGAGTGCAGTTACAGAGTCTAGACTGTCTCTCATCTGCAAGTTATATAAAACATTCATTCAACAGGAGTCTCCTAAACCTACGAAAGATACCCAGGTCCTACATAGATTACATCTACAGGTCTTGTTTGTATTCAAATGCCAGTTAAATTTTTTTTTTATGTTTGCATGCTTCACGTTTTGTGTGGTTGACCATCGCCATCGTTGTTTGCTTCCATGGAGGTTACTCTGAGTATGTATTCGGCAAGAACTATACTCTTTTTGCTACTAAGTCTTCCATGGCCAATATTGGTATTTTGAAGCAGCTGTTAATCTCATCCACAGTGTTATTTTATTTGGCTTGCCTAGCTGCTGACTCGTGAACAAATCATATATTTTGCAAATGGTCACAATTTTCCTATTACTTTTAGGTGAAAGTCTTGCGTTGCACACTAAGCACTTTCTGAACTAATTGTTACCGACTGATTTAAACATGTAGGGCATGTTAATGAGCTGAGAGGAATGGGGTAGCAACCTTTGGAAACTTGTTAATCTAGTTATGTAGTGTACAGTAGGAATAAGTTTTCTATTTATTGTTATTTATGAGGAGGAAAAGTTAGGTCTCATACGCTCTTAGCAGTACACCCCAGTACATTCACTAAGGTAAGGCTGTAAAAACATGTCATGCAACCACAGATGTGAATTGCTATACTGTACCAAAGATGCCATAACAGGGCTTTGTAAATGGGAGAAGTTTGCAAGATATTGACTTGGCTGCGAAACTATGGTTTGCAAGATATTGCCAAAGAGGGACATGCAGCTCATTTTCTCATATATTAAGAAACACATTATATTCCAACTGTAAAGGAAGGCTGTAATTTGTTAGCCTCAGTATCATACAGTTTCTTCATAACATAACTAAGATTGCTGTATAGTGTAGCTCTCTCAAGGAGTGCAATGATCAGTCAGCTGTTGGTGAACATTTAAAAGATCGACCACTAGAGGGTGTAAATGTTATAAATTAAAGGTTGTGGAACGTGCATTTTGGACACACAGCAAGATCTTATTTGTGCCGTATGGTACTTCATTTTTGTAGATTTTTTTTTTTTTTTTTTCCTGTAAACGTGAATTTTACATTAGTGACTCCATCAGTCCTAGATTTATGCTTTATAAAAGGAACTGTCCTTGTTCCAAAGACATTAAGACTTTGACCTTTCAAACCTCACTTTTGAGTAAATCACTTTTCTGCACTGTGGTTATGCTGCTTTAAATGCACACATCTCAAAACATTTTGTTTTGAAAAACCGTAACATGCCTGTTTGACCAAATGTCACAGGTTTAATTATAACTGGTTGAAAGGCCTAGTACATACTATATGACCACTATACCCATTGTATTGGTGGCTTTTCTGTCTTTAATATTAGACACTAACAACACCCATAGCTGCTTGCATTTAAGTAGTGTCCACAGAACAAAAGTTTTCCAAAGAGAACCTATGCATACTTTATCTGCCATTTTTCACCATCGTGTCATAGCGTTTGACAAAATGACAAAATATCTGTTCTCACTATTGTGATGATAACAAACACAAAACATGACTTGAGCTTGCAGAGAATCTCACCAATGGTGTGTGAATCGGTGTTCAGGGTGAATTGTCGTTCAGGGTGGTAGCTTTCACAGGAAATTGGGCAGCATAGCTGCATGAAACACTGGTTACAAAAACGGGGACCAATTCTCTTGTTACATATTGTTTCATTGGTTGATGGTATAGTGGGATAGGGAATTTTGTCAAATTGCTACATAGCACAGCAACTTAAAATTACATTGTGTTTGTGTGTGCTGTTGTGCCGGGACAGTATTTGCTCTTGGCTAGGTTTGTTGTAGCTGAATCGTTTTATGTGCCTTAATGTGTCAGACCAGCAAAATTTTCTATGTTTTGGCCTCCCTGCTGTTGTGTCATTTTGCAGCTCAGAAATAACTTTGTACATTCCTAAACTTTGACGTATATAATGGTAGTTGCTTTTATTTTCTAAAAAAGGTCTCGAAGACCTGAGGTTGGTATAAAAAAATAACTGGATGATTATTTTCTTAGGAAATTGATGTAACTCATTTTAACTGGTTATCCAAGAAAAGTTTAGGATTTGGTTGAAGTGACCCCTTTTAAAAGAAGCATATTTTTGTATATGTGTAGATTTAAGGTTTTCCGTTATATTTATAAATGACCTTTTTGAAGTAGAACATTCTCCGTTTGTGGCTGGGGTTATTGGGAGGTGGGCCAGACTGCTTTGCAGTACAGAAAGCGCACCAAATAGGAGACTTTTTTTTCTTTTTTTTTTTTCCCCCCCATATACTGTGGCAGCACAACTACTTGGTGCTTGGCTGCTCTTACTGCCTGAAGACCCATTGTGTAATTGGGGAAAGGCACACAGAGGTGCCGCACACTGGAAAGTATGCCTTTTATTATTAATACCCTATTTCAAGCACTCAAGCAGTAAAAATGTTCCATTAACTTGGTGTTTTTTTTTTCCATTTTCTACCAGATTTAGTATCTTTACTGTCCATCAAAAATCAGTGATTTTAAGAGCAGGGGTGTTACTACAAACTTAAATCCCAAGTCTGTCCCTATGCTGCAGCATGCCTTGGCTTGGCCTCTCCTGTACATCCATGCTATGCCTCCATCCCTCTCATCCCTCTGGTAACACATACAGAAATGACCTGTCTGCGCCCAACACTACTCCCAAAAAGTCATACTTCCTGAGTATACTACTAACAGATCCCCCCCCCCCAACCTGATGCAAGTTGTTTTGATATTGATTTATTGGAAAAGTACAAATCAATTGTTGATCTGACTTAGACATGAGCAATGTCCTGTTTCTTTTAGCCCAGAAATAAATGCATATTGCCTGGAGAAAACTGAAAGGGGACAGTTTGTCAAATTTGGATGCGGGGAGTCGAATACAGATTGCTGTATAGTAAGTAGTGCTGTGGAAGTAAGGGTAATCTAATTAGACATTTTCAAGAATGACAATGGATATAATTTCTTCCATATGTTCTAGATTTTACTTCTCAATGGTTTGTGTATACCTACTTCAAATATGTGACAAATAAATAAATATTTCTACTTGTTTTCCTTGATTTATTTTAAATGGCCAAAGTTTTTCTTTCCAGGACAGCCCAATAACCTTCTCAAGTTTATTTGGTTTTAATCATGTAAACACATTTCCCACATGCTCAATGGGAAGAAATGGAAAGACTCACTACACGATTAATAAGCCATATTTATTATCATCGCCCATGGTAACAATTTTTATGATGCTACTGGTCTACATTTCCGTATATTTTTACATGTTCAAAGATCCAATAAAATACACCAGAAGCGCATACAGTTCGCAAATGGGCACATAACCCGAGGTAGGGTATACATGCATTGTTAATTTTGAATACCCCTTCCGACAATAACGTCACTACTCCTTAATGTTAATCAACCCAGAAAATAACAAGGTCGGCAGGTCAGGTTTCTCTCAGCAACAGAACCCAAGCATTTAGGAACGCATGTGTCTGTAAATGAATAGTCGTATCTAAATTTTTATAAACTAGTCAACCGATTAGTAATGTTACTACGGGCATCACTTCGAATTACTTCATGAGTGAGTGATGTGGGTGGCTTTTTCCAGACCAGGTTTCCCAATGTCTAAGCCATGACACCACTAACAGCTCGCAAGGACGACAGACTGGGGAAAGCCACAATGCATCCTTTTGTTTTGTAGTAAAAACGCGTTCAAATGCAATGTAAACCCCCGATACGAGACAGAGGCGCCCCGGTGGGACTAACAGGACACTAGCCGCCGGATTACGTAATCCCGGGGCAAGGCAGCTAATTAGCTCCGTTAGCCTGGTTAGCTTGCTGGCTAGCGGCTCCGGAGATTCGCGGGATGCGGACGTGGGTTTACGCGGCCCAGAGTGGCGCAGCGCTCGCCGATGCGGGCCGCGCACAAGCGGGGAAACACACTTTCACATGGGAGCGTGCCTGGGTTACGGGCAGCCGAGCCCCAGGCCTGCCAGCCACCTCTCCACGAGCCCACTCCTCTCGCCATGTTGCAGCCAACGTGCTTTAGCTACGTGGCTAGGCAGTGACTTGGGGACCAAGCTATGATGTAAAATTATTAAAATAATTTCAAATGAATAAAAATGTATTCTAAAAAGTTTAATAAAAATAAAAGTCTAGACCAAACTGTCACCTCCGCCTTTGTCTCCTATTATCTCGCATGTTTTTCTTCGGAGTTCCTCCCCCTGCGGCGCTGGGCGGAGTTTCATACCGAACCAGACGCTTCTCTTGTCGGATACGTTTCGTCCTGACTCCCCGGGGTTTATACCTGGAAAAAAAGACACTTTTAAAAAACAAAAAAGCCCCAAAACCACTGGCGCGACTTGCGTTTGCTTTCTTCTCTTCGCTTGTTTGTCACTGACAAGACAGGTGGGTGAATTAATATTTGTTACGAATTTTCAAATAATATCTCCGAGCCGTTGAAACATTCATGGCGGCTCTGCAGCTCAGCTTTCGGGGTGAAGGAAAGCAGAGGCGTCCCGTTGTTTTTTGCGTCCTGTAATCCGTTCTAGGTGTAAAAAAATGCGAATTTAAATGATTTTGAACCGTAGTAAAGTCTAAAATACACACAACTCAAAGCTGTATGCATTTCTTCATATTTGTTTTTAAATATATATGTTTTACGAAAGTACCGACTGAACTATCCAGAGCTGGCTGTCTCCACCGAAGGCCATAGCGCGCTTATTTCCGTGTCAACAAGCGGCAGATACGAAGGCGCATTTCATGCAGACTCGTATTAGATGAAGGTTTAGTCGCGGTGTCGCCGAAGCGGACATTCCTGCTGGGCTCTGTGCTGCCTGCCGCCGGAACCGCGGTGCCATGGCGGCGGTTTCAGCCGGACGCCTGATCCGTCACACGCGGCGGGCGGGGGGCCGTGCTAACGACCCGACGGCACATTAAGGTGTAACGCCCGCCTCTGCGGCCTGTAACAATACGACCGCGCTGGCGCTCCACGTATCATCATCATCGTTATTATTCCGAGTTCTGCTTTGTGCTGGTATAATGTATTAATTCTTTTGAAATCGACCAGGTCTCTTTGTTTACCACTTGTGGCGTATCTATGGAGGGAAGGGGTGGAGAGTAGGTCACCCCCCATCATCCCTCCCTCCTTCCAGTCTCCCCTCCCCACAGTGACCTTGTCTGCAGGGTGGGGGACTTTTTCCCCGGGAAACGCGACTGTTTTGCGCGCAGTTGGCCACGCGTCGGGAGTCGCTCCGTATTCGGGAAATGAACGTAATGTCTCCAGAAGACATTTTACAGCAAAAATATAGAAGTTACTTTTCTCTGCTTTATGCACACTTGAAGAGAAATGCTATCCCTAATCAACTCTTCTATAAAGGCTTCCCCGTTAACATTTTAACAATTTAAGTTTTTACAATACTTTTAATGTAACACTTTCTATCCCACGCAAATAAAAAATGGCATTTGAATACGCCAATAGTAAGTATAAGCAGATGTTTCCCTATTTTCAGTAAAGAGCATTCAATGGAAGCCCGTTTCCGTCATCTGAAGTAGAAAAAACACTCAGAATTCTGAGATAAAAGCTCTGAATTTCGATTTAATATGTCGGAATTCTAACTTACTTGGGGCCGAAATTCAGATTTACTAAGTAGAAATTCTGACTTTTTTTTCCGAGAATTCTTACTTCTTAAGTCGAAATCCTGATGTTTTTTAGCCAATCAGGCAGCGTAACCTCCTTCGCAGGACGCTATTTAGGAATATATCCCAAACACGCATTATTCACATCGGTAATTTGGATTTCATGCTGGCTCGCTACATTTTGAAAGCTGTGAAACAGGGTGGCACGAGTACCGCCTCCGTTGCCTTGGTTTGAGTTATTCGGTTTTTCTTGTAATGCCAGTCTTTGCCCAGAACTTCTAGTGGCTTCAAAGACACAATTAACTGAAAGACACGTTTGATATTTTTTTACTGACTGAATTCAGAACATATTTTGTGCAGTGTCACGATTGTTAGGATCTGCAGCAAACAGTAATGTAATAACTGCCAATAACATAATAATTTTTCCATTTTTTCGTGTGTAATAAAACTTGATAATGTTATAATGTGATACGTTTGTAATTCAGAAATGTTAGTATAGTATTGGTAGATTATTACCTTGTCGGCCTTTATTGTATTAAGAACGGAAAAGTGATTACATTATTGCCTGTTATTGCATTAACAGTAGGCATTACATTATGGGCTGCTACAAGGTGTTGTAAGTAAAGTAAAGTAAAATAGGTAAGATAAGGTAAGGTACGATAATAGGCGTGTTTGAAATCACAGATTGAAACTTGCAGGGAAATGCGTCTTGTGTAAATCGCTTCTCAGGGGGCGCAGCAAGGCGAGGAGAAACCGCCGGTTCCTCCACCATGAACGGAAACGGCAGCCAGGGATCGCGGCTGAGGAGTGCGTCAGGTACGGCAAGGGGCTCTCTCAGGTCTCTCCTCGATCTGTATTCCAGATACTTAGTTTTTATTAGAATCACTAGTACTGTGGTGCCTTAAATCTTACTCAGGGAAAAACAGGTTGGTGTCAATGTTTGGTGGCACGTGTTCAGTGAAACAGTGAAATTTTTATGCCACAGTTGCAGGGTGGGGGGGGGGCAGGTGCATGAGGGGACTATAGGACAGCAGTGCAATAAGACAAAAGAGTGCCATTTAAAGAGATTCAATAAATAGGGCCTGGTTAACATGCATATTCATATGACATGCTTTGGATAAACACCTTAGGGGTGCTTTTCCACCACACCAGGTACCGTACTTTCGGTACTTCAAGAAAGTACCGAAAGTACAGTAATTCTAATTGCTGGTTTTCCACTGCCATAAAAACTGGTATCAATGCTGAATGACATCACAACGTGGGGCGGGGTATTTTGTACTGAATTTAAAAAAATGGCTATAGTATATTATAGGGCTGGACAATGTGCAATGTGCTTACATCTCTAGTAAGATTGATTAAGATCAGGCTTTTTCATACCGTACTGACATTATATGCACTATAATGTCTGTACAGTATGAAGGTATGATAAAGAGGGTTAAAGTTTTGTTAAAACGTTTTTACTCTGTCATAGGAAAAAAAAAAACCTTAGCTAGCTTTGCAATTCTAATGATTATTCCTTTTCAAGATTATCTAGTATATGTTTAATAATCAGTTTATAGTTTACCTTTGCTGCTTTTGCATGAGAGCTGCATGCATTCTTAGAGACTATCATAATCACTTTCATACTTGCTGTTTAAAACAGTACTAGACAGGTTTGTGAGAAATTTGTTGAACTTCTTTTTAGCTTTATAAATACCCGAATATTTATTACAACAAAATCACATTGCAATATATTTATACATTTTCTTATAGTGTGCTGTCCTAGTATACTATAGCCTACAAAATACTTTTTTTATTTCTTGTCATGCCATTCTGATCTTGTTGTTCTTCCGACCAGTTTGCAATTAAAGCTTTTGGATCTTTTCACTTGTCCATGCATCTATTATTATTACTTTTTCTTTTACTTTGTTTATGGTTGTTTTCTGAGTTCGTAACTTTTTTCAAGACACTGGTTTTTTGGGTTTCAGATGCAGGCTATTTGCGTAAACAATCGACAAAAAAAAGCATTTGCAAGTCCCACCCCAGAGTGCCAAAGTACCAAAAAAAGTACTCCAGCAGGTTTGGTACTTTAGGTACTGGAACTTCTCATACTAGTACTCAACCAGAAGTCAGAGGAAAAGGGGAAAGTAGCGTATCAAAAGTACAATACCTGGTGCAGTGTAAAAGTGCCCAAAGTCATGAACTTGTGCCATGAAGATTCCAGGTTCTGTTCATCAAGACCTGAATTGACCATTGAGCCTGTTATACAGCCGAACAGAATCTCAATGGAGTAACCCCTTCATATTCGCACATTTGACATTTGCAGTTTTGATAATTTACAAATTGCCCTTGAACAATTAAACAGGAATTTTTTGGAGCTTGCCAACAGATCACAGAAATTCGCAGAAGATGCATAAAACTGAAAATTATTCTGATCACATAAAATCACGTAATATATAAATATTACTGATTAATATTTGTTAGTGTAAGTGCATCATATCTTTAATGTTAAAAGTATTGGCTTGGGTATGCCACGCAGCCAGCCTGACTCTCATGTTGACTGTCTTTGTGACCATGGAATCTTGTGTTTCTTGCAGTAACTTTTGAACTTTTCAGTTCCAATAATTTTATATTTTTAATAATAGGTCCAAAACAGTGCTCCCCGTGTGTACAGTAGTAGCATATAGGGGCATAATTTAGATGGTTTGTATTTTATATAAAAAGGTCTAGACAATAAATAAAGCAGTTTGACAGTACTGTTTGTTTAGAAACTGGCAATAACTTATGTCTTTGATCTGGCTAGCAGACTGTTATGGATTGAGATTAGAGGTGTCCAAGTATTTGTTGTGAATTTTCACATTCGTGGGGATCTTCTGCCCCTAACCCTTGCGAAAGTGAAGGGGTTATTTCACTTTAATTATCCTCGAGAATAATAAAGGACTGCACAGTACAATGATACACAAAAGATAAAAAATAGACAATGCACAGTGCTACACAGGACAACATCCATGTAAAAATAAGTAAGCATACGAAGATGATTAAGTGGGTGAGCATGAAAATAACTATAGTACTGTGGTGAAAATCTACAAATTTGCTGGTAATTATTGCACCAAAAAAGATAAATAGATGGGTATTTATAGAAGTAGTATTGCATATTTGCCTGGAGTGACTTACTGGTTGTGCAATCTGCTGACCGTTGGAAGGAATGATTTCCTGAGGTGCTCAGTGGAGCATTTTATGTTGAGGAATCTATGACTAAATGTGCTGTTCTGTGCAAGCAAAGTGGGATATACAGTGTGTGGAAGTGCTGTGTGTCGCTGTTTGGCAGGGTTAGGGGTGTATGTTCCTGTGTGGAGCCACGCCCTGATTGCACCACGTGTGTGTGTGTGTGTATGTGTGTGTGTGTAAGCCAGATGGGGATGAATGGAGCAAGGAGGACTGCCTGACACTGCTTGAGAGGATCCGCAGCCTGCTGCCTGACGGGGATACCATGAAGTACAAGACCACAGAGTCCCACTTCGACTGGGAGAAGGTGGGGTTCAGCAGCTTCACTGGGGACATGTGCAAGCAGAAGTGGCAGAAGGTCTCCACCGAGGTGAGCATCAGAGACCCCTCTGGGTTACTCTGATATGGGGTTTTATTATTCCAGGTCCTGGACCCATGCATGCATCAGATATTCGAGCATACTGCTCGAATATAGTCCATATAGAAACACAGTTCAGTCAAACTGCAGTCTTTGTGGGTGAAGCTGTTTGCTGGATTCTCATTCCAGCTGAAGGCTTCATTTAAGTTTGCCTGAATGCAGTGGTGTGGTTAGTGGCCGCATATAGAAAAGGCCTGTGTATGTGTTTGTGATGTCCTGACATCCCAGCCAGGGTGTCCAAAACTTGAAGGTACAGTCTGAATTGCTGTAAATGCATAATCCATAATAACTTTCTTGCATCAACAGATTGAAAACAACCTCATTTATATTTGCTGTTCATTCAGTTAAATAAAGCCAATTTGTTGATTGTTTTGCTAGTCCCAGTGATGATATTTTTAGTAATTATTATAAAAATCATTATCTTATTACTAAAACACACAAAAACAGAACTGTTAAAGGTTTAAAGTTAATGCCCTATTCCTTAATTTGGCTAACTGTTCAGTTAAGCTTAATTAAAAAGTTCAGCTTAGGGTTTCTAGAAGTCCAAGTCTGAACCATTTTCTCGATCCATTTACAAAATCCTGAGGTGTTTTATGGTGGTGACATTTTTATTGAATTGAGTTGTAGATTTGTGACAGTCGCTTATTAAACTTATCAGACTTGTATGGCTAAGGTCAGGTGAATTGATGCTGTTGCTACTATATGGTGTTTTGGGGTAAGCATATATTTACGGTTTGCAGTGATCTGGAAAACCACTTATTGTAGTTTAATGAACGGTAAAATTAAAAAACCCAGAAATGTCACCAGTGATAGATGAAGTCCTTTGATTCGTTTGAACTGAATTACATTTTAACTTTAGGATCATTTAATTTAAGAGTTCTCCTGATGATAAAACAGATGAACCCCAAACACATTGATTCTAAATCTTATTAAGCTTGTTAGATGAAGGGGTAGGTGGATGTTATATCTACACTACAAGCTCTCATGGCTTCTGCATATCTTTGGTTCTGTTTTCTGGCCTAAGCAGAGCAAGCCCTATGAGCTGTATAGTGCCGAGACACAAACAGAAGGAGCGGAGAGTGTCTTGCTGATATATGGTATTTGTGTCAATGAAAAGTAAATAAATGAACGCTTTGGTCACACCCGTCCTGATGGCTTTGTGTCATTTACTGCCTGCTCAGGTGCGGAAGTACAGGACTATGACAGAACTCATCATTGATGCCATTGAGTATGTGAAAAACCCCTACAAGGGCAAGAAGCTGAAGGTGCTGTACCCATTTTTATTGAAATTTATTGGATGATTAGTATTCTGCTGAAAAAAAAATCATTAGAAACCATTAGGAAAATATCTGAGGTTTACCACAAAATGATTCCATTACATTTACATTCATTTACATATTTAGCGTGAGGCATAAGTAAGGCAAATAGCACATTGCAAATATCTGTGCTGTCGAGTAGTCCACTAGGCATAAGTGCAGCTAGGCTGAGCTTACGATCAATGCCCAGGCATAAGTGAAAGCAGTTTTGGAGCAGGAGATACCCAATGTCTGCACAACCACACATATACCTATTAACATAATAACAACCTAATAAAACTTTTCAAGGGCCAGTAATCGCAACATAAGAGCATTCATGTGTTCCCTCTCAGACGCATCCAGACTTTCCCAAGAAGCCTCTGACACCATACTTCCGCTTCTTCATGGAGAAGCGGGCAAAGTATGCCAAGATCCATCCAGAAATGAGCAACTTGGACCTCACCAAGATCCTCTCCAAGAAGTACAAGGAGCTAAATGAGAAGAAGAAGGTGCGCTGCCTTGCCGTTCCATTCTTGTAGTGATGCTGTTATTGGTGTTACTTAAAGAAACAAACCAACAGTGACAGCAGAGGCTTCTTTTATCCATTTTAATGGTAGTCTTGTACCAAACACCTTGCTCATTTTTGTTTCCCATCTCTTTGTTTGGATTGTCATTAGTAAACATTTAACATTAGAGCAGGGAAGCATTTATTCGGAAGTTTAGACTGGAAAATATGTTAAATGTGTGAAATGTCCTGTGGGTCTGGATTTTGGGTCATTCTCATCTCTTATGTGTCTGTCTGCATTCCTAGCTGAAGTACATCCAGGAGTTCCAGCGTGAGAAAGAATCGTTTGAGAAAAGCATGGCACGCTTCAAGTAAGGATTTTGGTTTATTTGCATGAAAAACAAAATTTGTGTTTACTGAATAGGATGGCATCAGTACTGGAAGAAGGCAATAGTAGCAAAGGTCTCAGCTGTATTGCCTTCATAACGAAGGCTTGAGGAAAATAAATCAATTGTGTTGGTCCTTTGACAGAGAGGAGCACCCAGAGCTGATTGAGGAGAGGAAGAAATCCGACCTCCCGGAGAAGCCCAAGACCCCACAGCAGCTCTGGTATAATCATGAGAGGAAAGCGTATATAAAGCTGCACCCAGATGTAAGTGAGTGGAGTGTGCTTAGGGGTATTCTGTGGCATGTTCCCCTGTAGGTCTTGTAATTTTATCCTGTACTTCATGTCTGGCCCTGGACCACAAACAATTCTGCTATGTTCGCTCATACTGGCAATAAAGTGAGTTCTGGTTCTGGAAAGAGCAGCTCAGGAGCCATATATTACAGTCCGTTCATTGTCTTATGGCACTTTTCCACTAGCACTGAGAGCGAAACCGTACCTGAGCCATACCACAAACTGACAGCTTTCCATTGTAAATTATTTGAGCCATACCTGAGCCATATCCGTGCTGACATAGCCAAAAGCATGACCAAACCAAGCTGGTTGCATTACCACCATCGGATTGTTCGAAATGCATGGAGATACCGGTGTTTTACATCAATATGCATGGATTATGTGAAAGAAAAAGGGGCATATTCTATATATTATTCATTATTAGTAGTATCACGCATCGTAATGTATTGATGCATTTCCGAAAACTTTTTCCAAAAAAGAATTTCCAACCTCCTATTTAAAAAAAGGTACCATAGAACAGCCAAACGTAATGGATTCCTAATGCAAATTCATCCAAGCGAATGCTGATTCTGCTAGCGTTTGATGCTAAAATATGATGCAGATTCTCACAGTGGAAATTAGCATGTAGCAAATCATGATGTACATCATGTGGACAGTAAATAAGCATCTCCTATGCAACATCTTTACAGAGCCAACCCTTCTGCAGTGGAAAACCAAAGTGACCTGAAACCGTGCTGTAACTAGTCTTTCTTTGCGGTACAGCTCGGTTCCTGTATGCCAGAGAAATGCACCATTGGACTACTGTTGCTTTCATTTTTGGAGGTGTTTTTATATTATTATTGTAAACTGGTGTTTTAGTATTAATTTAAGGGATTTTTTGGAATTAAAGCTTTGGTTTGTGCAGTATAACAGTACCAAGTACTCAGACCTTAGAAGCAGTGGTGTAATAATTTGACTCGTCTCGTAGGGGTGAACGGGGAAGCTCAGTGCTTTCCCAATTTGTGTCTCATGTGCGCAGGTCAGCCCGAAAGAGCTGAAGGAGGCTCTGCGCAGGCAGTGGTCGCAGCTATCGGACAAGAAGCGCCTAAAGTGGATCAGCAAGGCACTGGAGCTGCAGAAGGCCTACGAGGTGAGGGGCCCTGGGGGAAAGGCATCTCTGCAGTCCCGGTCCATACAGAAGGTGGCCACCTGTCATCACAGGCCTCGCTCAGGGTATGTGATCTGCCCCCTGCAGGATAGCATGAGGGCATACAATGAGGCCCACCCAGACTCCATAGCAGATGAGCACATCAAGTCCGTCCTGACCAAAGCCGAGCGGCAGCTGAAGGACAAGTTTGACGGCCGGCCCACCAAACCCCCTCCGTGAGTAGCTCTGGAATTTTCCCCTGGGGGGCAGCAGGTGGGGAGCAAGTGGGGGTTTCCTCTCATTACTGATCCCCCCCCCCACACCAGGAATGGATATTCGCTGTACTGTGCGGAATTGATGGTGAACATGAAGGATGTGCCCAGCACAGAGCGTATGGTCCTGTGCAGCAAGCAGTGGAAGATGATGACGCAGAAGGAGAAGGACATGTTTCAGAAACGCTGCGAGCAAGTGAGCTGCCCCTGCCAGCGCTGCCTGATGCACGAGAACGCTAGCTTTAGTGTGCTAGCTTTCTACACTAATGTATCGTGCACAGCTATAACTACTGTACATCAATACATACAGTTCTGGAAAAAATTGAGACCACTATATTTTTAAAAACCGGCATTTTTTAATCCTGGTTCTGCTGACAGAAGGTTACATTGTGAGGCAGGCTGCTTCCAGGCTTAAAATTTCTAAGACAGCAGCACACAAGAACAAGGCGAAACAGAAGACATTGGCAATAACCAAAAACCAGCCAGGTAGAGGGTAGAAGCAGCCCATCTAATGCCAGAGATGGCGTCAACGTATTCGACAGTGCCTCATGAATCAGAGGATGACCTCAAGTAGAAAGAAGCCCTTCGTCAATGAGAAGCAAGGAAGAGCCAGGCTGGAGTTTACAAAAATATGTATATTTTACACAGGTGCTTTTGCTGTGTTCTCAACTTTTTCCAGAGCTGCATTGTTGAATTCTGAAATCTGATTGGTCAGAGGGATGTTAATTAATTTTCTGTAATCGCACACACAGAATAGCGAATAGAAGAATAGAAAGATACTTTATTGATCCACTGAGGGAAATTGGTTTGTCGCAGCAGCAGACAATAGTGACAATAAATAGTAAACAATAAATAGGCGGGGGGGGGGGTAAAAGAAGAAAAGGTACAAAAAGAAGGAGGTAATAATATAAAGGAAAAGACAAAACGACAAAATAAGACAAACTGGGAGCTGCTGTAACAGGCTGCCACTCTCTAGGCGTCATCTTGGAAAAAAGAAAAAAAAAATCATACTGCCAACCAGGTGAATTACACTAGTAAATCAATGCACAGTCGTAATCTTTAATTATAACTAACATCACTCAAGTTTCCAGACAAAGAACTCAGTTTAATATTGAAGGAAACTAAATAGAAATGTTTAATCGTGATAATAGTTTTACAAAATACATGCATTTTTGCTCTTGATATATGTTGGGTGTTTCTTCACCTCCACGTCCATGCATCTAAAACCATATAATGCACAGCTTATGGTGCATTAACCCTTCCTTATACCATAGCACTGTTCAATTCTAACTAACAAATGTTACTCAACAAAAACTACAAGAAATCACTACAGATAACTTAGCAATAATGCTTCAGGCAGAAGATTTTTGGTCACTGATTAAGTAATGATTTACTGATGTAATGCACTTGTAGTTCAGTGCAGGACTGTTTAACCTGCCTCAATGAGATGGTACCCAGGTCTGTTTTTAATAATCTGTAAACGGTAAATAAGGTGTTTTGGTGTACCTTTCTGCAGAAAGACTGGCTTTTGGACTTTGCTGCAGGAAATTTTGAATTAATGACTGGCTATGGTCTTACCTTCACACTATTTTCAAGTTAAAGATGGTGGTTTGAGTTGTATCTAACCAAAATGTTTTGTAGTAGTAGGCTTGGGCGATATCTAATTTTTAATACCGTCCAGACTTTACACTGTGGTGTATGATATTTCGACTGTTTTTATAAGGGAACACTATTGCGGAATTATTGGCGAGAGAATTCACCAGACAGGAGGGTCCCCCAGGATGTTATTTCCCCAAAAAGAAATAACACTCGAGCCAAAATAGTAGTTGTTCTAAAAAATTTGTTTCAGTTCTTAAAGTGAAATATAATGTCTTCAAGTATAAATGTGTAAGCCGAATGTGTGGTAACCGTGGTATAAGCGCCCTCCAAGCCATGCCACGTTTTTAAATGCACTCCGCTTCACATTGGACGGTTCTTTACCTTCACAGCTGTGAAAAACAATAATGCACAGCTTGGAGTGCATTTACACTTACTTAATTAATATTAAAGTTAAGTTGTCACAGATAAACTTGGAGAGTTCCATTTCTTTTACATGTTATGAGTCAATTTATCTTTTGATCTAATTGAACTAATAACAATAATAGTAATAATAATAATATATTCTTCAGTATTCACTTTGTAAATGACCATTTCCTCTTTTCTCTTACAGAAAAAGAAGCAGTATGATATGGGCCTCCAAAGGTTCCTTGAGGTGAGAATTCAGCCAGGTCCCTGCTTGCCCCCTGGGCATGTGTACATATAAAATATTTACTCAGACTGAGTGGCATGTATGAGAGCCAGCCACCCATAGTGTGTTTCCTTTTCAGAGTATTCCGGAGGAAGAGAGAGAGCGGGTCCTATCGGAGGAGAAGCTGGCCGGGCCGCGTCTTAGCACTGGGAGCGCTGGCAGCACGGGGGTTGCGGGGAGCCCTCTCCGCGCCAAGTCGCCCATGGGCAGGGTAAAGACAGATATGCGTGCCATAATCGGTTCAGCAGCCTAGCTAATGTATGACCAGCTGTGCTAGCTTGCCAGTTGGTAAGAACACAACGGTCCTATTCTAGGAGCGCTCTCGCGACCCCGATTTGGATCCTTGGGTGCTCGGCCTGGTGAAGGACAAGCGCGACAGCAGGAAGCGGCCGAGGCTGCCCGACACGCCCAAAACGGCAGAGGAGATGTGGCAGCAGAGCGTCATTGGGGACTACCTGGCGAAGTACAGGGTGAGGGCAGAGGGCTCTGTGGACTTCCCTTAGCGCCTTAGCATGTGGGAGGGTGATTACAGAAACAAGGAAAGTATCAATGTAAAGAGATGCAGTTGGCAGTCAAACACTTTGTGTGTTATTTAACACAAAAATAATAAGAAGTACACAGAAATAGCTTAAAATAACAAAGAAAAGCACTGTGCCAACAAATGTCTGTTCCTGAACATGCCTGCAGAGCAGCACGCTTTAGTGGTCTTTCCACTTGTGCCGACATTGTTTACCTCACAATCTCTTGTGTTGTATTGAATATCCAATTTCATTAGTGAGTGTGTATATAAAAGAATTAAAGTAAGTGTCAGAAATGTGTTACTGTTCTGTTTTGTTCTAGAGTAACATTCAACTATCTGTCATGGCGTCTGTCATAGTTTTGCTGGATACAAGATCTTTGTTTGTGCTTATAGATTTCATTAAAACCATTGGGATAGTTACTTTTTCCTCCATATTCTCTTTGATATAACAATAAAATTATATCGTATATTGAATTGCTCATTCCCTGCCTCAGAATGATCGGAAAAAAGCGCAGAGCGCCATGCAGTCAGCGTGGAAGTCCATGGAGAAAAAGGAGAAGATCCCCTGGATCAAGAAGGCAGCCGAGGACCAGAAGCGATACGAGGTTCAGTACAGCAGAGTGGTCAGTGACCGGGTGTTTTGACTCCTGTCTTACACAGTCCACAGGAGGAATGTCAAAATGCTGGTCATGTCGTGGCTGGGAATGGGCCTGTGTTAGTGCTGTGTGTTTTGTTGCTTTGTTTGTGTGTCTGTATGTCTGTCTGTTTTTCACATGGTAACATCTCTTGCAGGTAGATGTTGTAGCATTAACAAACCAGCAGTTCTGAGAGTGCAGGTTGTGTTAGGGAAGAATGTCTGCCATGAACCTGTTAAACACTACATGCTTGTGTCACCATGTAATTTTTGACAGCATTACTTAGCCTTGACAGGTTAGTAGCCTCTAAAATGTTGACATCATACTGTCGTACCACAGAGGGAGCTACTGGAGACAAGGACGCCCCAGTCTGGCCAGGGCCAGAGAAAGCCGAAGTTTGATGGAGAGCCCAAGAAACCGCCTGTGTGAGTGAAGGTTGACACCTTGTGACGGCATGGGTATTTCTTGTTCTTGTTCCATAAAGAGCACCATCGCACCTCAGCCTGATTTCAGCTTCCGATTTCTGATCCACAGGAGTGGCTACCAGATGTTTTCCCAGGAGCTGCTGACCAACGGGGAGCTGAACCACTTCAGCCTGAAAGAGCGAATGGTAGAGATTGGTAGGCGCTGGCACAAGCTTAGCCAGGTCCAGAAGGACAAGTACAAAAAGATGGTGGAGGAGCAGCAGATCGAATATAAGGTCGAGCTGGACTCTTGGATAAAGGTAGGCGGCATTTCAGGCCGGGGGAAGGTGATGGGTTCAGTGCTTTGCAGCAGGTAGGATTGGTGGTCTGCTATGCCTATAGCTGGCACTGAGAGTTTACTGTAAAACCAGTAAAGCCCTATTTGTACTTCATTTGTTCACATTGTGTGTGTGTCATAAATTTCTTCATCAGTAGTTTCCAAGTAGACTGGGACCATATGCGCACATAGAAAAATGTAGTATGTAGGCAAAAGTCTCGACCATGCATGGACCGTAACGGCATGTGGACAAGTGTGAACTAGACTTCAGTGTGACAGCTTCACGCACTCCACAGTTCCCCTGTCCATGCTGACAGTCAGTCCCACGCAGTGTGTATGTGTGTCACTCCATGAAGGTTGAGCTCAGTCTGACGTTGTGTGTATGTGTCTTCCTCTCCCTCCCCCCTGCCCTTGTAGTCTCTCTCCCCTCAGGAGCGCGCCATGTACAAAGAGTTCTCCAGCACGGTAAGAGCAGCTACGCTCGACTCCCGCCGTTCCAACCAGACACAGTCCAGGTGCAGCTCTTGGGGCATAACAGTGATTCTAACCGGGTTCCTGTCCTGAACCCTTTATGTTAAGTCCAGTCATTAGATCATCATAAACCAGAAGATTTCAGTATGGAACAGGGGATGCTAGATGTTTAAAATTCATACAGGCTTGTTTACCCAGTTTATTTAGTACTGGAAACCCTAAACCAGCACAACCTATTATATTAATATCTTCAGTTTTAGATATTTTCGATGCTTATGATTATTTGCAATCCTAATTTGCTTCTTTAAGCAGTTCTACCATGTGTTATAGTCAATAGTATTCAGGAGAGGCTAAGGTTGGTTTGAAACCTGGGGCCATATTACAGGAGCTTCCTATCTTAAGTCTTAAGATAAAAAGAGTATAAAAGAAGATTTTTTCCCAATTGGGTATTAAAGAAGCCAATCCTGTCTTATCATACTTCATCTTATCTCCTGTTAGGAAATCCTAAATGCAAAATTTTATTAATTAGTTCCCGGAGTAAAACATAGCTGAGGCATAATTTCATTACAAAGTGGCCACTACATATATAATTTTTATCATTATGTAATGAGCGGGGCTCCATACATTTCGTTGGTTGTGTAAAATCAATAAAAGAGCAGCCATATGGATTAAGTAAGTTTAGCTATAGCTATCACCTATGTGCTGGCCAGTGAAAATTAGGACAGCTTAATTGTTATCCTGAAGTTAGGAGAGTTTAAGATTTTGGGAAGTTAAGAAGCTTATGTAGTACACTTTTCCTATCTTAAATTAGGGTAGAAACATTGACTTAGGACCTGTTCATATGTAATGGCTTTTTTCCTAACCCTAGTTACCATGGTTACCAAGCAGTTTCTGTAATATGACCCCTGGTGCCTGTAATGAGTCCCAGAAATGTGGACAGTCTTTTCTATGCTTAGTCTTATCAGGTGTTGTTATATTTTTGATTTTTTACATATTTTATTTTTATGTTTTCAATTTTCATGTGAAATAAAATTTAGTTTTCAGTGTGGTTTTGTTAGTTTTTACTGTTTTTTATTTGAAAGATATTTCTATTTAGTTTTTATATAGTTCCAGTTTAAGTCTCAGTAATAGACTGAATGTTGTAGAGGTATTTTATGTGTCTGATCTATAGAGAATCTTACATGAATTCACAATGCACATAATGTACTAATGGGCAAAACATATTCCAGGTATTGTTTATTATTAAAGATAAACAAATCATTACTATAGCTAAACAATATATAAAACAATAACAGAAAACATTTGACATTTGCTTTTATTATATTTATTAGTTTCTAAAACAATATTTATTGCTTTTGTTGTTTCTTTTTGCATTGTTTTGTTTTATTCTTGTTGTTTGTGAAAATGTACTCTTTTGGTTTTACTCTTTTACCAAGTTCTGAATTGCTTTATTTTTCTGAAATGTTTCTGCAAGGCTTCTCTTGCTGACTGTTTCACTGTATGTTTTTATTGTATATTTCTGTTTCATGGTAGGGATTCCCATGATTCTGAATTATCCAAGGACAAATACAGGGGCAATGCTTCAGGGGCACCGAGCCCAGCTGAAAACTGATTAGCCCCTGGAGTGCCCCGTCCCCTGTCATTCACCAAAACGTATCATTGGCTAATTATACGTTTGATTCCTTTGTATAAATCATGGCCCCTCTTATGCCCCCACCTTAAAATCCTTGAATCGCCCCTGCATTAATCAGATTCTGTCTTCAGTCTTAACTGTAGTACAGGCCTCACTGATTAAAACACAGCTTTGGCCATTTTCTCTCTGACAGTGGTAGTTCTCTTTAATTCTTTGTCCCCCCCCCACCCTACTCCTTCAGAAACGACGAAGTACGGCCAAGGCGCAAGGCTCTGGGGCGAAGTTGCGGGTGACGAAGGGGAAGGCGGTAGGTGCCACAGCTGGAGGACTGGGGGCCGGGGGGGGCAGGCAGGCGATGGCGTACCGGGCCAAGGTAACGTTCACCCGCCCCGGGGAGCTTCATCAGTAGTGCATGGAGAGCAGGGCTGCAGGAGTAATGAGGGCCAGACTCAGGGCTGAATGTAGAGCTTCCTTTGTAATCTTCATGGCTGTATGACAGGCTTCTGAGGAACTTGCATGTTGTTAGTCATATGTATAAGTAGTATGATGTAGATGAGGGTGTTCCTACCCAAGGAAAAGGATGTGACCTCTTCATTTTCAGCAGGATACATCGGATTCCGAGGACGATGACAAGACTGATTCCTCAGATTCAGAAGACGAAGATGACGACGATGAATCCGGCAGCTCGGACAGTGATGATGATGACGATGATGATGACGTGAGTGTGGCACCGCATAGGAGTAGCCAGTCAGCTGCAGGTTCATAGTGAAATGTGTCAAAAAATATGAATGCTTGTGATTCTGTGTGAGACTGGGGGCCGTTATGTGAGGAGATGAGCCCGTTCATTCCACATCTGTGCCTGATTACACTTCTGTTCTTTCTTTTGAGCCAATGGAACGTGGATCTTTGCAGATCCTTCAACGTTATAAAGTAGATGTCCAAAATTTACGGTCATAAATTGTCTGTAAAACCTGAAACCTTTCTTTCACCTCTAACCCAGTGCTTCTCACTTTTTGATGTCCATGGACAAACAAGCATAACGGGCAGGGAGGGTTGGCTGGAGTATCTCCCTTGATGTGTGTGAAAATGTGGCACAAATCTCGTGTTATGTTAGGAATATACAGCTTCTTCTCAGATCAGGCGTGATGATACTGCAGCACCACAATTGTTGCTCGACCCAGCTAGTGTGACCTCAACTCTGAGGGCCAAAGTATTACTACACACTATTCACTACATATGTGTCACCTCAACACTATACTAATGGTGTAATATTTCTATTTATCATATGAAGGGCCAAGCGATTCTAAACAGCTTTCGGATTTAAATTAACATTTTTGATGCTTTTGTCTCTTGAAATTAGGAGATGGACTGAAATTGACCAGTGCAGGACCCCAAAAAAGATTTATCATTTTTGAAAATGAGAAAAAGCCCCCTAAAGCCAAAGCCCTGCTTGAGGTTTTCTTTCTTTGTTGTTGAGGTCTTAGTAGGTGTTCAAAGCTTCGAGTTTGGTTTCGAACATTGTGCAGCTGCAGCCCTCTTTTGGCCTTTCCCCAGGTCGACAGCTATGCACTTTCCCATTGTGTTTCCCTTGTATTGACCGAGAAAGGGCTACCTTTGTATTTCGGTATTTTTGTTCTTCTACACAATTTTGTTAACCCTGCCTCTGCTTCTCCGCCAAAATAATATCCTGATTCCTCCCTCCCATCCCAGTGTCAGGCCCTGTTCACCCACCCACCTGGAACCAGCATTTTTTCCCAAGCCTAGTTAACGTGCAGTTGGTATGGCTCCTGCCTAACTGCCAGCTCTTATCTCCTCAGAACGACGACGATGACGATGATGAAGACGACGACGATCAGTCAGATGCCACCAGCAGCTCATCCACAGAGGAGTCCAGTGACACAGACACAGACTAGCTATGTTTGTTTCGGGGCAAGGGCTGTGCAGGACACGCCCCCTGCCTGTAAGCCCCACCCATCTCGGTGACGTCTTTAGGATTGGCAGTGAAGCGCTTTGCCTGGCATGCTCCCCTTGAACCCTGAATAAAGAGGGGTCACAGACTGAGAATTGGGGTCGTCAGCAACCTCATCCAGACCACACCAGACTTGATCTCAACTGGACAAATTCTCTTTTAAAGGAGCCGTGTTACATGTGTGTTATTTTTATTGCCTTTCAATAGGTGTTATTAAAAACCTTGTTTCCTGCTATGTTCTTTTTAAACAAAATAGACTAATTTTGCAGTTTTTCTTCCTGGGTGCAGTACTCATTTCAGTTTGTGCCAAGGGGCTCCCAGGAACAGAGCAGGCTTCATGCATTAATTCCAGACCTGCTTGTTCCCTGAAGAGAAAGGACTTGTTCTTAGTAAAGCCTCCCCTGACACATGGCTACATTTCAGGTAAAATCTCAATGAAATGCACTTTTTTCCCTTCTTCTTTGGCATGTGATAAAAGCTATGGCCACTATCCACATTGATGGCCATCTGTCTCATGCAGACGTTGGGGAATCAGTTCATATATTAAGCCAGAGGTATTTTCTACAGTGTTTTGTTACTGAAAACGAGTCTCTGCTCAGTTCATTCGTCCTTTTATATCACAGGTGACCATTTTATCAACTTCGATTGCATTTAGACAGTGTGACCTAAACATTCATGTGTGATACACAAGAATAAATGATGTCATTAAAATGTGCTGTTATCCTCTTTATTTGGGGCTTCAAAGCCTCCGAACCTAGCTGAAAATCCAATTTTTTGTGTACAGTACCAAGTTGGGAAACGAGGTTCAGGGCACATGGGTGAAGTGAAAACGAGACATTTACATATTACATTTTTATTTTACCCTTTCCCGTCACACCAGTATGCACCTTGAAGAAATGAATTTGTATGTTGGTTAAATAACAAAAAATGTTAAGTGGTCTTGATCCTTCTCAGAAAGCAGCTACTATACCAGAGTTGGAAGCCTAAATTGAACCGTGGATTTTGTTGAATGACAAACCGCCTCAAATTATACACAACTGCAGAGTTTATGAGCCAGGACAGTAAAATTAGTCAATAGAAAATGTTAAAAAGACTTGAAAGTTGAGTAAGCAGAAGTAATATTCATTTTTTTCCACATCTGGTATTTGTAGAGCATAAGTTTAAGGGGGTAGCTTGATGACTTAGTGGATGGTGTTAAAATGTTGGGAGTTTGAGTACCACCACACAGTTCAAGGATTAAATTTTCTCCCCATGTCCAGTGTGTACACCTTTCTTGTGCCCAATGCTGCCTGGGATAGGCTCCAGGCCCCCTAATGACTCTGGATTAGCACTTGGAAGCTGGATGGGTGGAAGTTTGTTAAAACATTATCATGGCAAAATGAAGAATTTTCTTGTGAAACAAGTACCTGTGTTCAGTAAATTTGATGACCTGGTCCCATTGAATTTGTGGTCACCATGGTTATCTGTGATGAAATAAGACTGTAATAACCATAGGAAGGGTCCCTGAAGTAAATGCAATTAGTAGCATCATTTTACCCAAACTACACCCCATATGAACGTTACAGCAAGGACAATGTGACCCTGCCCAGATTGGAAAGACTAGGGCTCTGGCCTGGGGGGGGGAGCTCACAGGCATGCCCCTGGTGGCCATGTGTCTATCAATGGGGCCCAGCCAGGCATATCCTCCTGTGGGCCCACCACCTGGGGTGGGGGTGTGGAGATCAAGTGCAGTGTACATTAGGTGGCACTTGAAAGCAGGGGCCTTGGCGGACCGATCATCAGCTACCAGATTTGGCTCTAGGAGGATAGGTGCAGTGTCAGCAGTAATGCAGAGGTTGTACCATTCTGATGTGGTAAAGAGAGAATTGAGCTGGAAGGCAAAGCTATTAATTTGCCTTTCTGTCTAAGAGAGAGGGTGAGGAGCTCAGACATTTGAGAGGGAGTAGAGCCGCTGCTCCTCCACATCAAAAGGACCCAGTTGAGGTGGTTCAGGCATCTATCTAGAATGCCTCCTGGATGGCTCCCTGGGGAGGTGTTTTGGGTATGTGCAATAGGGAGGAAACCCCGGGGCAGTCCCAGGACACGCTAGAGAGATATCTCGGCTGGCCTGGGAATGCCTTGGAACCACAGTACTATTTACTAAACCAAAAGAGATTAGAGAAAATGTATTTATTAATCAGAATTTAGAAATATACTGCACTAAATTGAAGCTTGCATTATTTGACCCAAACATAACATGAAAACCTGTATTTTGGTTGGTGATTTTTCACATAATTATTTTAAAGTAAGAATGCATTCTGTGAATAGTAGGTATTATGATTTTTTTTCGATGCAGGTCAAAGGTTTTACTCAAAATGATGCTGTTTGCAATGAAACTGGGAAGGGTCAGGTTTCATTATACGAAAGAATGTCCGTGTTCTTAAGCGTAACATGCTAATAAAAATCGGTTTCTTGAGGAATGGGAGAACTTTTGCGTTGGTCGTAACGTGAGCATAATTTCTCCGAGACCACTAGAGGGTACCAGAGACACGTAAGAAATATTCGCTGTGACTAATGTAATATTCTTGACTCACAAGTGCGGAGTCCTATGGAGCCCCACTCCGTGGCCCCGTTTTATTTATATTGTGGGAACGAATTAACAAAACGTGCCCACGATTTAACTAAAACGAGGGAACGAATTAGTAAAACGTGCCTACGTTTTAAGACAATAGGTTATCTACTGTAACAAGGCTGAACCTCTGCTTCTAAGTAAAATTGATAGTGAACTTATCTATGGAATCTAATAAACTTATCTATAAAATCTTATCTTATGGACTTATTTAACGATAAAATTACAAACATTGAGACTTAATGAGACATGTTCAAATGGCTCACAAATAACAACGTGCACACACTCTTAATGATTTTTAATTAATCAATGAACAGGAGTTAAAAACAATAATAACTAAGACCAAACAGTCCACTTATCCACTGGACCCAATTCAAACTCAGCCTCTTAAAGAATCCCTGGGAGTTCTGGCAAGACCTATAACAGCCCTAATGAATGTGTCCCTGTCTTCAGGTGATGTGCCTGACCAATTTAAAGTAGCAGTAATCAGACCACTAGTGAAGAAACTAAGTTTGGATCCACAGGAACTCAGCAATTACAGATCTGTCTCTAGTGTACCATTCTTGTCCAAAGTTCTGGAGAAGACTGTCCCTGCTCAACTTCATGTATACTTGGAGACACACAACATACTGGATAGATTCCAGTCAGGCTTCCGCCCGGGACAGAGCCTGAAACTGCCTTAACTAAAGTCGTAAATGACATAACAATGGCAACTGATGCTGACAGTGCAACTGTGCTAATGCTTCTGCACCTTAGTACAGCCTTTGACATGATTGACCATTTTACTCTATTACAAAGACTTAAAATTGATGTTCGTCGTGTGAAATAGTGTTAAAGTGGTTTAAGTCCTATTTTACTAATCAATATTAAGATGTTCAAGATGTTCAAGTGTCGATTAACTGAACTCTGTCGTCAATGAATCCAGTCAAATATGGAGTACCACTGGGATCAGTTTTTTGTTCTTTATTGGTTTCTCTCTACATGCAGCCAGAAAACATAATGTTAATTATCACTCATATGACGACAAAACCCAGATATACATTTCAGGTACACCTAATGACACCATATCTATTGTCACTTTAGCTAATGGCTTTAACGAAGTGCAGACCTGGATGAAAGAAAGCTTATTAACACTAAACGGTCAGAAAACCAAGGTTCTATTGTTTGGAGGCAAGATAGGAATGCTATAATCTCTGCACACCACTCCCAGGGGTTGAACTTTTCCCTCAGCAGCTCAGCCTATAACCTAAGCATCATCTTAAATACAATCCTGTCATTCAAATTCCATGTGAATTCAGTGTCGAAGATGAACTTCCTACAGTTACATAATACTGCCAAACTAAGACAATTCCTTACTATTCAAGACACTGAGAAATTGATACATACCTCTGTATACAGTAGGTTAGACTATAAGTGATCATTTCTTTTACTGTTTGGTCCCTCGACCGAACATAATGATGGTGCGACCATCTCCACTTGGTTTTTTAAAAATGCTCAGCCGTGAACTTCGGGTGAGCTCAGTCGAACCCCTCCCTTCAGCAGTAAGCCTTGGCAGCTTCAACCTGTTGCATATTGTCTAACTAGAGGGTTGATAATATATTTGTCCTTCAACATAGTGATAAGGTATACACTAATAAAAGTGGATATTCATAGATTCAGGACTAACATAAAATAGCTAACAAAAACTCTTAGGCTAACACGAGGTGCAAATACATACTCAGTTGATTACATTGTGTTGATTACATTATAATGATTACATTGTAATGATTACATCATAGGTATTTGGCATGCTTTTTAATAATGTCATAATAATTATATTCTACGTTATATAGTGCTAAATAATATTCCATATTATCTGGGAACATACACTGCATGTTAAACACCTCACAGTGTATTCAAAATGCAGCAGCACAAGTTGTATCCAGGACCAGGAAATTTGAACACATAACCCCTGCTCTTAGTTCCTTGCACGAGCTTCGTGCTAGGTTCAGGACTGACTTCAAAGATCTCTTACTTACATATAAGGCACTTAAAATCTAGCACCTGCCTATCTGACAGAATTACTTTAAATTTACAAGCTGCATCATCCACTCAGATCAAGGTAATACAGGTTTCCTTGTTGTTCTACATAAATAAAGAAATAAAGAGACAATTGATGGTAAAGCATTCTGCTACAGGACCCCTATATTGTGGAATGGTTTACTAGCCTATGTCGAAGATGCCGAATCAGTCTCAGTCTTTAAATCTCGACTGAATACCTATTACTTCAGTTTATCTTACCTGCAACTTAACACATAACACACCGTAACTATGGCTGCTGGTGCTGCTGTACATGGCATTTTTATCTACTATGCTTCTCCATTAATATGCCTTTGCATGTTCTGACAATCCATTCTCTCTGCCTTTTTTCCCAAATGCCTGGATGGTGCCTGAGATGGGCACCATTTGAGCTGGAGTTGTGGTTCAGTCCCATAGAAGGGTGACATCATGGATGTGACATACACACTGCAACATTATGGGTGCAGACTTCAAGCTGCCACCCTACACAGGCCAGTGTGGAGGACTGACTCTTTGATGGACTTGGGCTTTGACCCAGACTACAGTCTACACCTTGCTTTCAGCAAGCAAGCCCACCCTTTCTTTTTCAATGTTAGCATCCCTGGGGGGGTTTGGCAGCCAGTTGACCATGGAACCCCAGAGGTTTATTTTCTCCCTACTTGGGAGTTTTTGGTTCCTCTCAACTGTCACCTGACTTTCTTTCATTTCCTTGTCTTTCCTTTTCCCTGTTTTTGTATTATTCAGTCTTAATGATGTAATGTATCACATCACACCCATGTAAAGCGCCTTGGGGCGACTTTGTTGCGAAAGCGTTTTGTTAATTCATTCCCACAATATATTAAAACATTGGCACAATTTACTATTTAGGCCACTAGACACAGGACAGACACAGCTTAACTGAGTTCATCTTAAAGTTGGAATAGAGTTGCTCCACTTCCCATATTTTATGGGAATGAAAAATTTCATTCTGATGTTCTAATTTTCATTCTGATGTTCAAGTTTTGAACAGAAGTGGTAAAACAGGAGGGCTGGAGATATTTTGATTTGTGATCAAACTAACAAATGGCCTTTTTATAAACAATATAAATTATAAACGAATGAAACCTTCAGTCGTCACATGTACTGTTATTTTTGAAGTCATTTTCAGTTTTTATTCCACATTTCTGTCCTGTAAATACCAGGAGTGCTCAGACTCGCAGAGCACTATGTCCATGGACTAATTAAGAAGGAGGGAATCAGGCTAAGCTTTTGCAAGAGAGTCAAGGTGCCACACCTGGAATAAAAGCCTGCGGCTAACAGCACACGATTTGTTTCACAAAAATGTCATGATGGTGCAGACTGAGGGCTGGGGTAAGTGAAATAGTGAAACAGTGTCAGTATA
>JAAGVU020000001.1:28632741-28643166 GCA_011763525.2 Mormyrus iriodes
ATATATATATATATATATATATATATATATATATACACACACACACACACACACACACACACACACATATATATATATATATATATACATACATATACATACATATACATACATATATATACATATATATACATACATATATATACATACATATACATACATATATATATATATATATATATAGGAGTTGGCCATTCCATTTAGCCAATCCACACTCTTAGATACATTTTATACTTTCAGTCAAAGGGGCTATGGATCCTGCACTTTGTTTCTCTGCATGGTGATAGAGTGCCTTTGCTAGACTGCCCCTCCAAGGTTTATGACTTTATTGAGATGGAGTTTGCGTACCTTAAATGATCTAAATATTTAGGTCATCTAGAGCAGCGTTTCCCAACTTTTTTTCTACCATACCACAGTTTCCATGAGGCAGTGTTTTGAAACCAGTGTGTTTTGGTACACAGTTGAAAAACGCTGGTCTACAGCCTTAACTCCTGATAGGACCTTCATTGGAAAACGGGTCTGTGGGAAGTGGGCACACAAACTATGATCCATACTCCTACTCCCGTTTGTAATTTTCATGGACAGGATATCAAGGTGTAGCTATATATCATATAACTGCAAACATCCAGCAAATGATTGGTTGCTGCATTGACAGACTTGGCTCCCTTCTGTTGCTAATCAGAAGGCCATCTGAATCACTGTCTATGAAAACAGTCATTTCTATCCATCACTCATGTTATTGGAGATAAAGAACAGTGGTCTCCTAAGCTGGATCAAAAGGGGCTCCTTTTTATCTTTTGTACCGTTAAGGCTGGTTCATACTTTATCTAAATAGTATTTTAAAATGATAATGAAAGGTATTTCACATTTGTTTTTAATTTCAATTAGTTTAAAAATTAATATTTATAGATGTAACCTAAATTTTTGTATCATTTTTGTTTATGAAAATGTTTTATTGACAATAACCTTGCATACTGTAAGTACATAATGAAAGGTTAGTTTTAGTAAAGTTCTTATTTTTAATATAAAATCCATACCACACTTCATAAACATGACTTAAGAGTATTTTGCTCTACAGAGTTAGCCCAGGCCCAGCATCTGTGTACATGGTGCTGGCAAAGAAGTATGAACATTCAGGATCGCGGGCAGCCCACACTATGCTATGCGCCAGCATCCGTGGTAAGTATAAACCAGGCTTTATACTTTACGTTATAGACGTTTGTGGCTATATACCCGAACAAACAAAGTTATATCTTCATTTATATCTCATACTTTGAATAAAAATACTCACCAGTGGGTTCAGGAAAAATGAACAGATCTTTTTGAAGATCAGAGGAACTTTATAGCTGTTGGTCTGAGCTTTAAGGCAGGGGTCAATTGGGCTTCCTTTCCTATAAAAACATAGTTTTACTAGAACGGCAATAAGCGCCTTCCTCAAAAACACTAAGCCTAGGCATCTGGCACCTGCACTCCACACCAAATTTCAAACAGCACAATTTGCTGAATGGCACTACCTGCAACACGAATCTCCACTTCCAAGCCGATATGGATTCCTTCCCTCTCATATGACTAACGCCTCGCCATATATGCTAGTGAATTTACTCATTTCTGTTATTCAGTCACACTTTTTGTACGTCAACACTTGGAAACAAAAATTTTGGGCAAAAAATATAATTTTCTGTTAAATCATGTTCATTACATTAGTTTAGAATATGCATAGCGGAGACTTTTATCCAAAGCAATGTATATTGTTTCTGAAAGCAGGGTCAGTCATTTTCCCTAAAGCAGTGTTTCTCATTTCCCTGGGAGTTGGGAGGGAGCAAAAACATGGACCATTTGGGGTCCCCAAGGACTGGTTTGAGAAACACTGGCCTAAAAGAATTGGGGGTTAAGTGCCTTGCTCAAGGGCTCAACAGTGAAATAAAAAAATGCTGACCAAGGGATCTGACCTCGCGCCCTTCTGATCACAAGAACAGCATCCTGACTTGCTGAACACCACATACATGCGGGAGGCTGACCACTTTGTCAAACCATTACATTTATTTTGCTCACTTTTAAACTAATTACATTCTATACAAAGAATAACTGATTTATATATTTTACTTACACATGCATATTATGTATTTAGAAAAAAAATATCACACAGGGGGTGAAGTACTGTAACATGTAATACTGTAACTCATGAATTTCACAGACCCAAAGACTGTCACTATCTGTAAGTCTATTGATACTTAAAATATAACAGAATAAAAGTCCTGTGAAATGCAGATAAGTTCAAGTTATGCAGTAACAGCCAAACACTATAAAAATAAAAGGAAAAATAATATTTTAAGAATATTATTTAAAAAAGTAATAAATAAGATCTAAACATCCAAGGCATACTTGAATTTCACAAAGCAGTGTTTCTTGCAGTACAGGGCATTAGGGGAAGGAATGCAAGGTAACTGGCATGTAGAGGCTGGTTTGCTTACAAGTTGCTAAGGAGTGAGACCGCTGCATCTGCCAGAATCCCCCTGACAGCCAACTCATGCATGGCGTAGAAGAGCCTTGGTGGAGTGAATGGGACAATCTGCAGACAGGAAAGAAATGAAAGATCAAATGGTAACAACTAGGCTACAACAGATGTCTGTTCCTGTAGCTCGATATGTATCACAATGTGCTAACAAAGATCATGGATTCAAATTCCAGGGAACCCCCATAAATTATACTACCCTTAGTATATACCCTTAGAATATTACCCTTCCCTCTAATGCAATTTTGTCATTTTGAATGAAAGTGTCAGACAAATAATAATAATAATGTCATTATTATTATTATTATTATTAGTAATAATAATAATAATAACAACAATTAATTAATTAATTGATTAAAAGCAGGTCTACCGCTGAGCCGTTTAATCATGCTAATTTTACTGCTGTATTGCTCATGAACCCAGGTCATGCTACACTACAAAATATTGGCAGTATTAAAATGGGGAAAAACATGCATCTTGCAGACACTTATCCAGGAGACATGGAGCGTCTACCAGGTAGTACAGGGCATGACGCGCACACACACACACACACACACACACACACACACACACACACAATCACACACTATGGGCAATTTAGTGAGACAAATTAACCTAACTGGCTTTCTGAAGGCTGCAGGAGGATAGAACAGCATGGAAAGAACATGCAAACTCCACAAATGCGTGCGGACACACCCCATGTATTCATATATCTTTAAGGGTGCTCTCCAGTCGTTTCTATGGGCATAACCCAAATCCCAACAACGACAACCATAAAGCCATAGCCAGCCCTAAGTTTAATCATAAGCAACCAGACAAAATACAATATTTTTGACATTTGTAGTTTTTTGATTGCATTCACAAATTCTATTATTGTGGGGACCAAAACACACACACAAAAAGACAGGTCTGTGAAATCTGTGAAATATGAAAAGTGCACTAATCTGGCTTCTCATTCTTCCCACGGGTTTGCACTGTGCACAAGTTAGCAAGCAACTCAGTTCAGTATATTTCGGTCAATCCTGACAATTTAAGAATCACAAATCAAATGTCAGGCTGAAAGCATGAAATTTTTCCTATATGACTTGTTTAAGAAAATAAAGGTAGTGTTTCATAATTCATACAATACGAGAAAGTATGGTATCCTAAGTTTAATTTCACTGTTCTGTGCAATAGTTTTTTTCTGAACAGTACTGTGTATTGAGATTGGAATAACGTGCCATATTCCTAAGCATAATAAAGGCTATCCATGTATCGAATTTCAGGTTTGTAATCTTTAAAGCGGTTTTAGAATACAAACTTAACAACTAGCACCTTACGACCAAGCAGAAGTAAAATGAAGTTCAAGCTCATGTAATGAGCTGGTCTGTTCATATGGGCAACCAACCAATGGGGTTCTGTCTGGCTGGTGCGCTACAGGTACAGCGCAGTATTTCCCAGGAAAAAGTGCTTAAAAAACACACCGTGTGCCCTGCTTTTTTCAGCAGCTCTCTGACCTCACGCAGAGCTCGGCTCATGCCAGGCGATGGCAGCGTCACGCCATCATTTTCATAGTACCCGATTCTTAGCGGCTTGGTGCTTGAGTACACCTTAAGAGAGAGGAGAGAAACATGCCAGACATGGGGACAGACTTCCAGACCGTTCGAGGAAAGAATATGTGACACTAGCATTTTACCTGCTCCTTAAATGGAACTGGTGGGACTGTGGGGTCCAGAAAAAACATGTCTTCACATAAAAGCGCCTTCATACACAGGGCAAGGCTGTCCACATCTTTAGCCAAGCAGCCAGCTGTTGACAAGACTACCGAGGAAAAATGAGAAGTGAAATGTGAGTGTTCAGCGTTCCTGATGTCATCCTGCAGCCCCAAGCAGGATCTAGCCCAAAAATTTCAGCGATGGCAGCGCTGCCACTGATTTATACAGCCAAAATCTTTTGCAGATGTTGGTATATCCTAGGAGTAAAAAATATGCAATCATCTCACCCGATTTCTGTCCTCGGATACATGAAGCACAACCACGCAAACTAAAAGTAAACAGACATGACAAAATATGTCACAAACTACAGATTTCATTTACACAGAAGACGTATACATTGTCCTAAATGGATCTGATATATAGACATTTTTATATTAATATATACAAATGCAGTGTCTACCAAAAACATCCCAATCTTTGATCAGCTCCCTCTTCTTAGTAGATTACAAATCCAAAACTGTGTTGCCTTTGATAAATTTCAAAGCAGTGAAACTCAAGTTAATGTGACATTTTCTTAGAAAGTAAGAAAAATAAATGTAAAAAAAAACAGAAAAATAATGTAAACATGCTATTTACATAATAAATGCCAGTATTCTCATTTGGCTTGTAAGTGTAGAGACTGACCTCAGTCGACCACAAGTGGGTTTGAAGCCACAAATTCCGCAAAAAGACGCTGGAATGCGAACACTACCGGCAATATCCGTCCCAATTCCCAGGATGGACCCTCCTCCAGCGATCAGAGCCCCCTCCCCACCCGAAGACCCCCCAGGAGTCTTCTGAAGATTGCAAGGGTTCAGTGTCTGTCCATATATCAGGTTACTGCAGTCATAGCTGAACAGACACAAAGTGAGAACAAAATGGAAACTTTTGTTGGAGGGAATATGGAAGCAGGATCATAGGAGCCAAACGATCACAGATCTACAAACGGTCAAAGTGACGTCATTTTCCTGAGTCTTTTCAGTTAACATCTGTCTTATGTTTAAGAACGAGACAAAATGACAGCTTTCAAAATCAAGGAAGTTGGCAATGTGACCTTTGTTCATATTCAGTCAACTAAACCAGTTTTTCCCCCAACCTTTTTTTTGCTACGGTACACTTTGCCTAAGGTAGTATTTTTCATCCGGCCATGGCACACCGATGGAAAAATGCTGATCTGGGCAGAAGTACATGTGAAATTATACTTAAGTGCGTAAGGACCTGGGTTAAAAAGTAACTCTGTAAGAATCAATGTCAAGGTAGCATTCTTTGTGTTACACAGTAATATAATGTAATATACATAACTTATTAACAAAATTTGGCCATAGATTAAACTAGATTAAATAGGGAATTTCAAGCCAATAATTTTAAGTACCTGTCTGTCTTATGTGCCTGATGCATTTCACCCGTTTAAAGTGTAGTATAAAGTGATACTCTATCGTACAAAGCGGCGTGGATCTGCAATGGCACCTCTGGACGCTCAACTTCTGGCGACTGCCAGGCGCAGGTTGCAACACCACAGATAGTGGTAAGCTGACAAAACATCAGCACCCCCATTTGGGACAGGAGGTCAGCGACTGCATGCACCTAATGCGGCATATCTGTGTTCAGCTGATTACGGTGACTATCACCACCCCCTGACATCCACACCACATCCAGGGTTTTAATCAGCTCCCTCAGCAGGGCCAGGGGGGTTAGTGGCCAGCCCTCTCATTGCCATGAGCGGCATCCTATTTTTTTTGTTGTATAAAACTGCTACTTTCCATCTCTTACCTCCTACATCCTGCTTTCTTGGGGTTGTATACAGAGCTGGACATTACTCACCTCAGGCATGTGGGCAAGCTTAATTTAGATGAAGGGTGAGAGCACTGGCACACTGGCCAGTAAAAAAACTGCATGGCGGTCCACGTACATCTGCTAAACTAACTCCTAGTAGCAAAATTTCTAGAGTTCTACCCCTGGTTGTATAGCATAAACTACTCTATCCGGGGACAAAAATTGTGAAACCTTTGTGTCATTTGTGTGTTTTTGCTCAAATCCCACGATATTTTAGATGAATGAATATGAGTGGGTAAATATTACAGTACAAATTAGATGAGTCCAAATAGTAAGTTTTGGATACTACTGGAACATTATTTTGTGAGCCAAACTCCTGAAGCGTGTGCACTCCCTAAGGCTGCTCATGATTCAGTGTGGACATTTACTTGAGCAATCCCTGAGGAATATTAGTCTTGACAAACGGTATGGCACCCTGTCTTTTCAGCACCTGGACCAGGACCGAGTCAGCAGTGGCAGGCTGGTCCAGCCTAGAGATGACACCGCAGGTGGAGTCATGACCCTGCAAACAACACAGTGTCGAGGTACTGTTAGAACTGCCTTAAGAAAAGTAAAGGCAGTTTTAGAGGACCCTATTAAGGGTCATCAAAAAAAAGGTTTTTGTTTATTGGGAAGCACAGTGAAAATATTAAAAATAATGTAATGGCCCATCCATCCATCCATCCATAACCGTTAATCCAGAATAATATTGGGGGAGGTTGGAGACTCGTGCCCCCTCTCTTCCCTCTGGACAGTACACCAATGGACAACATACCTTGAAACTCAAATTATCCTTGAGGCTAACAGGGATGCCAAAGAGTAGTCCATCCCGATACGTCTCTATCTCTCTCAGCTGCTCGCGACTCTCCAAAAGGATTTCGGTGCTGCAGTTGAGCCTCCGGCTGACCTGTAAAGCCTGGGGGGGTCATAAGAAATCTTAGCTATTGGATGGCTTTCTGTGCTTGTTATCTATGTGCATTGTTTACCATGAGTTTTACTTGAAATTCATAAACAACAGTTTCAAAGAAGGTTTTACACACATTTTCATTCCAAGAAATTTATGCTGCTGAACACATTAAATCCATAGCTATTTTCTAATTTAAATCATAAATAATACTGGAGCCAATTATAATTTATTATATATAATGATAAAAAGGTGTCTTCCAGTGAAAAAGCACTTTCCCCATTAAAGTGAGGTTAGACTACATATATTAATTTTGCAACATCACAGTATTTTAGACATCTGCATTGTAATTCTTACTAGTACAAGCTGGCGTTTCAGATATCTCTCATTTAATTCTTACCCGTATAAATGAGCATTTGAGACATCTTTAATTCGGTTCTTACTAAAAGGAATGACGTAACTTCTCCCATTCATCTCTATTGCGGTTTTTATTTGAGAGGGCAACAGTTCCATTTTGGATATCTGAAATGACATTCTTACCTAGTAATTCCCTGTTTAGATGTCTGCAATTCAATTATTACTAATCACAATGTCTCAGATCCTAATTTGTACTAATAAGAACTGAATTCGAGATATTTGAAATGCCAGTTTGTAATAGTAAGAATTACAATGTAGATATCTGTAAGTACTATCCCACCTGCTTATTTAATGATAAAACGGCTTGCCATAATGAACATTTGAGTAAACCCAGAATCAACGGCGCCAGTGTCATACTCCTAACTAGAAATTCAGAGGTATATTTATTCCAGACTTTAGACCCACTTAATATAACTAGGCAATGCAGGTTGATAAGGATTAATGGGATTAAATTTGACAACAAAAATTTTACACAATTTACACAATTAAACAAAAAATTTAAAGACATTCACCTTCTCAATGTAGGCGTGAAGAACAGCATGGGGACTCAACTCTCCGTCTTTCAGTTGTTTGCTGAGCTCATTGAGGGACAAAACCGTAACTTCATTACTATCTATCCCCGGGTGCTAAAAAAAACAGCACAGGTACTGGTTTAATTTAAATTTGCTGGCACAAAAAAGTCACTATGCGGCCATGGAAATGTAGATGGATGTAGACAATGTAAACACCGAGAACTTAAAGCTACAGTACTACTCTTTGAAAAAGGAGGTGAATCAAATTAACGATATTATTCAGTTCTCAGAACGTTAACACAGTCAGCTATGTTTCCTAAAATTCTCAGCGAAGTCCGACAACGTAGCGGTGTACATAGATATGAAAGCTGTCATATCAATGCTGGTGCACATCACGTTTAAAGACAATGTATATAAAATTATATCAACTTGAAAAGGTCGAAGGTATAAGTTTCGTATGAAGTCAACAGCGGTCTTGGAAAGGTGGGGGGACCCATGTGTCTGATGCATCGGAAAGAGAGGCTTTTGATCGGCATGCTGCCGCTTTGAAGATGAAATAAAATCACAAGCACTCTTATATTTTAAAAGTCACTTTTATAGTGAACCCAAATTCACATAAAAAGGCTGGATCCAAATTCAAACAACGCGGTTTAAATTGGGGAAAACACATCACCTCTTCCGCAAACTCTTTTACGGCTTTTTCCGCCAGTCGAAACGACTCCTCCCTGCGCGTTTGGGCTCTGCGAGTCTTTTTCGACGTCCGCACCGAGTCCATCCATCCACGGAGAAGCATCACGGCCCCCATACCGCAAGCCGCGGCAGCCAGCATCGCAACTCGATACAGATGTACCGGAATCACCTGCGACTCGCACCACGACTTCATGATCCAGAAAGTCTAGCGACACATACACCGATGGCACCCTACCTACTTATTTAAAATATGAAGCACACGTTTCGCACGCATCCGCACAGGGCCGTCCTATCTTGCACCGACACCCACACTCGGTGCATGGAAATCCGGCTGTCCTCAAAGCTGTCCTGCACCCGAGACTCGCCGGTAATGGAGAAACAGTCGCCTGCTTTTTTGACCTTTCGGGAGGCGGCCCTACTGATCCGTGTCGCTGACGAAAAGTGACATCATGAATTTAAAGTGGTAGAGCTGTTGTAAAGTATATTGACGCCATGGAGTTATCAGGGCTGCCGACTCAACCGCATCTGGCATGACACTCACGCTTTCTGACTCTCACGCTCACACAAGAAATCTTACGGCAAATCGGTATTATTCCATTATAAACCTAAAATTGGCTGCATCAAAAGCGTTGGGGTAGTTGGCAAAGCCTGCAGGCTATTTACAAGATAATAAAACTCTTACATACGTGTAAATGTGTGTGCAGACTTGTCTTGAATGGAAAATCTCACGTCAGTCAGCTGACCAGAATTGGCAAACCTGAGTTAGCTTGGTTATAAATGCGGGCAGCAAGCATCTTGATTGTTTTCTCTTTACTGCTATATAGCCTAAGTTTACGAAGGTTTAAACCTGATACAACAGAATATCATAACGATGAAGAAACAGGCGCGGTGCTCGGTGGGGGGGGCTCCGTGCCCCCTAAATAGTATGATACTTGGGTGTGAACTATATTATTATTTACATTTACATTTATATATGTGGGCTAAAATGTGTGCTGGGAACAGGCGAAACACAATTAGTGAAAAGCGAAGTTAACGACAGAAGCAAGGTAATGAAGCTTGTGGAAGCAAGACAGTCTAAACCAGGGGTCACCAACATGGTGCCCGCGTACACCAGGATGCCCCCAAGGACCACATGAGTTGCCCGCGGACCTGTTCTAAAAGTAGCACGACTCACCAGTGGGCAGCGTCTAAAATTTAATTTTATCCTGTCACGATTCTTCTTTAATCACATTTGCATTTATATAGATTTGAAAATGACAATATCTAAAAAAAAGCATTTAAAACATGTTTGTTATACATGAAGTTTAGATAAGTTTAGGTAAACTTCTATTCTAGTTCAACGGTTAGTGTCGTGCGCATGACAAAACTTCAACGTTCGTGGAGAGTAAGCTAGCTGGCGCAGCAAAGATGGAGATCCCAAAAACATGGCAGAAAAAGAGAGAAAATTTATCATTTTCACAGTGAATGGGAGGAAGAGTTCTTTTTTACTACTGTGAAAGAAACCTACGTGTGTCTCATTTGCGGGGCGACTGTGGATTCAAAAGTGTGTTCATGAAGTGTAACAGATATAATAATTTTATTAAAAATACTGCAGATTTGGTCATTAGTTCAAAATGTGATAATATTTATTTAATATTCTGAAAGTGTTTTGTTAAACATCACATAATTGATGACTTGTTCAAACGTGGTACAATATACACTGCTCAAAAAAATTAAAGGAACACTTTAAAAACACATCAGATGTGTTTCTATCAAACATCAACATCAAAATGGTACTCAGTAGTTTGTATGGCCCCCACGTGCTTGTATGCATGCCTGATAACGTTGGGGCATGCTCCTAATGAG
>JAAGVU020000001.1:28703966-28717282 GCA_011763525.2 Mormyrus iriodes
AACCCCACGACGACACGGGGAGAACATGCAAACTCCACACACATGGAACCCGGGCGCAGACGTGAACCCTGATCCCATGTGAGGCAACAGTGCTAACCACTGCACCACCGTGCCGCCCCCGTGGTGAGGACAGTGTTAATAAAACCATGTCTTAACACCATGCCCAATGGCCTGAAACACAGACTGCTCATCATCCTGAGTGTGATGCTGCCATTTATCCACATCTGCTTTACATGAGGGACACTAGGTGGATTTTAACTTAACAGTAACAATAACAAAACACATGAAACTGTAGGCATTGTCTGAAAAAAAATCGGTGTTTAATATTTAAAGGCTCTGAAGGATTTTTAAAAAGACAACGGTCAAAATAAAATATACTGGCATTATGTTTCCTTCCCTAACAAACATTATGAGACAAACATTCCATTACCATCTCAATAACATGTGACACAAACACCTCAAGATCACTGCTCCTTCTATTTGGATCTTCTTGAGGTTCGTGACACTCTGAAATGGGAGTTAGGATCCCAAAAAACATACAGAGAGTTATGATATCAGCATAAGCAACAACTCAGTGGCAACGCTGCCATTTGAAGGCTTGGCCAGTGGAAGAAAGCAAAGAGGATAATGGAGTACTATGCTTCAAACTGTTAGTTTAAAGTGCTGTTATGAAAAAGCCATGAAGGCAGAGGCTACAGCCTGCACATTAAAACAGAAAACTTAAGACAGAATCTTTGGGATCCACCTTCCCGCTAGTTCCCATGAAGGCTGTAACATCTTTTCCCTCAAAGAAAAATGTACCCCCTACAGCATTGTCAGAGGGGTCCTGAAATGGCAATCTAGGCACTGGCCAATCAGATTCAGCTGCTGTCTCAAAGCACATGTCACTGATTCCATGGTTTACACTGAGGTGGAGAACCTGCTGGAAGGCATTCGATCAGGGGGAGTTGAGGAACTCTGGTCTGAATAGTTAGCTGTTACCTGTTAGCACTGGAAGCAAGATACTCGACTTGATCGAGCTATCCTGCAGTTTCACAGCTACTATCAAAACTGAATTATCATGTGACTTCCAGAAGTAGCTTCCCATTGACAGAGACAAAGAGTAATGCTTTCTGCCAGAGAGGTCTAGTGAGTGGAGCAGAGGAATGTTCCAACTAACAAAACATTGCACTTCCGCACCACAGTACGACGGGTAGGGCCTCAGAATGGGACAGCTCCTACTCTCAGTCCCCGACATCGCTATCCTGGTCCCCAATGACCCACAGGAAGTGGAAGCTGAGTGCTAAGAGTGCAGTGCCTAGAAGGTCTCCTAGGGCTGTCAAGTAAGGTATGGAGAAACTGTCAGGGTCCTTGCCGCTACTCCATATGGAATGTACCATGCAATCTGCGATGCACAGCAGGGTCACAACCTGGGGAAAGGCAATGTGGTTAAAGGTACAACTAACCAAACCAAAGACAGATTTAGAGATGCACCGATACCAGTTTTTTTTTTTTAGACTGAGTACAAATTTAGAGTACTTATTTTTCAGTACTCACCGATATCGAGCAGCGATACCTGTTAAGATATGTGTTTAATAATAGTCACAATAATAGTGAGATTGGTCACTTAGACGTTTATTTTCATTGATTATTAAATTCACTCCTTTGTTTTACCAATATCAAAAACTTTAAGCTCCAAAAAACAGAAAAAATAGCTGATAATTCTGTACAATATATTCTGTAACTGTCACTTCTGTAGTGTCTCTTTTAAAGTTGGTTGCAGTAATCCATGGCTGCTACTAGCCTTAGCAAATTCTGGTGTCTTAAGTGTCTTACTAGGTTACTAGTGTTGTGCTTTTTTTTGGCAGTAATTGCTTCAACAGTACCTCCGTGAGCTGACTTAAAGTAATGATATCATATCTACCACGTGGTATCGGTTGCAGGTATCGGGAAATTTTGGTTGCATACAAGTACCGGCACGTGAGCGTGGTATCGGCCCGATAACGGTATCGGTGCAACCCTAGACAGATTCACACAGCAAAAACTCGTCATCTGAGTAAGCCCCAGAGTGGAGTACAGCTCCAATTTCTCCAAGTTCATTGGTGGGTTACAGGGCATCAATATTTGTTACCGGTGCAGAAAAGGCCACATGCTAAATGCGTAGATATAACAAAATGCAAACTAAGAGCGTACCTGTAGCAATGCAGCAGCCAGGTACACACTAGTAAAAATCGGTGTGAGAGTGGTGTGACCACTCTTCATCAGGTGAATGGTGTAGAGAAAGATCAGATGACCTGGAATAACCAATAGCAGCAGCACCTGTGCAGAGCGGTGATTGGCACCTGGGGGATGGGGAGGAGGGGGGGAATTTTCTGTAGGTCACAAGGGTCTGGTGCTGATGTCTCGTGGCATCTTGGCATTCATCACATTTATAAATACGCGAAACGGAATACAGAATACTGTCAGATGAAAGAGGAATACCAGAAGGAGAGCATGCAAACTCGACACATGGAAAGGAGGCTGGATTCAAACCTTCAAACATGCTGGTTTGAAGTAACAGCGCAGCTGACTAAGCCACCATGTAGTCCATTTATAAATGTGTTTATAAATGTGCTTCACTGAACAAAGCCTGAGGTGAAGCAGCAGTAATGGGCCTTAACAGTGCTAAAGGATGTGTGGTCACCTGAGCCGCAAAAGGTTCGGCAGGGGTAGTAACAGCCCTGGGCCTCCTCTGGCACCTCACCGGGGGCACAGTGGAAGTGTAAGTGGGTAGAGATTCGACTGGACTGGATAGCCACAAGATTCCCACCAATACCTGGAAGAGAGTCAGGCTCAGGCTGGGATCATCTGATTACTGAATATTTAAGATCATAAAAAACAACACTCAACAGAACTGATCTATGAGATCCGTTTTTTCATTTACACTAATGCTATGATTATAATCAGCATTGCAGTTCAAACACAATGTAGAGCTGGACCATTGACAGGCTGATCAGAGACTGCTCAACAAGATGGCAAAGCTCACCATGTAACTGTCCCAGTACTGACAGAGAACACCTGGGCTCCTCAAATCTGGAGCTCAATTCCAAATCCAGGCCTTGTTTTCAGTTATCCCTTTAGTTAGTTTAATAATTTCTGATTCTGAAGGAGGGTTAGGGTCAGCATGGGCATTCTGACTGGCCTGTGGCTACGCAGCCCCATACACAACAGGACGTAATGCCCTCTGTGTCGTGACTCATTACTCCCATGATCGTCATCAGCCATTTGTGTCACAGTATCTACACCAGCTGCTACAGGACCAGCACTAGAACAATTGTCAAGAATTTTACCCACCAAAGTCAAAATCAAACACATCCACAGTCTGATGGCAAAACAGAGAGGCCCACAGCGCATCAGTCTTTTCAACATGGACATGCCCAATAACGTTTTTACAACTATCTATTAATTCCATATGTATATACAGCCATCTACACACTGCCTACCATGCACACTGTACATAATGTCTTCTGCATGGTCTTTTTATACGGGCTTACATAGCTTCTATTTAGCATTAGTTTAGTTAATCTAATTGAACCTTTATTTATTGAAATTCTCTTTATTTACTGAAACTCACTTTATCTAAAATTTCAGGAGCAAGTCAGATTTACGCTTCACTACAAGTTGTGCCAGTACTACTCTGCATTTCACATGTTGAATTTTGTAGTGCTATTGAGATATATATCAAACAGGACAATCAACAGATGGCCATAGGTGACCAGGCTATCCAATACTTGCATTTCTGCTAGCTCCCACTTTCCAATCTCATGAACTCCAGGGACTCCCTCGAGCCTGAATGGGCCAGCTGCCCCTCCCAGCCCATGAGTACACGCCCTGCTACTTCACTTACCGTTAATTACGGGGGTGTAGACCACTATCCCAGCCAAGTTTGGATCTGACACCGTTTTGTCCAGGATAAGCCCCCCAATACTGGAAAAAAACAAGAGGCAGCAGAATTATAAAATAAAAAGAAGCTAGAATAGAATACTGATCCTTTATTAATCCCTGTGGGGAAATTCTCTTTTCGCCTATCCCATCTTCTCTCCATGAGACACACAGACACATTTACAGGTGAGAGCGGGCTTGGGGTCACAGTGCAGTGTCAGCCAGTGTGCAGCACCCCTGGAGCTAGGGGTTAAGTTACCTGCTCAGGGGCCCAACAGACATATGACTATTCTGCTGACGCTGGGCCTGGAAGAGGCAGTCTTCCGATCAGAGAGTCTTAGCCCACTGAGCCACACGCTGCCCCAATACAAGATGCAGATTAGCAATCCCGAAGCTCTAGTTAAATGAACAGCTAGAAGTACAGAGTTTAGTGACTAAAAAAAGGAAGAAAAAAAAGTATCCTACAGTGTTGTTCTTTGCAATTCTAGGCCGCCTTTCCTTGCAATGGTTTTCTAAATGTGGTTATTAAACAAATCTGCCGTTCTAGAGAAAAAACAAAAACATTCTAGAGAAGCTCAGGCCTGATTTTATGTCAAATCAAAGCACAGGGAATGCTTTGGTTAAAACAGTGAATTGCGTAATATTGATTCTTACAATGGGAGTCTGTGGTGTGGTTTTACGCTTAAAAAAAAAAAAACACTTACTGTAAAAGCATTTAGAGAGGCTGATATTAAAACAGAACTACAAGGTGTGATACAAGAAACAGAGAAGGTACTTTTAATATGAGGCTGAGAGACAGGAAGGGGCCGCCTCTGGCCTCACTGTGACACAGTGCTTGGCCCATTCCTGTGCATGCTCAGCACACACAGCCACAGAGTGAACCAGGAAGGAGAGGCAGCCACCTGCTGATGACCATGGCCGTGATCACTGGCTCCCAGCCCGAGTACAGCAGCGTGCGGCTCGCCGGGTGCTTGGAGGAGATTATGATCCACATTGGCGTCAGGAACAGGAAGACGACACACACCACGGCTGCCACGTAGGGATGAGGCTCTGAGGATGCCAACAGTCACTCAATCACCAAGCATCAACATAAAGAAAAGGCCCTGATTTCAACAGGTGACACAGGCCCAGTCTGTGCTGATGATGTCACCGGGCGTCACTGTGGTGCAGTGCAGCCGGCTGCCTTTCCTACAGCACAGACATGCTGCTATAAACAATCTCCACTCTGAACCTGTAATGCAGCTCAGCCTGAGTTGTGATTTCTGCTCCTCAATCAGATGCTTGACTTAAGGAGGCAGACTGGTGTTATTAAAATAATACCGATAAGAGCAGCTCCAAAGGTTAATGGCGGGTTACTAAGTTATCTGCCACTAATGAAATGAATCTGATAAGGTAAGGGGCTTCCATTGTAAATGAAAACAGAAGTTAAACTTTATCGTCATCTTACTGTAATATTATTGAATTAATTGTAATTATTGAAATTATTGTCTCATTATCTGTATTATTAGGCTGTCCAGCCATGCATGGATGTACTGTTTTCTCAATTTCGTGCTGTTTCTTTTCTCAGAGGAATATTTCCTGGCAGTAATTGTTCATTCTGTTAGTAAGTACAGGGTAAGTAACAGCTTCTGTGCCCCAGCCGTTCCTTCTCTCTCACCCAGGCAGTTGTAGAGGCCCTGGCTTATGAAGGCCAGGATGGCCAGGGTGATGAGGTCCCCGAAGCTGGCAGCGATGGGTGTTGCCACATTGTCTGGGTTTATGCCCGTCTTCTTGGAACCCACGATCACACCCACCATGATTATGCCTGTGAGAGGGAAGAAGAGCTCAGCCTTCCAGTTGTGCTTAGCCAGGGGTGCGAGGGAGAACTAATTGCATGTGTCGAGACAGGAAAGTACCTTGCAGCAGAGAGGCGATAAAGGCTGTGGCCACACTGCTGGAACAAAGCAGCATCACATGGCTCATCTGGAACTTTCCTTCGGGGATCCAGCCCAGAATGACAGCTGCTACTGCAGCCAAAAATCCCACCACAGTGGCCTGAACCTGGCGCAGAGGTGACGCAGCAGGGGAGCAGTGAATCACATGACCATATTCGCAAACCCACACAGAATCACTTCTTCAGTATCACACAGAACAAGTTCCTACTGCAGTGGCATGGCCTACAGCCAAACTATGCCAGCACAACGGCATGCTGTAAGAACAGTGCAGCCACCTCCAACAGCAGACCCATCACTGTGCAGTGTTCATAATACTCTGCCGCTGACCACGCCTGTTCGGCATGGTTCATTACCTGCTTAAGTGCCAGGTTCCCAATGATCAAGTTCCATTTCTCAATGGGGGAGTCCATCTTGCCCACGTTTACCTGGGACAGGGAGAGAGAATATGACCTCACTGTCACTAATACAGCACAGGGTCAGCATTCACCAGAACCTGCCACACACTGAAACACGGTGAAGCTCAGAGCATGACTCAGAATGTACAAAATGGTAATCCTCATAGAGGACTGTGTACACACATTCACAGCATAAAGGACGCCTGCAGAGCAGGTAAACTGAGAGCCCAGCCTAACCCTTCACAGCAGCATGACGCATTTTGCAGCTATGAGTACATAGAGCAAACATGGCTATGGCTTCCATCCTAGCATTCAGCCGTCAGGAAAAAAATGGGATCAGTTTCACAACATGAACTGGAGCCAAAGAAATACAATGTGGGTTTTATTTGAAATACCATGATTGTGTACCTGGAATCGAACATCCTGAGGTGGTAAAGTAATGTAATACAGTGTTTCCCCACCTGGTCCTCAGGGACCCCCAGACAGTTCATGTTTTTGCTCCCAGTAGGAAGCTAGGAGGGAGCAAAAATGTGGACTGCCTGGGGCTCCTCTAGGACCAGATTGGGAAACATTGATGTAAACACACATTTAATTTAACTGTGCCTGTTCCCAGCCATTACATACAACAGAGTTTCCTTTGGACCCCAGACAACAGGCCCAGACTCTGGTGCAAGTCCTGGACTGCAGTCCGCTTCAGGACCTGATGCCAGTCATGCTTTTGTTCGCGTTTCTCTTCCTGCAAATGCTGAAATTACTGCCTTTACTTTTTGTTGCCCCTAGAAACTTTCCAGTCCCCAAATAAAGCACCAATTCCTCCTGCCCATCTCTATCTTACCTGATTCTGTTTGCAGCCTTCCTCAGAACAAACTATACACTTCTGCTGTAATGCATATGTCACTGAGAACCAGAAAATCTCTCTTTTATGACAGAACATCCTGAAAAGAACCCATATACATACATACGGTATATACATATTTTTTTAAACATAGCCATAAACTGGTGTGCAGATATTACCGGCCGATTTGGGCTAATTGCAGATAAATCAGTACTGACATTTATAACAGCCAATAAATGACAATTAAAAAGAAACGGAAAGACGGAAGACAAAACCTTCAAGCATGTTGTGAGTTGTCATAGTGTAGCTTGTCCAGCAGAGGGCACACCAAAACTCCCTGGAATACAACAGGCTATTTCCTTTGATGTTCTTTAGTAGTAGTATTCTACAGTTCATAATGGATGATTTTTTTTATTAACTATTGTATTTTCTTACATCTGACTCTTATCATAACTTTAATATTTTTTGTTGTACTTTTGTTCAAAGTACTATTTACGACAACAAAAGTTTATTTTTAAACTGCATTATATCATGTTATCTTGGTGAGGACTTTTAAATAACTACATAAATATTTTCCCTAACATTTATTGTATGTTATATATTACTGGGAAAAAAAGAATAATCAGCCAATATATTATTATCAGATTTTTAAATCCTCAAATATCTAAATTAGTATTTGTATTGGAAAATCCTGCTCTGGTTGGGCTCTAGCTGAAACTTAACACAATCAATGACAAGACTGTCATGCCCAGTGGTGTAAACACTGCTCAATAAGGGTCTGGGGAATGCACAGTGCACAGCTGAAAGCTGCCAAACCTACATGTGACACAGGGGGACTTTAGGTTACAGTAAGAGATGTGACAACCCACAGTATTACTGACAACAAACTAAAACAGTATAAAGATAGCATCTTTTAACGATTCACAATGAAAAAAATGAGGGACAGAAACCTTAGAGACAGCAGCTATTTCCAGTTCAGGTCATATGAATTACCCCATTCTTAGCTAGCATTTGGCTTGTAGCCAGAAATAATACCTGTAATTTTACTACCTGGCTAATGGCCAGGCTACCATGGAGCCAACAGAAAGCCACAGATTTATAAAGGCATATGGTGCATTTTCCCAGCATGTTTTCGATCCACTCCACTCTTTCGAGGGAAAGGCTCATACAAATAAAGGCATTGTGAGTAATCAGAACCATCCCATCCTGATGAGTGGAGACCCCTTCAGGACAATGCCCCCATTCATGAGCCATGATTGGATGGATGTGAGTTCGGCATAAACTAAATGTAATGGCTGTTCCAGGCACCATGTTTTACCAAGACTAAATGGTTTCTAGAGTGACATACGAGTCATATTTCACCAACATCAACAAAACACCAAATAATGGAATTTCTCCCATGAGAACAGTGTCTCACTCACCAATGCACATTGCACCGCAAATGGAACCTGTGCCAAGGCACAGTGACGTTGTCCTGATGCCTTGTGGTGTCACCAGACAGGTTATGAGGCTTATGATCATGTTTACTTTCTTGCTTTGCAGTTCTCTCAGATCTAGCTAAAAGTTCACACCCCAAATGGGAAACGGACGTTGATACAAGTAGGACAGATACAAGGCGACTGTGTGTGTGTATGTAAATTAATAAGAAAACTGTTTACACTTACCGCTGTAGACAGTCTGGAAGCCAAAGTCATCTCCAGGTTTCCCTTTAGACCCAGGAGAGCAGGTACTAGAATGAAGATCTCTGTGATGTTCTGGAAAGCTTCCCAGTGCTGCCAGAGCAAAGCCAAAGAGAGGAGTTTTAGACCGCAGTAAAACTGAAGGACAAACTTTCAGAGGGGATGGCATTCAAAGCAGCTAAGCTTCAATCCTCCACGGCTAAAGCTGTTCAAACTATCTGAATTAATAATTCACTGAGAGCTTTAATTCACACTACCTAACTACTTACTACAAGACAGCCTGCTCTTGCTGCTGTCAAAGCTACCTGTGCTCTGTTAAAGCCACATGCATATGACTAATTGTGAGTCACTAACTGACTAATGTGAGTCAGACTTTGAACTAGGCTGCTGGGTGAATCAGTGCCAAATGGGAACACTGAGGAAAAGACTTGAAACGTTTTAATATTGTGATAGTTACATTAAAAGAAAAGTCTGTTTCCACTTGAGGTTTTTAATCAAGTGTACCGTGGATACATAAAAATCATATATACTGTTATTTCTAAAAACAAAACTTGGAAAATCCTTTATTTCTCAAAACAACGGGTGAATTCCTACCTCATTATGAACGTGACTGGCAATTCTACATACTGCAGCTAACATGCACTTTCAACATCCAGCTGACCCAACTCTTAGCACTCACCTGCACAACATCCAGCACCATACCAGCTGACACTGTGCCGAACCCAGCCAGAAGAAAAGGCAAGAGGATCTGCAGAGCCATGGCCAGCGGAGACTCCTTTGGCATTCTCCTGGTGGCCATGCCCTGCTCACCATCTCCCTCCTGCTCAGCCTCTTCGCCCTCATCACTGGACAGCTGGCTGTTGCCCAGCATGGGAGCAGTCTCCGAGCAGCAGCGATCCCCATGCTCAGACAGGCCACTGGAAGCCCAAGACCCCCTATCTGGATGGCGCCAGTCCTCGAGGTGGGACAAGTCTGAACGGAGCCCATTCTGGTGGCAATCTTGCTTCCCCCCCAAGTCACTCAATGCTAGCCGCTCTTCCTGAAGCTGGGTGTAGCCAGTCGGTACCATGGTCTGCAGCAGGAAGCTGATACGGCCGGGCTGGAGAGGTTCCGTCGACAAGCCGCGCCAGCCTAACACTTTACTGCTCATATGAGCCACCAGGCTAGTGCCCAGAGAATTCATGACAGCGCCCCCTATGCTGTGGATGCTCATGTTGCAGACTGTGTGAAGACCGTCTCATCCTCTTCTTTGAAATGGGTAACCAGAAGCAGGCTGAGAGGACATGGAATATCTCTGATTATTCCTGCATGGATGTTTGAGTCTGGTAGTATTGTTTTTATGACACCACACAAGGGAAGACTGCGAAGAAAGAAAAACACACAAAACAAATTTTGAAAATTCACTAAAACTCCAAGTGCTCAACCCAGACAGCAATACAAACCTCATCACAGTAAAAGAAATGTACATAAATACGTTGATACACTTTAGAAATCCCACAGTGAGTTATATACTCAGCAGATACTTTTAAATAAGTAAATTTTATTTGTCAAGCACATTTCAAGAACACTTCATGTTTACCAAAGTGCTGCACAATTCATACCATCAAAACAAACAGATAAATAAAAAAGTGACATATAGTTTTTTGAGAAAGAAGTCAGGCAGTCCCAGCAAATTGGGGGTTAAGGGCCTTACTCAAGAGCCCAACACTGAAATGTCTTTGCTGACCCTAGGATTAGAACCAGCTTCCGCTCACAAGCACAGCATACTGCTGAGCCACACCGCCCCTTTTGTTTGTAACGCTAGGTGTAATGCATATGGCGATCTGATGGCTTATTTAGCGTTGGCCGGTTTCTCATTTATTAACTGTTAACGTGAGCTACGTCCTTCGATACAAATGAAAAGCAGAACTGTTACCAACCCCAAGACCGGCATACAGAAACGTCTGTCCCGTGTAGATGGACGGTCCGTTGTCGTCAATGTTATTCTCAAAGCCAAGATTGAAGCTTTACATATCGACCATAAGCTTGCGACTTGATAACAATCAAATATGTTACCATATACAAAATACGAAATAGCAATCTGAAGAGATCCGTCTGTACATTATGCCATTTCTACAGCTACGCAACAGTCTGAGGAAACATGGGCATTTCTTACTTGCAAAAAAAGAGTCACCGCAGGAAAAATAAAACCTCTTTGTTCTTGAGTATCGAACGTCGTATTACAAATACACATGCGGCATATCTCTATGATTACAATTTATTACTGCAGTCAACATAATTTGTCAGTCTAGCGCAGGGTACATACAATCACCATTCCGTGCCACATACTGACGGTCTTCGTGGCCAGTGACGTCAAGATCAGCAGGGCCAACGCGCACGCGCAGACACATTCGCTTACGCATACTGATAATCAGAATCCGGAAACTTTTATTAACCCAGAGGTAAATATTTTAAAAGCTCATAACTAATAAAATAAGATACAGCCTAAGTGATGCGTCACGCTTCCTCTATCGTAGGACGTGTAAATAGTATGCAGATTCCAAGATACAACATGGATCGTCTCTCGTTCGCACACTTTAAGAATCAAAATGCAAACACCCTCTATGTATTCGAAATGCATTTGCATCGTACATAGGGTGGAGAAAATGATTTAAACCCCAAATGAAAAAACTAAGTCAAACTAACAAATGCAGCTATATTTCTACATATATTTATTGTATTTGTACACTATATGGACAAATGTATTGTAACACCTAGCCATTACACCTGCAGGAACGTCTATGACATTCCATTGTAAATCCATAGGCATCTATATGGACCTGGTCCCCCCATTGCAGCTATAACAGCTGCCACTCTTCTGGTAAGGCTTTCCACAGGATTTTGGAGTGTGTCTGTGGGAATTTTTGTCTATTTATCCAGAAGAGCATTTGTGAGGTCAGGCACTGATGTTGGACATGAAGGCCAGGCTCTCAATCCCCGTTCTAGTTCATCACAAAGGTGTTTGATGAGGTTGAAGTCAGGGCTCTGTGTGGCCCAGTCTAGTTGTTCCACATCAAACTCACCCAACCATGTCTTTATGGACCTTGCTTTGTGCACTGGGGCACAGTCATGCTGGAACAGAAACGGGCCTTCACCAAACTGTTCCCACAAAGTTAGGAGCATAGAATTGTCCAAAATGTATTGGTATGCTGAAGCATTATGAGTTCAATGGAACTAAGGGGCCTAGCCCAACCCCTGAAAAACAATCCCATACCATTATCCGTCCTCCACCAAACTTAACAGTTGGCTCAATGCAGTCAGGCAGGTAATGTTCTCCTGCCATGTGCCAAACCCAGACTCAGTGTTTGTTTTTTAAAGACATAATGATCACCACTTGGGTTGTTAAGGAAAATGCGAGAGGTTTCAGCTTGGGCTTTTTGTGCATAGCCCATCCACCATACGACTAGATTAAATGCATTTCCCCGGACACTGTGTTTATCTGCCGGTAAAATGACGTGTCAGGTCAGCCTGATGGCTGCAGTACACCCATCTGCTGAAGCTTGCTGGGTGCTGCTAAAGACTGGTAGTGTGATGGCTGGACTGTTAATATGGGACTGGATTTACACTGAGCTCCATCTGGTGGACTGAGAATGTGTTTATCTGTCAACAATAAGAACAAATTTCCAAAGTTATGTTGTCTTTGTAGATTTTCTCCGGGAAAATTGCCCAGTTATTTTTTATTTCTCCAAATTTTATTTAATAGATTGGTATGAAATGGCTTTTGTATACATTTATGAAAACTTTAGCATTTGATAAAATAGGTGAAATAAACTAAAAAGGGATACAGATTTCCAATTTAGGAACTGGATAGTTGCTTTCATTGGGTCTTTTTCGGGTGGAAAACTACACGTTTAGATCTGCATTATTGGTCCACTATACAGATGCAGATGAAATAATGACTGTCTGACTTAAGTGACTTGGGTAATAATTGATGTTATTTTATCTGATGTTCCTCTTGGAACCATGGGGCTGTATGGTACCTCACAGGCCAAACGTGGTGCTGTAACTTATCTCACATTGGTAGGTTCAGTGTCTTGATTCCTGTTTTAATTTTTCTGTGTAATTGACTTTGTTCCATATTATAAAGGATGCCAAAGGGTGCATGCAGGAGTGTGTGAGCGAGTTCATCAGCTTTATCACATCAGAGGTCAGCGAGGGCTGCCACCAGGAGAAGAGGAAGACCATCAACGTGGAGGACATGCTGTTCACCATGGCCACGGTGGGCTTCCAAGTGTATGTGGAGCCGCTAAAGCTGCATCTTCAGAAGTTCAGAGCTAACTCATCCCTCACTAGCTTTCTGTCCTTTACAGTGGCTGGGAAGGTTTCTGTCGTATACTGTCTCCATAATGTATACAGCTGATATGTATACTCACTTTCTTACAGGCTTTTGTGCTGTCCTCAATACATAATACAGATTTTGCTTAAAAAAAAGCATTGTTTGTTTTATAAATACAGTAATCCCTCGCTATATCGCGCTTTGACATTCGCGGCTTCACTGTATTGCGGATTTTATATGCAAGCATATCTAAATATA
>JAAGVU020000001.1:28717382-28730586 GCA_011763525.2 Mormyrus iriodes
TATTATAGTAAATATAAAATTATTTTTGTTAAAATATGTATTATTACAATGTGTTTACAACTACGTTTTACGTATTACATAAAACTCTTCAATGATATACGATATATTTGTGCGTAGTATATTAAGTGTGTTTACATACATAATTACATACAAAACGAATCTTACCTAATATCTAAGAGAATATAAAAGGTTTATAAGGGCTTAAAATATATGATTATAAGGAATGTAAATTGTAATGGTCCAAAATGCTATTGAATTATATACTGCTGGGAAAAGGTTTGAATCCTGTTCAGTGTTTTTTTTTTGTTCTTCTAGAATTTATTAATTTTGAATGTGTTAAACACTAGGCTTGCTTCAAAGTAAGAGACAAAACTATGCAAGGCACATAGGTTTATTAAAACCAGCCCGGAATTGACTCCAACGCAACACCTGCGACCCTTTCTGGCAGGCAAGCTTGTATGTCCCACCTGGCTGGCCCCTACTCCACACAGCAGGGGTAAATCTTCATTAAGATTCATTTTATTACTACATTGTAGGCAGCTTCCTGTGTTACCACCAAAAGGAGAATTATGAGTGGATAGTGTTCAGCAAAGGATTCAAAATATTAATGGTAATGATAAAAAGTCTCACTCATAATGGGGCTGGTGGCTGCCTAGAACATGCACACAGACACTTCATGATGCCACTCAAAATGTTAATAAAATAACAAGCAGTTAAAAAAAGAACAGTCCCTAGTTTACTAATATCAATTTCTTCAAAACCTGTCTGTCAATCCCTGATTGTTACATCAGCAGCAATTGAATGCTTAAAAAAAAACACCCACACTCAACCTTGTAGAGGCCAGTGCAAGGAAAAGTAGCAAAGATGACCCAGTGTTCTTGGTTGATTACTTGAATACAGACAGGGTTATCAAATTATGATCATGGGGGAAGTCAGGGAGAGAATGGGGATTCCAGTCGGCACCACTAGGGTGATAAGGAAGTAATTAAATTTACAGCTGCCAGACAGTTAACGTTTGCTCTCGTGGGAAGTCTCTGTCCTGTCCTGTCTCATCCCTGTCCCAGGATCCTCACACTCCAGGAGGTCACACTTTATATGCAAATTCTCTCACAACACCTACGCACAGAACCTTGTTGGGGAGGGTCTTTTGGGGTATAAAGGGGGAGGCTGAAGAACTCTCCTTAATTTGTATTTGAGCTGCCTTTCAATACCCAGTGTATTCCTGCACTGTATTACATTACATTATTTGTATTGTTCAATAAACCACTGTTTTGCTGAAACGAGACTCTGCAAGAGGATTCCCTACACCAATAATATAATAACTGGCAATAATGTAATAATTTTTCCTTTCTTAATGTAAGTCAATTTAACAACTGGCCAATAATGTAATACATTTTCTGAACCAATAACATAATAACATTACATTATCAGCAAAAAGTTATTACATTATCGACTTACTACATTAAGGACGGAGAAATTACGTTATTAGCCTACTTTTACATTATCTGTAGTTATTACATATTATTGGCTGCTACAAACCTACCTGAATGGAAAGGTCTTTGGACTATGAGTTGAAATTCACATGAACATAACCCGTATGTTATGTTGAACCAGGCTTCACTAAAATCACATAAAATACCTAAATGCTATTGTGTAAACTGTCCATTCCACCCCCACATTGTGCAACATTTTATGTTGGCTCAGCCATCCAAAAATGAGGTATATTCAGCAGGGTGTAAGAGGCACTTCGGTACAAGCCTGCCCCTCTACCTAAATATCAGAGCTACCTCTGATATCTGGAATCTGATCTGTGAAAGATTCCATTATCCAGGGGCCATCCAGTGTCTGAGCCACATCACTCCTTGGTAACCCTGTAGAGGAACACAGGTAAAGAATTCTAGATTTTTTAAAAAGTTGAAAGAATCTATAACCCACTGAGTTTGTGTAGCAACTGGATTTTGTTCCAGGCTTTCAGCTGTAGTGGGCCACAAGACTCTAAGCATTCACTGTGCTTAAGCAAGATTTGAGGCACACTCAGAATGTACATTCATCCACGATTGTCAACCTCTCGTCCAGCACACTACTTGAAGAGGGGCCTGGAGCCTATCCTACACAGTACAGGGGACACCCTGGATGATGTGCCAGTCTATCCCAGAGCACCCACACACAAGGGCAATTTAGAGATGTCACTTCTGCGATAGCAAACATGGAAACTTCGCAGACAGTAGAGGTAGGATTCAATGCCCGACCGTGAAGGTGTGGGGCAACAGCAATACCCACTAAGCCAGGTTGAATATTTGAAGTTTGAGCACTTAAAAGCTGCTTGATTTCAGCTGAACACCAGCATGCTGATGACCCTGGATTTTACACAGAGGTGCCTGTGTTCTCACCGTGCTCCTTTCCACAGGAGAAGCTGCACTGGCTGGTGCTCTGCGAGCCTCCAGGTTCCACCTCTCCATACACCCCACCAAAGGCTGCCTCGTAGCCTGGGTCATACTGCTCCTGCTTGATAGCCATTTTCTTGGCATCCTCTGAAAGACAGATTTCCTGAGGATACATACCTTACTCCAAACACACAAAAACTGCTCATATTCCATAAGGCAGGTGACATGCTATAGCATTAGCTTAAAACTAATTTTATTTCTTTTTAAAGACTACACTGGCTGCCCGAATCTGGCCTTACCTTTAGCCATGCCAAGGTCAAAAGTATACTGAATTTCTTCCACATCCTGGTTGTGAACCACACCTCTGAGCTGGTCACGCAGCTCTTTGAGTTTGATGTAGTAATGTACTTTGTCCTGAGCACGTGGGAATTGGGCACATCGGGCACTGGATGAGGGCATGAGGTAGCACACCTGGGGAATGGAAGGGTGCTTGATTTACTGAGCCACTTAAATGCTGTTAATCCAACCTGGTCTTTAGGACAGATAGCAGCTTATTTGACCTTTTTCCCATCTTCACTGAACTGTGACAGGCTTCCTGTTCCTCAGATCCTATTGGCTTTGGCCTGATAAGCACATCACTGAATATTCCCTGGCAGAATCTGCTACCTCACTCAAGTCTCAGCAAAAACCAGATAACACATGATAGTCAAATGAATAATCCCTTTTATTAGATCTTTCACAAGTGCTGCTGTGACAAAACACTGGAAAAAATTACCATACTCTCTGTATAAGGGGGCGGTTTTAGCTGAAAGGGCATAAGTATCTCACCGTGTTTGTTTCAGGAATCTTGGTTGGCTGCAACCCAAATTCGAGATTCTTCGGCTTGGCACCAAAGACCTCTCTACAGAACATTTCATAAATACCTGAAAGACATTTTTGAAGGATCAAGATACACTTCTATTTTTGCTACTAGGAAACAAAAAGATCACATGGCCACTAGTCCAGCTGAATACTTGCATTTCCCATTGAAGACCGCTATGAGAGGCTTGTATTTCTGCAGCTTCTCCACGAGAATCCTGCCTCCTTCACGAAGCTCCTTACTGTGTGGAATCAAAATTAAAACTATTCAGGGTAAGGCAAAGTTACAATGTCCAACATAAAATTACGGCCACCATGAAACTAGGGTACCTAGAGGAAAGCCTCACGCGTAGGCAGCGCGCACAGACCACTCATGTGCAGGCAGAGCACACAGACTCAGTCAGTATTGCAGAGCTGAACTTAAATATCACCACAACACAACTAAAATGCAAATACATTTTAGAAGATGACATTCAGGTTTGATGGACTCAATACTCAATACTATGAGATTAGCCATAGATGTGCCATTTAGTCTCTTGGAGTAGCCTAACCTGTCTTTGACTCAAAAAATTTAGCTTACTTTACTTTCGATGATTCCTGTATTTCATAATAATTGCTTCCAAAACAAAGGTTCACTCCGTCATTTCATATAATACAGTCCATAAAACCAATTAATAATTTTTTGGTTAATTTTTTTGCAATATTAACTATATAGCCAAACAGAATTGATCTTCCAACAGAGTCTATCAAATATGTTGGCGGTGCCTTGAGTTATGCCAGCAGACACAAAGCTGTGCCGACAAATCACTTGCTTCTGCTCAGTAAACAAAATATTTCCATACAGCGGAACGTTTGTTCATGACCAGTACTTGTTTGCTTTTCTCCTCTTTACACATTTGTTTAATTTCTGATAAACGTACCACAAGATCTATGAGTGAGTCTAACAGCAAGGACGAAAATGATTATGATAGTCTCGGAGAGCGCATGCAGAGCTCATGCAAAAGCAGCGGTGGTTATTTTTAACTTACTAAATGTTGAAAAGGAACCATCTTTAAAATGGCAAAGCTTGCTAAGTTTTGTTTCCTATGACTGAGTAAAAATGTTTTAGCTCAGCTTATTGGTGGTTTGAATCCATCAGACTATAGTGATCCTTCTGATGTGACAACTATATGCATGAAATGCCATGTCAAAATTAACATCACACATTGTGCAACCTTGTCAGGGCGGCACAGTGGCATGGTGTGTAGCACTGTCACCAAACACCGCTGATTTGTGTGCGTGGAGTTTGCATATTCACCCTGCGTGTGCATGGCTTTTTGAGCGGATTCTCTGGTTTCCTTCCACTGTCCAAAAATAAGCAACTTAAGTGAATTGGACTTTCTAAATTGACCATATGTGTGACTGAGTGTGCACCAATTGCAATGTATATATTATATATTGTTTTATATATTATAAACGATTACTTGAATCGTCAGATTAATCGATAAATTACTTGATTATTGATTAGAAATTGATAGTGACAGTCCTTGTTAGTACATCCTTAGCAAAAATGAAACTAAGCATGGTTGCTTTTTCCCCCGATTTTCCGTCTTTATGTCTTGAACAACAATTGACTACAACCTCTAAGTTTCTTCAACTATTGTGACACAGAAGTGCTAATGAAAAGCGTGTCCTAGTCTAGTTACCCCCAACTGGGACTCCCCCAGAAAACACACATATTTGTTTTCCTCACCTGGAGAGGTCTTTGCTTCCAGGTGTGGCCCTCTGCACCATGTTTGTGAAGCCAATGCCGTACTTCTCTGGAAGTGTCTGATCATGCATGTGGTTGAGCTGCTCTGTACTGATACCAGACAGGAAGAGGCACTTCCCTACAGATTAGGAACATTCCTATTTAATCTCAGTTGATAAAAAAAAAAAAAAAAACAGGTTGCCCTCAATGAGTAAACAACAAGTAAGATTTTATCAAATGCCAATCATTGAAGAAATCAAGTACCAATATTTTCACAAACCTAATCAAGTTCCTGTTAAAAGACTGGACACAGCTACCAAAAATCATTAATTTTTTTAAGATAATGACCAAGAGCAAAGGGCAGCATGGTGGTGCAGTGGTTAGCACTGTTGCCTCACACCACTGGGACCAAGGTTCAAGTCTCTGCCTGGGTTCTGAGTGTGGAGGTTGCATGTATTCTCCGTGGGGTTTCTGCCAGGTACTCTGGTTTCCCCTCATAGTGCAAGACATGCTGAGGCTAATTGGATTTGCCAAATCGCCCATAGGTATGAATGATGTGTGTGTGCCCGCAGGCTCCGGACCCCCTGTGGCCCCAACTGGGCTAAGCAGATACAGAAGATGGATGGATAGACCCTGAGCACACCTTAAGGGTATGTAATATTATCGTGAACAAGGAAAGAGTGGCAAGACAGATGACCTGGTCCCCATAATTCCCCAACCAATATGCTGAAGCGCTTATCTAATAAAACAGAAGGTATGTTGGGTATGAGATTTGGGTCCGAGAAGGGAATTAGCCTGCAGTAGGATATTTCATTTTATGACTAATACGATTGTTACAAATAGCCGTAGTGGCTGTCCTACAAGTCATGTTACACAACAATCACTGTCTTAATCAAACCACCTTTTCTCAATTTCATATGATAGCAAACCATGTGATTTGGCCTGCAAGTGGTGTGGCTGGGTGGGTTAGGATGTTTTCCTCATGTTTAGAAGAATAGCCTGTTCAAATCCCATGTTCAGCAGAATGATTTCACTGACGGGCCCTTGAACAAGCCCTCAACCCCAGTTACTGCAGGGATTGACAGAACATTGATTCAGATTATTTTTAAAAGTGTCTACTAAATAATTGAATGTAATATATATACACACAATATGGAACTTACAAAAATGGTTCCCAGGACCAGGAAACCACCGCCCAAGGTAGGCTGCAACTAGTCCTGGATTGATTCCAATCTGGAACATCATAAGAATGTTATCAAATACATTTCTATATATGCAAAACATACATGTGAAAACAAGTATAGATATACATGGACCATGAGCTTACTATCACAAAGTCCAAATTGTATGCAAGAATGTCAGGTAGAGTTTTAGTCATCACTTCAGCCTCAGTCATTCCATTAAAGCGATCCATTTTCCTCTTGGGTTTCTTAGGGGCCTCCTCAGGTTTTTCCTGGACCCCTTCCTTGGAGGCCTCACATGTCATCTCCTCCACGCTCTGCTTGGTTTTCTTGGTCGCAGGTTTCTCCTTGAATTCCTGCTTAGACCTTCCTCTCTTGCCCTTTGTTGGTGCTTCAGAAAGGAAATATTGGATATTAATCTCATCTCATAATCAAACCAATTCAAAATCCACTGGCTATGAATATCTTCAGAAAAAAATTACACTAAAAAACTGAAAAAAATTTCATTGTAAGAAAGCTACTTAGCAGTTCAAGTGCAAAGAACTGCGTTTATGCTTATCTTTGACCAGTTTAGTGCTGCTTTGAAGCAAGTCTAGGATAATCTTACCTTGAGCTGGGGCTGGTGAAGCTGCGAGTGGAGGGTGGTCTTGAACATGGATGGCAGTGCCAGCAGTGCTCTGTAGTGAGATGGGTGTGTGATGTGACTGCTGGAAGAGAGGGTTAGCCCAGGCCATCTGCTGAAACTGTGCTGCCTGGAATGCCTGGATCTGTTGTGTGGCATGGAGCCTGTAGAACAGTGCAAACCAAGGTGGGGGGAATTCAAGGCAACAGGATATTTCCAGATGTACCATCTTTAAATCACAAAATGTGTTCAGTAAACCCCACCTAGCATACTGCACACAATTCCCACACTGGTCCACCTAACATCCAGAAACAAATAGCCCAGATCTCCCTGCAGATTAAAGACCGTCATCTTCATATGTTTAACTCTGATGTATACATTTCATAACATTTGTATCTATTTAGCAGATGCTTTTGTACAAAGCAACATATAAGTGAGGATCAGAGCGAAGGGTCAGTCAGTCAGTGTTAGGGTTAAGGGTGTTGCTCAAGGTCCCAATTGTGATATAAGTACTCTGCTTGGCACAAGATTTGAGCCTATGACCTTCTGCATATAGACACAGATCCTAAACCTGCTGAGCTACGCACCACAAAAGCAGCAGCACATTCTACTTTTGATTCTCCAAAATAAAGCATAAACATCGAGCCATTCATTTTCTAAACCCTGTTGTCTACGACGAAAAATTTTAAATCACTAGTTGTAAAGACAAAGATGTTTTAAAAACGCCTCAAAATCTGTGGGCATGCACACAAGTGCCATTACTTCAGGAATTTTATACCAACATTAAAATATATTAGTAATACAAAAGAAAACGGACATGTGCATTTAACAAACTTAACGAAAACTCACCAGTACTGGAGATAATCCGCTGGCAAGGGCGTCTGCTGTTTTCTATCCATCTTTATATTCGGGTTTATCTAAATGAAAGTGCGTTTTTTGTTATGATACTGGGGTATTCCGCAGCCAACAGCCATTTTAAATGAACATAGTGATAAACGCTTCGCCGCGGCAGCACTTCCCGCTTTAGGACTGCTGGAAGCACACGGGAAGATCATACAAAAGCATCTAATTACTTTAGGGTAAAAAAACTATTCTAAATGTTTCTGAGTAAAAAGTAAAATGGTCCCTACAAGCAGACATAACCAGTTCAACGGAAATTAGTCTGGAAGTTTTAAAAGGGAACACACATACAGGCAGTCTAATTACATAAATACCATATATATCATACATGCGAAACATGGTTTCCATACGGAGAAAGTGGTTACGATGTGAACTCATGTACCATCTGAACCGATTTTAGCACGTCCAGTTACGCATCTAGGAAAAGAAAAACTTTACCATTATGGAAAACAAAACGAGATTTTCCACGACATTACTCTAACTGTACCTTAGACTGGTTAGCAGGTCATCCTGGCAGCTGGCAAAAGTTGGCGAATGCAAGATTTTTACATAAAGGTAATATGCAAAGCATTAGCTAACAGCGGTTAAATACCAGCTCGAAGCAGTTTTGTTCACGTTAAAAAAAAGAGCATGGCTGCCATTTCTAGTTGTACAGATACTCCTGCAATTACGGCAGAAGCGACGTCTATATGGAGGAGCGTGCTAAATACTTTAATATGTTAAACGCGATATAAAGAGAAAACGTTACCTTATACGGATTCTGTGAAAGGTTCACAACTTAATTGTTATATTTTGTGTCGATGATATTCCCCCCATGTCGACGTTAGACTATTTTCTTTAAGACTTCTGAATTCAGTGCGCCGGTCTGCTTTAACTGAAAGGCGAGCCTGGGGGCTGCAGCGTGGCGCCCTTTACTTATTCGCTCACTGCGCACGGTGTTAGGTTCATCTTGGGATCTCCACATTCGAGCATTATTAGGGGTACTGCCCGGTTACTGTCAAGAAGTGTACTTAATTGGATATGGAAATGTATTTTTTAGATGCTGTTACCGAACATACAACAGAGAAAGCAGGGCCAGCCACTCCCTGGATGAACTGGGGTAAGACCCGGCCCCAGCTTTGTTTGGGTGAGCCACAGGGATATCCAATGGGGCCGAGGGGGGGCAGGCTTATCTAGCGGGGGTCAGACACAGGCGACTTGCGTGGAATTCTATACTTTTCATTTATATTAGTGAAATCATTATTTAACAAAGCTGGCTAGGAAAAAAGTCTCTGAAGTGTGTTGGGGATTACTGTTGAAAGTCAATATAGAGAAGTGTGCTTCAATGAATTTTAGAGGAGGGCCACGCTTACTAGTGTCGAGGATTTTTGGTCCTGCCTCACCTTCGCCATTGCCTCTTTTCCTAGGTAATAAACCGAAACATTCTGAAGTTAGCTAGCAAAGTGTGACGATGCTAAACGTTTTCCTTTCTGCTTCTGTTCTGCCACACTAATTATTTAACTATGTAGCTGCACATTATTGGGGAAGTTGTATTGCATCTAGATAAAAAAAAGTAATTTAAATGTGTGTGTGTGTAATATAAATCTGATGGTCTGGATAATTTGCTTATTTTTTCCTTCAGTCATGGGCCGCCACCACATTGGCCTCCAGGAGCCAAGCAGTGAAGACATTCGCTCCAGAGGATGTTAGTACTCTGTGGGCATAAATTGCCTGTGTAAATCGTTCTCTGTGAACAGTCATTGAACGGTTATGCCTTTTTAATTGGCAATTTAAGTTATAAGTGAGTACTGTGAACATAGGGTCAAGAATTGGCCTACACTACTCAAATGGACCATTTCATTTTGTCAAATTAGAAATGTTATTGATTCCATCGTGCCATATTTCTAAAATCTCATACCAAATTTAAGGCAAGAACAGATGTGAATCAAGTTGGAGTGTTGAAACAAATTCCCATTGTGCATTTTAATTTAAATTAAATGTGTTAGGTTCACCTAGTAATATTTAGCATCAATCCCTACCTTAGATTTTTTAAATGTTCACCACCTGGCGCCTGTATCAGAAATTGATTATCACTGTGATTCTGTACCTGGCTGGCTCCACGTTTTAGGTTACAGAAAATTAATCAACATTCTTAATTTTTCGAGAGCTCGACTATAATGGCTCTGTAGCTCCCAAACAAACCACACACATTAGTCACCCATCAAGGAACATTTAATTACTCATGACAGAGTAACGATAAAAGGATCTGTTAAATATTAACAAACTTACAAAATAGGGCTTTAAAAAAAAAAGCCGCAGGTGTCCTAGTCAATCCCTGATCCCCCCCACCCAGACTGAAGATGGCTCCAATTATTACAGTCCAGCACCTCCTAGTCCCACTCCAGTGCCTTGTGCTCTGAATTACAGCTCATCCTTGTCTGTGGTGTCCTACAAGGGCAAAGGAACAGTCAGATAGTGGCACAACCCCACCCAATCCAATTATTTCTCCTAATTGTACCATTCGAAATATACTGAAAGATTATTCAAAGGGACATAGTCTTGAAAAAAGCTGCAATTTTTGTAGATTAATAGAAGATTAATGCTAATAAGCAATTACATTCTGTACATGAAACACTTCAGAGCTGAACTTTTGCAAACATTTACAATTAACACATACAAGTCCCGTGAAATCCGGTGAAAACCAGCCAGACTCACCACTTCTTCCTCTTCCTCATACTTAAGCTCCTCTTCCTCAACATCATCCTCTACAGGTTCCTCATTCTCCTCCTCTACCTGCAGGGGAATGGGCAGCTTCTCACTAACTACAGGCCTCTACATAAAGACTGCAGAATCTCTACTCGCAATGGCGCGTTCAGAATTAATCTTTTCAGCCTTGTACCAATGTCACAGCATCCACTCTATCTGCTCTCCATAAGCCTTAGTGTCGGCCAGTTGATAGCCTGAGCGCAAGGTGGCCATTTCAAACAGCACCACCACAAGGTCTGCAGCTATCTGGTCCTCTGCATCGGCCTGCAAGGGAGGCACATTTGCACTGTGTCACTTATGTGCTTATAGAAGGCCATAACAGGATGTCCAAGGACAATACAAAGAATATGCAGGAGAAATGCATATTAACAATTTAAAATTTAATAAGGAGCAAATAATTAGCAACGTTGTGTATGGCCGATATACTTTTGTCCACAGCAGCATACGTATGTCAGTTGATGAAATCAAAACAGCCTTCAGTGAAATACAGGAACAAAAATGTAAGTCCTAATGTTCCATTTAGTTTGACATCAAATCAATCTTTAATGTAGAGCACTTGACACACACACATACACACACACACGAGTTGGCAAACATGGTTCATCTATCTGTATTATACAGCATGCAACAGGCAAGACCAAGCAAAGACTTACTTTGTGGAAATATCTCTTCCCGTTTGATAGGCCTGTGCTTTCATTATCTGTTCCATGTTTCCAGACCAGCCATACTGGCTGGCAACTAGTGCGCAGGGAGATTTGGTCAGCCTCTGAGAAAGAACAGCCTTCTCGATCTGTAATGGCTATGGCTCTGATCAGGTTAAACATACATAGAACAGGCAATATGCTCAAATTCAGGATATGAGATGGGCTGCTAATTAGCATGTGGCTATTAAACCCCAATACCTTGTCTTTCAAGGCCTTGTCCTTCATCCTGGTTGTGAGAGGTTCAAATTCCTTTTCAAGGGCCTCCCTCTTCTCCTTGGCCTGGTTAGTCTTGTCAGACTTGACACCCTCCTTGGCAACGTTCCGGAAATGTTTGCCATCAAATTCAGGCAGGGCCTGAATACAGTACTCATCCACAGGCTCTGACAGGTAGATCACTTCATAGCCCTTCTTCAGTAACCTCTCCACAAATGGCGAGAATTCTGCCTGCAAGTCACAAATGCACAACAGCAACATTACATACGAGTAGAAACAGAGCCTGTAGGTTTGGTTAGCAGCACCTTTAACATGAAAAGAGGTGCAGCCAGCAGTAGGTCTTACCTCTTTCCTACTGGTCCCAGCCATGAAGTAGATCTTGTCCTGCTTGTCCTTCATTCTCTCCACATACTGCTCCAGACCAGAGAGCACAGTGTCACTATGAGACGTCTGGAAACAAAGCAGCTTTGTTAGATGAGTCCTGTTGGAGTGGTCCTCAATGACACCCAGTTTAATGTTGGTGCCAAATTCTTTCCAGAACTTCTCATTGTATTGCTCATCTGTGATCTTCTTGATCATATCCAGGGTCTTGCGCACCAGCTTCTTGCGGATGACCTGGAGGGGGACTTGGAGTTGAGCTGAAGTTTCAAAGGTTAACCACAACCATGCAATCTGTTACCAGGAAATGCAACACCTCACCTTCAATAGTTTGTATTGCTGTAGCGTCTCTCTGGAAACATTGAGAGGTAGGTCATCAGAATCAACCTGGGGGGACATTAAACCTGACAATTGGCTAAAAATGCAAGAATTAACCTGCCATGTTAAGCTGTTTCCAGCTACTTACCACACCCTTGATAAAATTCAGGTATTTGGGCATCATATCATGAAAGTCATCAGTGATGAACACTCTTCGAACAAAGAGCTACAAAAAAAAGAGATTAAGGTGGATAGACAATTAGTGTAAAGCTGCCCTGGATATCACTGAATATAAGTGAAAGGTATTGGTATATTCTTTCTAATGTGTCCATCTTTTCATTACCTTATCAGTTCCATTAATGATCTATGAATAATTAACTAACAATTGAAGCCAGATATATATCAACAGACTAAAATAATAATTTCAAATATACATTTCCATGCAGTTACTCATGTCATAGTCACCATCTATGTATCACTTACACTAAAAAAAGGTAGTCTAACTTATTCACGAATATCATCTAAGTAGTAAGAGGGAATTTTTTGGGTTCCTTAAAAAACCCTACTCACCGGCTTACTCAGATGTGTATACTACAATATACCTTGATAAAATCACTTTTTTTGGACCCGTACTCATCAAAAAGTCCACGAGGAGCCACAGAAAGCACAAAGAGGATGGATTTGAAGGTAACCGCTCCCTCAGCAGTGAAGTGGATGTGGGACAGTGGTTCATCAGAATCCTGTCAAAGAAATTGCAGCCAAGCAGATTAATAAGCAAGCAAGAATGTGGTGACCAGCGAGAGAGTACCAAGCCACATTCAGACATACCCTCGAGAAGGACTTGTAAAAGGCTTTGTAGTCATCCTCTTTCACCTCCTTGGCAGGTCGCTGCCAGGCAGGCTTAATATCATTCATCAGCTTCCAATCCCACACAGTCTTCTCTACCTGAAAGGCACCCATAATTACGTAATTCTCACTTCACAGGATAGTATGAAGTGGAGCTCAGAACTAACGAATATCAGGTGCAACTTAGAACAGCAAACCTTTTTTCTCTTTGATTTGTCCTGATGGGGCGGCACGGTGGTGCAGTGGTTGGCACTGTTGCCTCACACCTCTGGGATCAGGGTTCACGTCTGTGCCCGGGTTCCATGTGTGTGGAGTTTGCATGTTCT
>JAAGVU020000001.1:28735276-28778694 GCA_011763525.2 Mormyrus iriodes
ATGTGATTGGTTGATTAGATAATTGCATTAATGAGAAACTGAACAGGTGTTCCTAATAATCCTTTAGGTGAGTGTATATGGAATGGCTAAGGTGCCCCAGAGCAGATGTTTGGGAACCAAAGCAGTGTTCATCCTGCCATCCAACAAAATATCAATATTTTTTTGGAGAGTATGCTCTAATGTTATATCGAGTTTTCGAGCAAACTTACTACACAGATGAATACCTTTATAATTTTTCTTTGACTTCCTAAGATTTTTCAAAGTACTGTGCCTCAATTATATGTCACTTTGAGTAAAATCACCTGCTGTCATGTAATTGTAAACTTGGATGTGAAAGACAAACAGGTACGGACTGATAGAAGGTCCAGAATATCATCTGATCATGGAGTTTGCATAAATTAATTTTGTTGTAGCTGTATATGGTACTTTGCTCAAGGGTACAACAACTGGTCCAACTTTGTATAAGTGTGTTAGTGTATTAAGGTAATTTATAGAGTGTGTGAATCATATTCTTGCAATATTAATTGTGCAAAGGCATAATTGTGCGTGTTTGTTAGTGAATATTGTATTACTGAGTATTAGGGTGATGAGATTGTGTGTATGTTTGTGTGATATGTGATTATTTGTGTATGTGACAATACCGGCTGCTTGGATTTCTGTTTTGCAGGTGGCTGAATTCCTGTAAGCTGCCCTGCAGTGTGGCAGCCATGGTGACTTTGGGCATGGTTAAGCTATTTTTTTTCCTCAGGCAACAGCAGGAGAAGGTGCTGCGTGAGGAAGAGGAAGGAGAATGCAAAGAGATCTGGGGTGCCATCTCCGTGGAGCACATCTGATGGGTCTGCTCATCCACAAACTCATGGTCCTGGAATTTAGATACAAAGATGAGAAAGATTACTGACTAGTATGATATTTTGCAAATATACTGCATGGGTGCGTGGTCTAAAGCTGTGGCCAAATGTATTAACATTTACCACTTTCTGCTATATATCCTAAAGGAAATTAAACGACAAATTTTGCTGCTCACAAATCACAATGAGAAGTAGCAAAGACTATGGAAGTACAAGTTTTACTATTAAACAGGCTCCTGTCTTTTGTACTGTTAATTTTCCTTTCTACTAACAATTTTCACTGCTAATAAAATAAGTCACTAATTAATGACATTTCATTAGGATAGGGTACCACAAGCTTTTAATGGAAATTAGATGAGAACTCATCACTGGCCTCTCCAGAACAGTCCAGTATTTTTAAATTATCACCCCATGTGTTTAGATTTATTTTTGGGATCACTGCGCTGTTAATTGTTTCACTCCGTGGTGCTCTCACCGTGGTCTTCTCCAGGCAGTACAGCAGGTGGTGCTGTTGAGTCTGAAAACTAGAGTTATTCTTCCTAGACTGGGCCTGCCCAGCTTCCCTTGATACCTTGAGAATCAAAAGTATCAGTCAGGACCCCAAATAAAAGGGTGTAACAATCAGTACACAAGACAGCATGCAAAAACATTTGTTACGTTTGTGTTAGCTACGACAGAGGGGGAAGTTGAAAGGACAGACCCTATAAAGCACCTACATAAATGTCTCAGCACACACACACAGGGGTTGGACAATGAAACAGAAACACCTAGTCAATAGTGCTTGATGTTTCACACCTATATGGGTGATTCTCACAAAATCTTGATTTCGAAGATTACGAACATGAAGTTTTTAAAAAGACTTGCATCAAGAAATTTCTTTTTTAGCCATTAATAACCAGATCTCAAGTGCTTGTAGGGGTAAATTTAAAATCATTTACAGAAAATTTAACATGTTTTTCAACATTTTCCAAAACAATTCTGTAAAAATGTCATTACCGCAACGGTCTGAAAACATCAAGACATTAAGAAAGCCAATGCATTTTTATATTTTAAAAAATTGCTTATTAACAGTCATGCTCATTAACCATCATGTTCAGTTACTTGAAACGCTGAAATAATGCATATTTTTAAATCAACATTTTTATTTGATTTTGACTGATTTCTGTCATTACTGTAACAGCGTGTGAAGGTTGAATTAGCAGAGCAATAGCACAGCTGTACATAAAATATTGCAATCCACACAACATAATGGAAGACATATCAGAGTTTCAAAGAGGACAAATTGTTGGTGTATGTCTTGCTGGCGCATCTGTGACCAGGACAGCAAGTCTTTGTGGTGTATCGAGAGCCACGGTATCCAGGGTAATTGTGGCATACCACCATGAAGGATGGACCACATCCAAGAGAAGTAACTATACGCAAGAGCAAGCTGTCTGAAAGGGATGGCCAGATACTTACCCGAACTGTATCCAAAAAATAACCCAGCTGCTCAACTCACTGCAGAATTTGTCAGGAGCTCCACATGGTCAATATTCATGATCAGGCTGCTATAGGCAAAACTTTCGTCACTTGTGCCAATGCCAAATGCCAGTTTCAATGGTGCCACCAGTGCAAATCTTGGGCTATGGACAATGTGAAATGTGTTGTTCTCTGATGAGTCCACAATCACTGTCTTTTCCACATCTGGGAGAGCTACGGTGTGGAGAAGCCCCAAAGATGATTACCACCCTGACTGTTGCGTATGCAGAATGCAGCATGGGGGTGGATCAGTGATGGTTTGGGCGACAATATTATGGCATTCCCTGGGCCCACTACTTGTGACAGATGGGTGTGTCACTGCCAAGGACCACCGAACCAGTCTGGAAGACCATGTTCACCCAGTGGTTCAAACACTGTACCCTGAAAACGGTGCCGTATATCATGATATCATGATATTAAAGCACCAATACACACAGCAAGATAAAGAGGCGTTTGGTAATAGAGTGGTTTGATGAACATAAAAATAAAGCTGAATATCTCCCATGGCCTGCACAGTCACCAGATCTGAATATTAATGAGCCACTTTGGGGTGTTATGGAGGAGCAAGTCAGGAAATGTTTTCCTCCACCAGCATCACGTAGTGACCTGACCACTCTTCTGCTAGAGGAATGGCTCAAAATCCCTCTGGCCACTGTGCAGGACTCATTCCCAAGATAAATTGATACTGTATTGGCTGCAAAAGGAGGCCCTACAGCATACTAATAAATTATTGTGGTCTAAAGCCAGGTGTTTTCAGTTTTATTGTCCAACCCCTGTATATTATTACTTCATTATATAGCAACTGCACAGACCATCCTAGGAGGAGCACTCTTGCTAATGATGATAAATTACTCACCGGCTAAACTCAGTCTGGGTAAGATTCATCTAAGCTCCTCCAATAACAGTGCTTCTATTGAAGTAACCAATAACAGGTTTTCTATGCTTCGTGTGTAAGTACGTTATACTCAGAGGAGGCTCACAGGTGAAGTTTAGATGGCTTTAGAGAAGTTTCAGAGATTGTCACCTGATATAATGGCTGTGGTATCTAAGGGGTCTCAATACCATAGATCAGGCACAGACACATAGTCAGTCACTCACATTTCCCTGTCTACAATACAGTCTGATGGTCATTCGTGCAAAAAATGCATGGCAATGCTACATGCTTAACAAGACATAATGACAAAAGAAGAGATGGGTACTGTGAAGCAAGGCCGTCTGATGTCCGTCACATAAGAGCCATGTTCCATCATGTGCCCTACTGTCCACCAGTACTGACTGGCCATAAATGGTAAGAGGTGACCCTGTGATGCTTAGTTACCTCTTCCTTGGAGTCGCTCAAGAGTCCATCAAGCTTGTACTGCAAATAGCTGCAAGCACCACTCAACCTGGCAGCACGAATCTTAGCCAGCCTGCTTTTCTGTGTGAAAAAGCACATTTTGTTTAGCATCTCATCTCCAATGCCTTTCCTCAGTGCAGACAAGGAAGCGTGCAGCCAGGGCTTATCCATCCCTGGGAATATTTCCCCAGCATAAACAGAGTCAGTGGTGATCTTAGAATCTGTAAGGTATGTAATTGGTTCAGATAACACCTGTCTCTTGTTTTGTTGTCATTATCTCTGTGTATTTGAGTGCATACCCTTATTTTGTTCCTTAGTTAGTCATTGTTTGCTCCTGTTTATATGTATGTTCTGTGTTAGTTCCTGTGTTGCTCCCTGCTTTAGTTCTTTGTCTACCTGCTTTGTTTTAGACCCCTTCTGGTTCCTTTTGTTTCTTGTTTTTTTTCCCCGGTTCAATTTCAATAGTCACTTGTTTTTTGTAAGCTGCAAAGTGGATCATCCGTCACTTCACAATGCCCGGCCATAACAGAAATATATGCTCAATTGGCTTAAGGCCAGGTGATTGATTTGGCCTTTGAAGAAAATTCTGCTCATTTTCTTAGAAAAGGAGTATATTTTGGATCTTTGTCAATCCAAGAAAAAAGAATTGGCATATTTCCATATCACATCATATGAAATTAGCAGGGCAAGACAGCTAATAACTACCAAGTAACCCCACTGGGATTAATAAAGTATCACCATTCTATTCTATTATGGTAACACATTTTTAGTAAAAAAAAAAAAAAAGTCTTCTAAAAAACAAATTAAAATCCTTTTTTTATAATTTTTAAGAAATGAAAATTATGCATGCACCATTGCATGACTGTTTATATGAGTGTGCATGTACACATACAGTATGAATGAGTATGACTGGATAGGTGCTTGTATGCATTTCTATATCGTGGGACAGTGTGAATGCCAGATGTACCTTCTGTGACTGGCGCTTTTCTGAACGCTGGCTTTGCTGGTAGATCCGGATGAAATTGGAGACAATCACTGGCACAGGCAGAGCAATGACCAGCACCCCACACAGTGAACATATAGACCCAAAAACTTTTCCCATGATGGTCTTGGGAACCATGTCACCATACCTGTGAGGAAGGAGCAGATCATTGTGTTCGAGAAAGAGAAAAAGAGGCTTTTCATTTTGATTACATCAGGCTAAATGCCATGCAGGAATGAGCCTGTGAAACAAAAAAAAATAACAAGACATGGAGAATGTCAAGAGATGCACTTCCTAGTTGGTCCACTAGTGACCAGGGACAATGGATTGAAGCCCCATGATTACTGATAGCCTACAGGATCCTATAAATGGAAAATGTCTTTAATGACCCATTGACCTTGGTATTTTCAAGAGCATTGCAGTGCGGCTAAGCATTATTGTCCCAGATACAGGGGAGGGGGGGCAATGACCTTCCTGATCATTGGGTTTCATTAACTCAAACTGTCACTGATGTTGACAGAAATGCTTTGCTTCTGCATCTCATAATTTTTTATTGCGCAACTTCCTGATCAGATATAACTGAAAACAGATTTACGTTAAATATGATGTTTATATAACAATTTAAAATTTATACATTAAATAATCAGTGAATCAAATCAGACACAAATGAAATTTCACAAGGAGAAATTTGCACTTCCGGCAGTATAAATGACATCAAGCAGACAAGTCTCTCATTAAATACAAAATACATATTCAGAACTAGATCAAGTACTTCCAGCTTTGAGTGGACATTGTAAACCAAATTCATACAAGTATCCTAAAGGGGCTACAGAACAGCTCATGTATTGTACAGCTTGAATCTGGCTGTAATAATATGTGGGGTTCTTAAGAAAAATTAACAAGCAAAAACTTTTGAGAGAAGAGGCTCCTTTGACCACAGTCAGTTAAGCTATGCCAGTAAATTTGTTAGTCAAGAATGTCATCACAAGCAGTGGCATCAGAAACCAAGATGCAACAAACAACAGAGAACATACCAAGGCTGCGAAATGCAACGGCAGCAAAACACAAAAGACCTGCCCCAAATCTGTATGAAGTAGCCAAGTGCAAAGACACTTCCCTGAATGTGAACAAAGAAGATACAGAAAAAATGACAGCAGCACTATACACTTCTGGAAACTGCTTTTTCCTTTTTCATTTCATGTAAAACTATATTGCATATTTTTTCCATAATTAGCATTATCTTAGAGAACATTAGAGGATTTTAAAGATTGTTTTGGAGCATTTCCTGTAAAAATACAAATTTGAATTCTGTTACATTTTAAGAACTTCCAGTTAGCATTTTTGTATTCTTACTAGGTGTTTAACTAACATATATCACAAGAACATAAATTCAAAACCGAGAGGAGGCCATTTGGCCCATTAAGCTAGTTTGGGGAGAATTCGACTAATATACCATAATAACGTAAAAAAAATGTGTATTATTAATGGTCTCGAATAAATAGCTACAAACTATAATTGCTTTTGATTTGGAGCTGATATCTATTTCTGTTTTGGACCGGCATCTTCTCCAATGTGTCCCTTGTCTCATGACCTCTGTTTCCAGTAACAGATTCCAGACTGTGACCCTGCTCTGGGTAAGTGATTACAGAAAATAGACAGATTGACAGAATTTTTATTGTACAGTATTCCCGATATCCAAGCAGTACATATGCAACATTGCCTTCAAGGTTTTGTGCCAACAGGCAAGTGTCCTTTGACTTTCAGGATTGCACCGTCTGGACATAAAATGATTCTCGCTTCGGGGGGGAGAGGTCCTGGGTTCAAATTCTGTATGAGCCCCCACTGTTTTACATCCACAGTAGGGGCAGGCAAGACATAACAACAATCAATCAAAAGAATCAGAGGTAAGGAGCATGTACTGATACAGCTCATTGCCACACCCACCACACCTCAGGGAGGAGAACCTGAGTGAAACCATGCGGCGGGTTCAGCACCACACTAGTTTGAATGGAATGGAACAGTGTGAGATTTTTTTTTTCTAGTGGCTGGAGGGCCAATCCTGCCACCAACCCTCAAATTTTGCCCTGAAAATTGGAGGACCTGCCTGCAGGGCTGGATGTAGGTTATCATAGTACCCTGGGTGAAGCAATTGCAGGTTAGAGGCCTTGCTCAAGGGCCCAACAGAGTAGAATCACTTCTGGCATTCAGGGGATTGAGCCAACGACCTTCCGATTGCGGGCACAGATCCAAGCCTCAGAGCCACCACTCCGCCCAAAAGAATCAAAAGTGGAAGAAACCCACATATACATGAGGTTCAACACTTACTAAATTTAACACTGGGGAGAGTTACACTACAAATAAAATTTGCAGACCAATTAGCGAAGAATATACTATTTCAAATGTTCAGCAGTGTGGAAGCAAAGCCTCATGAGTACTAGCAAACCTAAACCCACAAACTCACAGAGCTTTGAAGCAAGTATCGAGCACAAAGGGGTGTGTCAGATGAAGCCTTGCTGGTAAGTTCTCGAACGGGCACAAATACTTAGTAATAACTCAGTTACTAATGAAGTACAAATTATGAATAAATATAGTTGCTATTGTAAGATGCGTCACGATTTATCAATGATAAACAAACATGAGATCAGTATTTAACTTCCTTTATTCATTACTTGTTCCTTCAGTAGTTTCTTATAGTTCCTTAGTAGTTCCTTCAGAAGTTCATAAAAATTTACAGTATTAACAGATAAATTTAGTAACTGCTGGGATGAAAGATGCATCATGATTCATGAACTCCAGCGAACAAATCACCTAGGTAATGGCTTCCAATTTATTTCTACCAAAGAAAGGGTCTAAAAATGAGTGGGGGAGCTGGAGTAAGGAAATGGCCAAAAATGTACAGAATTGTATTGTGCCACACATGTGTCACGTCCAGCCCCGCCCTACCGGTCTATTCCTTGTGTTTCCCACAGGCGGGGCTGCTAACCAGCCACGCCTGTAGCTTGTTGTCATTACCTTGTGTTCCTGCCCTTTTGTTAACCAGCCACAGGTGCCCCTCGTTCATTCCCATGTCTTCCAATGTATAAGAGTGCCTTAGTCCTGTGATAACCTGTCCGGTCATTGCAGCCTGTCATTGTCTGTGTGCCCCGCTGTGTGATCTAATAAAGTCCCCACGTGGGGTGATCTTAGCACCGTGTGGACTATGTCTTGCCTGCCTACCTGTGTCACGCCTCGCCGTCAGCCCCGCAGTCGTGACATGTTCATGCTGTTGTGCAAGGTAAACAATATACAGTATATTTTAAATATAAAGTACACTCGGTATATATATAAATAAGTTTAGCATTTTTATTGTTGGTAGATCATTTTCACTTGGCCATTTTAAAAGTAGCTCGCAAGCCAAAAAAGTTTGGGCACCCCTGGTATAAATGTTTCAGCATAACTTCTGTAAGTTATGCTAAAAGAATTTTTACGGTCTCAACTCAGCTGACTATCACGGTCCTTGCAATGTGAAAACTGCATGTGCATAACATACCAATAGGTCAAATAATAATCAATATTAACATTGCACACCATACAGACATAATAAACATAAAAATATCAACCCCCCCCCCCCAGCTCAGAAAGTGTGAGGCAACAGGGCTACCAACTTAGCCAATCAGGAAAGGTATCACTTTGTGAATTTTACTTAAGTCAGCATTGGAAAGATCCCATACTGCATAAGGAGAAAACATGTTTTTGGAAGAAGGGCTCAAATTGACTAAGAATAATTAGGACTCATCCATGTAATTGATAATTCATTCAATTTTACTGTGGACACATTTTTGGGGCTCATACTGCTTTTTTAGGTTTGAGAAAAATATATAGCCCATAGTTATACATACAAAACCTTTAACCTGTAAACATTAATAGCATGAAACATCAGCACCAGAATGATCACCTACCCGAGCGTGGTCATTGTGACAACAGTATACCAGAAGGATGCTGGGATGCTGGTGAACTTGCTCTTCGGCACACCTTTCTCTGCGTAGAATATCACCGTTGCAAAAATAATGATAGCCATCGTCAAAGAAAAGAGCAAAAATCCCAGCTCCGAGAAACAGCTCTTCAAAGTATTGCCCAGAATACGCAGGCCTGCAGAATGACGGGAGAACTTGAAAATGCGGAACACTCGGAAGACCCTCAAAGTGACGAAAGCTCCGCTCACCTCGCCTTTGTCAGTCATGAAGAGTCCTATGTAATACGGCAGAATCGCAACCACATCAATGATACTCATCACACTTTTAACAAACTTGAGTCGGTTTGGCGCAGCAAAAAGACGCAACAGGTATTCGACTGTGAAAATCATCACACAGACAGTATCTAAACAGAAGAACTGCAGATGGTAGCGCTTCCCGCAGGAGACTGTCGTCTTCGATGTGGTCTCGCACGGCACCGTTTCTACCACGTTAGCCAGGACGGAGACTGCGATAAAAAATCCAGTGACGTAATAAATCGCCAGAGCCGGTTTGCTCGTTTGCGGGTTTTCAAAAGCTCTCCATATGGACTGTTTCAGGGTCATACGAGCAGGGACATCGTTCTCGTGATTCTCCTTTCTCTGTGCGTCCTCGGCATCCTGCATCCGTTCCAGGTTCTCACGCTTATGGTCCTTGTACTCTTCGTAGCAGCAGTCTCCCATGTTCCCCGGCATGATGCCGAAGAAGGCCAGCTCTTCTTCGTACGCCGAAACGCACTCCAGTCGCGGGTAGTGTAATTTGCCGGTGCGATAGAAGTTTAGGATGTGTCTGAAGAGCTCAGGGTCTCGGTCAAAGAAGTACTCGTTAGTTTCTTCGTGGAAAAAAAAATCTCGTTCATTGCAACCAAGTAAGGTATTTGGGAACCGCTCCAAAGTGTTACGCCAAGTCTGAAACCTGGTTCCACTGATATTGAGAATAATGAACCCATCGGGTGTTTCCTGGTGGCCTGGCGGAGCCGGCATAGGAGACCTCGCCACCGGCATCCACCCTATAGCTGCCGCTTGGGCAAAGGGAAGCCAAGTCGCATTTCCTACTGCCATGCCAAACTTCTTTTGCAATAGCCAAGATTAGTTTGTCTATCAGGAGACCTCGGTAATATGGGAAGAAGATATCTGGAAAATAAAATAATCTCTTCGTATCATATCATGTGATATGTCTGCACCTCTTCTATTTCAAGATAGCATATTAATAAGATTTTACGTTACGTTGCATTCAGACTTTGTAATTTGTGTCAAATGTACAAGCAGAAAATATCGGTATCATGAGTAACTCTTTGTATAACAACAATAAAACAGAACTGGGACATTTTAAACCATTCAAATTGCATTAACGAATTAAATAGTTTCCCCCTTATAGTTTAAATGGAACACAACTTACCTATTTTATAAGAAAAGTCTCTTTCACGCGGGATTTATTTTCTGTTATTCATCACAATCGGAAAAAAGCTTCGACAACAAACCAGCAATATGTTTTATTAAAATGAGCATGTTGCACTATATGCAAACACAGTTCAAGAGTTACCAAAGTATTTTCCCGCCGTTGTACTTGACCTGGTAGAAGTAAGCAGGGTAACTTTCAGTCAGCGCATTTTGCCTTCTACGTCGCTATCCTGAGATAAAATACAAAAATAAGCGAACGTAATTTGTCACCCTCGGACACAATTTGTTCCGCCAGAATGCCACTAGTGCTGACACCAAGAAACAGACAAGAGAAAACTGGGAACATCGAAAATCAAGATTCTTGTTTGGAAAAGTGAACCCCAAGTTCAGTTATTCACTTGATCTTCTAGCTACAGCAGTGCCGCAGCAAAAGACCCAAATGTCTTTCACCTGGGAAAGAGGCGTGTCACCCGCAGGTCCCTCTAATCATATCCTGGATGCAAATTAACAATATTTCCCATAGATGTCGCAACTACTGCTGCTGCTGAATAGTTACATTGTTTCGAGAAGTCTTTAAAACATACAGACGCACCATCTGTTGGGCACATTTTTAAACACATATACATACACATATATACATAGGCTGACATTAAGAATATATGCTGTATGTTCATATTGCGTGCGGATACTGGCTCTCTCAGTTATGATTGTAGCGGTAGGACTTCACAGTAGGCCAGGGAGTAAAGGATTAATACTTGAAATTCATTGTTCTGATGATCATATCAATGAAAATGTGGACAAAGAGCACATATACGGCTCACAGAAAGGACGTGACTGGAAAATTTGTCAGTAATTCAGAGTTGGCACTTTCATTTGAACAGATGAACTTGTAACACCTATATACTGCAGAAACCATAATAATGTCCTTGTTTTCAGTGTAAAAAGAGGCATAATACCAGAAGAGCAACAATACACAGGGACTTTGCCAGTCCAAACTGTATATAGATTTTCAACTAAACCAGTGACACCAGCTCTATGCCTCAGACTATCTGCGCTTTCACACTGCAAGAACTTTTTTCAGGAACCAGAACAATTTTCTGGAACCAGGAAGTTTTGTTGTGTTCACACCAGAGGACTCAATCGTAGTTCCTCTGAGGCAGTTCTGGAGTCTATTTTTTAGTCCTTACCCCAGACTAGGTACTTATCATTCAAACACAAATTACTGGGGAGGGGCTTACAACAATAACTTGCTGATTGGTGGAGCACAGGCACCAGTGTTAACTTGGAAGTTACACAGAAGTTTGGCAAAAAGCATGGCTGGATTGGCCATGTGGCATACCGGGCAATTTCCTGGTAGGCCAATTTGTATGTGGGCCAGCAACTGTGGTATTATTTTGTCAATCATTAAGTGTTATCCATTAATCATCTCCTGCAATCAGACCTGGAAACTCGCCGAGAATGACCCGTGAATTGGACAGCCCTAGAATATAGGTTATATAATGTCAGGGTTGGGGAAGAAAGGCCAGTTCTCAGAAGACCGACCCACTGGGAAAATTCCTAAACTTCCTGAACTCCAGTTTATGTCTGCCTAGTGAAATACTTCAGCAGCTGGACCTGCAACTGAAAGCATGTCAGATTCCCAGGCAGCATAAGGGTGCCGGATACACACATATTCAAACATACAGTCAGACACTAGGGGCAAGATGTGAATTTGGAAATGTCCATCTGAATGTCTTAGTCCTGCAGGTAGGATCGCAGGTGCCCAGAGAAAACCCAAATGAGAACATGGAGATTTTTAACCTCCAACTGAGAACTACTGCTGAGCACCGTGCTGTCCTAGATGTCTTTTTGTCATACTGGATGTCAAGGGGAAGTAGCTGTGCATTTAGATGTGTCGATCTGGTTCTGTCAAACTTACCTTGCTGTAACATAGTCAAGGTCACTCAGTTCAGATGGGTATAAAGATTTTTGTTCAAAAATAGTTAAAAATACTATACAATAAAATTGCCATCCAGTAAATACTATCAGTAAAGTGGTGGCTTTACTTGACAGTCATTTAACACTACAGGTCAGATTTGTGGGTTTCCCCTGGGTACTCCGGTTTCCCCCCACAGTCCAAAAACATGCTGAGGCTAATTGGAGTTACTGTATTGCCCATAGGTGTACACATGTGACTGAGTGGTGTGTGAGTGTGCCCTGCAATGGGTTGGCGCTCCATCCTGGGTTGTTCCCTCTCTCGGCTCAGGACCCGCCGCAACCCTGAATAGGACAAACGATTTCAGAAAATAGATGGATGTATGCAGGTCAAGTTTGTCTGTGTTCTGCAATCTAGGAGGCCATGGGCCATGTCTTGTGGAATCTTAACTTTGAGTCCAATCAGTATGTTGAACAGTATAAAATTACAGAAACCTTTAAAATGTTCTTTTGTTTGCATTTTCTCCTTGGTTACAGTTATCCACCCACAACCCAAAGGGATGCTCAGTTCTGAGGAGTGCAATACAAGGTATAATATATGGCATGCAGTACATGTGATGAGGATGAGCCATGAGGAAGTTTATGGGGTATCATACTGTATTAATTTGGTAATAAAAAAAAAGAAAATACACATTTCCTAAAGATGTATCTCCTAAAATGTTTCAGTTATCAAATTTATTTGTGATTGTTGTTATATTGTAAATGTGACTATATAGCTTTCCTTCTACTTGTAAATTTGATTATACAAGTCAGCAGGGAAAATGTCACTAAATTTATTTCAGTGCACCTTAATGAAACTGGGAACAATATGTATATCATCACGGGACCATATCAGACTTTAAATAGAAACAAACAAAGAAACTAACAAAAACATTTATTTAATATTAATATTGAAAGTTAGGGCGGCAGCTGGAGAGATTGACCCAGGACCAACATGCCTGGAAAGATCTTTCCAATGGCCTATGCCCCAGGAGGGGTACTACGCATAAGCAGTAAGTAAGTATTGAAAGTTAGGTAAAGTTTAAGAGAGTATTAAACTGCCAAGAAAGTGACGTCACCTTATCCGGTCTCATGGATGTATACAGACTATACAAGTTTATTATGGTAAGTTATGCTGTTTAAAATAGAAGTTAGGGGTTTTCCACTGAGGCAAGCCTATAGAAAGCTGTATTGCAGTATTTATTATTAACAACACTGCTACTGACAATGCTAAACAGCCACACTTTGTTACATAGGGTACATCTGGTAATGCATTGCTTACACAATAGATTAAGGCTCCTTACTATCCATTAACAAAGCGTTGATGGCCTGTAGTGCATGGTACCTGTCAGCTCAGAACACATTTCTATAAAAGAAATATGACAGATGATCATTTCTGTAACTATTTTGGTTGCTGGAGTTGGTGGGAAACTCAAAGGGAGATTTATTATTCATATGGAAAAACAAGTTAAGTCCTCAGGGGGAGACATCTGTGTTTCACCCATCAGATATGAGGTGTGGTTCCTCATTTCATTTACCATTCATTCAACATTTTGAGTTATAAATTTATAAACACAACTGAATTCACAATGTAAACAAAAAGAATAATATGCAATATTTCCTTAACTTTTTTGTATCAACCACCAGCAATAATCACTCTTGCCAGAAATCTGCAGATAATGTTTATTATTAATATGACCCTGAAAGGACCACACCATCCAGCCAAGCTTTAACGTAACACTGAACAGGAGAGCCCAGCATTAGATATGTAATAAAAACCTGAACCGATAATCTGATAGCATTTTTGGCCATAATGTAATAATTTATTACATTATTGGCATTTTATTACATTACAGGGCTGATAATGTATTTTTTGCCTGATAATGTAATAACATGAACAAATACTGTAATAATAGTGTAAAATATCTTATGCATGTCTTAGCATCTATAGAAACTGGCATAACAAAGCGATGAGGTGCAAAGGCCTACTTCCCTATGTATTTTAACAAGATACAAACTATATTGTCTGTCAAACTTTAGTTCACGTTAATGCTTTCACAAAGACCACTGGAAAAGGAAATAGTTTAGAATTCATCTACAATAAAGGATGATAATTTTCACTTAAGAGGAGGTTCTGCAAGTGAATAGGCTAAACTATTCTTCTTCCTTCAACTTTTCAGAATGAATATACATTTGAAAATATTTTATTTTATTGATAATACGTGCAAATTATGCATTGTCTCATATATATTGATATTATATGCACAAATTTGCATACAATATCAAAATCAACACAGCCTATGATCAGTTGAGAAAGTCAGGAAGTTAAACTGTGCTTTAGTAGGAACTGAACATTGTACCTTCCCAGGGCAACTCAATGGAGCGAGTGTATTGCGTTACCAACACTAGGCAGCAGAGGGAGCCACAGCTCCACTCCAAGACACACCACCAGATCTGAAAGCTGCAAGCAGGTGGTCAAATACTGTCATGAAGTTTCTCCACTGTGGTGGAAAGGAGCCACTGGAGCACTAGCTCTCCTTATTGCATCTTATGGAGTGGCACAAGAACTGATCCTCCACAGAAACTGTGGTCCAGCTGGCACTGGTGCTGCAGAGGGAAGCACACCAGATCCTCCCCAGGCTCACCTCGGATGGGCAGTGGGACGACTGGTGGCCGCCAAAAGAGGCTATGAGGGAGAAGCTGGTGATTCAGTGGAGGCAGGTGAGTGAGATACTGGGTGCTTTTGCTGCTGATCTCTACAGTTATACACGACGGGGTTACCCCATGCCGTGCAAAAAGAGACAGCTCTCCATGCCTTTGTCAAGGCATTAATACCAGAGCAGCTTCACCAACACTTCCAGCTGCTGGCTGAGACCTTAGCAAAGGCAGAGAGGGTTGAAGAGATCTTGTCTCTGCCAGCAACCACACATCGACCGGCAGTCACACCAGAACGCCTGTTGCTAAGCTGCACCTGCAACTACAGGAGTCCTGATGGGATAATCAAAGTCAGCTGTGTTGTGATGGAGCCTTCGCCCCCCAGAAAGCCCCCAACTGTAACAGGCTAATACCAATTAATATCTCATTAATTCAGAAATAAGATACATATCTCTCAAAACTTTCTTTAACCTTTATTTACCAGGCAAACCATTAAGAACAGTTTCTTATTTACAATGACAACCTGGCAAGTGCCAGAAAGCAAATAAAAAAACAACAACAAATCCATCCATCCATTTTCCAGAACTGCTTATTCCATTTCGGGTTGCGGGGGGTCCAGAGCCTATCCTGGAGACTGTGGGCGCAAGGCAGGGAACAACCCAGGATGGGGTGCCAACCCATTGCTGGGCACACTCACACACCAGTCACACACACATTCACACCTACGGGCAATTTGGTAACTCCGAGTAACCTCAGCATGTTTTTGGACTGTGGGGGGAAACCAGAGTACCCGAAGGAAACCCCACGACGACACGGGGAGAACATGCAAACTCCACACACATGGAACTCGGGCGGAGACGTGAACCCTGATCCCAGAGGCGTGAGGCAACAGTGCTAACCACTGCACCACCGTGCCGCCCCCAACAACAAATCGAATAAATAAATAATAGAATAAAAAAATGAAAACCCATAATAAACTAATTAAACATAATTAAAACATTTACAAGTGTCATTAAAAACGTTGTACGTGACATATAAATTTTTTTGTACTGCATCGCGTGTTGGTCCTTTATATTGTTTTTTTACTAAATTTGCATTGGTCCTTTAAATTTTTACCTAAGTTCATGGTGTTTGCCCCTTTTTCCTGTATTGTGCAGTGGCACAATCTGCATACAGGCTTGCATATGTCCTCAGGTTTACCATCTTCATTTGGCACAATGCCAAAATATTTCCAGACACCACTCTGGTGACATTCTTTGTTATTGCATTTTTTATTTATTATTATTATCTTTATTATTGATTAAGCGCAGTGGGGAAAACTGTAAGGCTTCTAATTTAGTCATCTTGGTAACAGCCCATGTGTTTACGAGCCTCAGTGGTCAGAGCAAATTGGAAGTGCAGACTGATACCATGAAAAATTTGTATTAAAACTGTTTTATGTACAATAGAATCAATACATTCGGGACATTCGTTCCTTTTAACAACATTATTGTTTGGGGGTCCTTCCAGGTACAGACTAGCCAGCCCTCCCAGGGTGGAAAGCAACAGCGGCCCAACTCATGTCAGTCACCATGTGCGCGTTGATGAAGGGGCCAGACCACTGAGCAGGAGGTGTGGCTGACCAACATTCTAGATCCCTGCATCATCGGACTGGATTTGCTGTGCTACATGGGGGCTCACAGGGGCCACATTCCATCTCAACACGGACACAGTGATCCTTCGAAAAGATTGATGGCAGCAAGTGGAGCAGGCAGGCACAATAGCAGACTCCAGCAATAAGAATCCCCAGATGTTCCGGCAACCCTCCGACATGCAACAAACTCCCCCGGTGTAGTGAATGGGCGACAGTGTGAAAGCGAAACCCTCCCTGGAGAAGGTGCGGGCAGTTTGCAGTTTTATGGCAGTGGAGCAGCGTGGGCTTGACTGCGGACCAGCGGCATTAACTGAGGACCCTGTTGGATGGATATGTGGACATCATTACGGCCAGTGATGATGACTGCAGACCATCCACACTTCTCCAACACTGGATCAACACCGGAGATGCCCAACCTATCTTGCTGCGACTTCACTGGTTGGTGCTCACCTAATGTCAGACAACTGAGCAAAAGATCCAGGAAATGATTCCAGCAGGTATCATAATGCCATTATGCTGGTTTACATTGCTGGGTCAATGTGGTTCAATTCCTTACACCTCCAAAGTGTCTACTGACAGGTCAACCTGGCTGCAGATGCCTGACCAAAGACCACTTTCACCATTGTTGCAGTCCATGTACATCGGGTTTAGTAATGCCCTGGCCACCTTTGGACTGAGGACTGTGCCACCAACTTCGAGACCTGGCACTTCCCTTCATCCTGGACATGGATGCCAGCAACTAAGGGCTCAGCATGGTGTCGTCACAGGTGGCGCCTCAGGATAAATGGCCGGTAGCCGCCCCAAGTGCAACTACTGCATGACTTGCTACAAACTCTTGGTTGTAGTTCAAGCCTGGCACCAATTCTATTGTTACCTATGTGGATGATGCTTCCAGCTGCACATTGATCACACGTCTCTCACCTGGTTGTTAAGCTTCTGCAACTGTGACTGTCAGGGTCGGTGCTGTCTGACCCTGCCCTTTGTGTCTCATCCTGTTTGGCCAGCAGGTGTCGCTGGTCATCCTGCTTTTCCCCTCCCTGTCTTCTAGTCCTTCAGTCCTAGTGTTTTCTTCCTGCTCCCTGGCCTGTCACATAGCTCAGTGGGCTGAATGTGTAGCTTAGAGACTGTTAATTGTCCAATCATGGGTTTGAGGCTGGCCAGTTGCCAACATTATTTGTATTTACTGGTTTTCTGTTTCCCCAGAGTTTGTTATTTTCTATTTTGTTTCCCGGTTATAGTTTTGCCCTGTTTATGGCTTTTTCACTTCTGCACTTGTTTATGTTTTGGTTCCATCCTAACTATTGAGGGGCAGTATATGGCTCAGTGGGCTAAGCCTCTGTGCCTATTATCGTAAGGTTTGAGGTTCAGGCCTAGCCTCAGCATATCTGTGGGTCCTTGAGCAAGGTCCTTAACCCCTCCTCCAGCTCCCAGAGTTCTGCTATGGGTAGCTGCCCTTTGCAGCCAGCTTATTCTCACCTACAGAGAGCAAGTTGGGGGAGGTGTGAATAGAATTTCCCCACAGGGATCAATTTAAAAATATCAATAATAATTCCCAGTGTTTCCTAGTTTCAGCATTTGCAGAATTCCCTAGTTCTGTGCTTGTTAATTGCTCTACCTGTTGCTAGTTGTCCTGCTGCTGTAGTGATTGGTTCATGTGACTATGATTTATACCTGTCCTTTGTTTGCTCTGGTTCTCTTTGTGTATTTAGGCGCTTGCCCTCAGTTTGTTTATTATCCAGTCATTGTGTTTAGTTACTGTGTGTTTGTCACTCTGTTCTGTTGCTCAGTCCTGTTCCACTGTGTATTTGCTTTGCGGTTTCTTTTAAGTTCTTATTTCTCTCATTTTGTTCTGACCCCCTGCGGTCTCTTTATTTTGTGCCTACCTCAGCATTGTTAGTTCCCTTAATATACTCCCTTTGTCTCAAAATCATCAGTGAATCATCACCTTTTTCCTGCCTGCACCATGCTGTGACAGTGGCTCTGTCCCATTTAACCCACTTAGTTTACACTTGCACAATACCACACTGTAAAGTATGACTGGACTACAAGTGCATTACATCAGTAAATAATTTGGTGACTAATTACTGACCACAGGTTCTGGGGCCTATATCATGAAACTGGATTTTTAGGTTAGCAAGATAACTTGTTGGATTTAAGGTAGTAAGTAAATGACGATAAAGCCCATTTAAACTGGGGTACCTTAAATCCAAAAAGTTATCTAGCTAATCAAGAAATCCTGCTTTTTATACAGGCCCCTGGCCCTCAGTCAGAAGCACTGTTGTTGTCTAAGTAATCTGTAGCAATGTCCTTGCTTTTATAGTTCCTGTTGAGTATCATTAGGTAGAATTAAACATTATAATTATGCATTGGCTTACTACTGTGATTCACCTGGTCGGCATTATGTGTGTGTTTTTAGAAAATCAATCAACACTCTTCAGATTTGAGAACTGGACAGTGCTGTGGTATAACTACATAAAGAACTACATTGTTGATTTTTGATTGAAAAAGCTGTCATATTGGGATGCTGTAAACCATACTGCTCTGCAACTGAATTTCTGCAGTAGAGACTGTGCTAGTTTCTGAATCTGCATTTATAATCTGCAGCAGGTAGTCTAATGGATGGCTTGTTGTCATGTTAAGTGTCTGTTATGTGTTGATGTTGCAGCAGCAGTTTAAGAAGGTAGGCAAGCTAGTGCACATCTGAAAAACAGATGTATGCAAATCCTATGTGTAAAATGGCAAATTCTGCCAAAGGTAAATGTGTAAATCTTTTCAATGAGCATGTTTTTCCATCACCGTCAATAATCACCTGTCTCCTCAGACAATTAAAAAAGAAGCAGCATGACTCACCCTGTAATGTTTTCAATAGTACATTTGATCATTGCAGACAGTTATTATTTCTTTTGGTAAATTAGCTTTATTATCTTTATGTGTGGTTTCTTTCCAAACAGAAGGTTATTAGAACAAACTATCAGGATTCCATTTAAATACATAAAAAATGCAATAAAACTTCAGATTACTGTTTCACTTCTTATTTCTAAAACAGTCATGAATTCCGGAGATATCTTAATCAATGTTTTGGTATTTTTTTCTTTGGATATTTTCCGTCTGAAGTCCGAAGAAATCTGTCATAAGAAAATCATACTATCAACGTGACAGTGACATAACTGAAAAAGGCATTGTGTGCTGTCATTATTAATGAAAATGTTATGTGTTATATTAATCTTGAGTAGGTTATTAAATATGGAAAACTGATGATTTATTTAAATGAAAACTATAAAAACCATTAAAAGCTATTATGTTGACTTAAAGCTTTATAAAATGGTTTGCACATTTGAATAAAAAAATTAACAATGAAGAAAAACTAAAGTGCTGATCTTCCAAAGGAAGTTTTTGTTATGTCTCTAAGCGTACACTATAATCATGCTCAAAAGAGTAACACAAAATCTGCTTCAATACTTAAACTATAAATTCAGTGTATTTTCAGGAGAGATTACTGCATTCCTCAAAAAGGATGTGTTCTAGGGCACAGTGACTTGGAAGGGGCTCCCTGGCACATTTTCATCTCCCCACTTGACAATAAGGATGTAGTCTCCCTTCTCTCTGACCGTGTAGGTGACATTGTATAACTTGTTACCCATATGCTTAACATACACCTCCTCACAGGGAGCCTTGGGTCCATGAACGCCCACCATCAACATGTTCGTGCCTGGAAGAGAACAGACTAGTGTCACTCAAGAGTGTTTGAGTTTATTATGCATTTTAATACCGTCCCACCTGCCAATGGTTAATGTCTCTAGTGTGTTTTTGCGTGTCTCAGTGTGTCTGTGTACATATTTGTTCACCTGCTTTGCTGCAGTCTACTGTGAAGGTGTTCTTCTGTCCGACAAAAGCCTTGGAGAGTCCTGGGCCTTGGGACACCACCTTGGTGGCATCTGATGAGAATTTGGACAGGGTGCTGTAGGCGCTACCCATTTTGGTGACCGTTTCCACGCGAACAGATGAAGTTTCATGCAGACTGTGTCCCCCTGACAGTCGAGCACCTAATGGAAAAGACAGAGGAAGAATGCAATTTCCAAACTACACTTCAGAGCCTTGTTTCACTGCTCCTCATAGACACTGGAGAAGCACCATGACTAGGGACACGATAAGACTGCAAAATGACATTGCACCTGTGACTTTAGCTTTGAATGGACTGCCGACGATGTGCTGTGGCCCTCCATATTTGATGGAAATGAGATAGTTTCCCGGTGCCATGGGTGTGTAAGTGACCAAGTACCCTTCAGGGCACTCGCAGCAGTCAAGCTTCACCTTGGAGGGCCCATCGATGGTGATAGACAGGGCCCCTGATCCCGCATTACATGTATTCACAATAAACTTAGAGGGCACTCCTGTGGGGTGGGGGCAACAGAAAACATGAGATGACAGTCAGTGTGCTGTCCAATAAATGGAACACATGCAACTTGTTTCAAATTAAAATGTTTCATGTAAACAGATGAATATAAGAGAGCACAGAATATGTCACACACAGAATTAACACACTGAGCCTCCCAGAACAGTTGATGGCCATAGTTGTACCTGTAGTGCCACCTTCTAGACCAGCTCCACATGCGGAAACCATTCCTGGGTCACCAGCCTGTTCCAGCTCCCCGATATGCACTTTGAAAGGGCTGCCAGGGATGTGGCTCCCATTAAACTTTACATCAATGGCATGAACACCAGTCTCTCTTGGAATGAAGCGGATTGCAGTCTTGTCTATGAAATCCAAGAGAAGGAGACATTGGTAACAATTTAATTAAAACAGTGATCATAATGCATTATAGATACTTTCCTAATGTATTGTAATGCATTCATAAAGTATTCTAAACATGACTATATTTATAAAAAAGGCATAACACATTAAAACCATGTTTATTAAGAATGCTCTATGTAGCTCTCATCTATAATGCACTATACATACCTTCATAATGCATTATAATGGTCAGTAAAAGTCATTATAATGCATTATGAAGGTTTTTCTAGTGCATTATATAAGAGAGCTTCATAGAGTATTATAATGCATTATGAAGGTATCCATGATACATTATACATGAGTGCTTTAAGTAAAGTGTTACCTAGACATTCTTTTGCTCTGACAGGAAAAACATCAAGAGAGTATAATGCGAAAGACCTTTAGCTATTTAATTCAATTTATTGAAAAAAAAGTGTCACAACAAAGTTATGTCTCATTTTTATCTCTAATTTTATTCATCAGTTGCACTTATCTATGGGTTCTCTCTCAGAAGTTTAAGCACATGTATGCCCTTACCACCATCCAGCTCATTGATATAACACTCCTGCACCGTCCCAGATGGCCTGTGCACCTTGGCATCAATAACACCCCGTGCTCCATTTCGCTGCACTGCAAAGCAGGCTTCCTGGTTCACCTTCAGGCCCTTCTCCTGAAATGACAGTGGGGACGATTCAGAACCTGAGAGATGAATCGGTGGAAAGGAAGTCATGACCAGCGACAGGGAAGAGAAAGAGCTTCACTGTGGGACCCCGAAGGGTTGGGTAAGACCAAGACCTTATGTTTGGGAAATAGCAGCTGTGCCTGACTTAGTGTGGCTAGGCCCACCTGAAGGCTGGTCACTGTGAGCCGTCGAGCATCATCTGACAGTTTAGCGACCGGAATAATGAAGGGGCTGTCAGGTATGTGTTCATCATTAAACTTGATAGACAGCTCGTAATCACCTGCAGAAAGAGCCAGAAACACAACTGGGGTAAGGATTTCAGCACAATGTCTCAGTTAGCAAGGTAACAGTAATTCAGTTCTGGTAAAGATCCCAGGGTGAACTCATTGGATTCTTTTTATTTTCATAGTGTGTTACACAAATACTAGTGCAACATTGCACTGTCCTAAGCTCTGAAACGTTTTGTTGCACTACTGATTTGTCAGGAAACTGTTTTAAGAAAACTTTCTCATTGCTAAAGGCGTCATTGCAGCAGGTGACTCCATAGAATGTGTAGCAGCCATTAATGTAATAACTGCCTATAATGTGTAGCAGCCATTAATGTAATAACTGCCTATAATGTGTAGCAGCCATTAATGTAATAACTGCCTATAATGTGTAGCAGCCAGTATGTAATAATTGCCAATAACAGAATTGTTCCATTCTTAACATAATAAAAGTAAAAAATGTAACAACTGGCCAATAATGTAATACATTTTCTGAACCAATAACATAATAACTTTTTGGCGATAATGTAATAAGTTATTACATTATTGGTCAGTTATTACATTATCAACTTTTATTACACTTAGAAATTACAAATTTATTACATTATTGGCATGTTATTACATTATTGGCTGCTACAAGGTGGATAAAGGAATATCCAACCTGGCTCCTGGACAATGTAGATGACTCCGCATGACCCATCCTTCCTGTCCTCAAAGGAGAGTTCTGCCTTGCTGGGACCCTCCATAGCGATGGATAGCCCCCCTGCTCCAGCCTCCCGAGTCCAGATACTGAATTCCGCTGCAGGGCATGTTACAAGCACTTTGTCACATGATCAGTTGCCTCCAGGGAGAGATTTGATAGCATTGCAGTTTTAAAATCATATTCACAGAAACTTTAGGAAAACTGACCTGGGACACCTGCCACACCCCTGTCCAGCCCTGGGCCGCCAGCTCGAACCTTGTGGGCTCCACCCTCCCCCAGGGGCCCAACAGTGAACTGGAAGGGGCTCCCAGGCACATGCTGGCCTCTGTACTTGACGCTGACAGTGTGGGGGCCCATTTCCTGGGGCACGAAACGCACGCTGTAGGTGCTGTCCTCACACTCCACAATCTCTGCAGCCTCCATCTTGCCGCCAGGACTGGTAACCTGGGCAGTCATCTCCTGGGTGCCGGCTTCAAGGGAGATAGCTGAAACCAAGCAGACTACTGAAACACACTCGCAAGGGAGACATGATATCTTAGATCTCCCCACTCAATTTACCAATAAAATCTATCATGGTTGATTCTTATTTATTGCAATGCTATTTTAAACCCAGTCACATAGATTCACATGGAATTTAAGCTGAAGGCCTTAAAGGTCACATTAAGATGCCACAAGTGGTTTCCTCATTTGTGTCATTTCTGCTCTTTCAACTACACAGCCTTTTGTATTACGACTCCGGGCCAACTGGATGCCGCTCACACATACCTTCTTGTCTGAGAGGCATCCCGCTAAAGGAGCCCAAGCTGTCTCGGCTCAGGAAACCCCCAAAGATGTTGCGGAAGGGGTCCCCCCCGACCTGTGTGCTCTCTTCTACATGGACTTCCCGGTGGGTTTCACCACCGCGTGTCTGGCTGACCTGTGTGCGCTCTGTACGCATATATGAATGGCTGCTGCGCATGATGGATCGTGTTAGTCGCTCCTGAGCTGATGCCATCTGGAACCAATTCCCTGAGAAATAGAAAGGGCAAAGGGCATTTACAACACTATACAAAACCAGATCCTTGAAATGTCACACTCATAGGTATAGATATGGGGGCGGGGGACACGTCCACCCCAATGTTGGGGGGGGGATCATCCCCCTCAATAATATTATATATAATATAATGCTTCATTTACAAATAAAACACATACGATTAATATATCTCATCACAAAATTTAAAGTTTTTTTCTGATAGTTTTCACCTGGAGAACCGCTACCCTCTGTTAAAATGGTTTAGTCTAAACTACCACAAAAGCAAACAGACAACGTAGAAAACAGCGAGTGGAAAGGCATGATACGACTTTGTATGTAAACTTAACTCATTGAGAACCTTGTATCAAAACCAACAGTTAATAAATAAAAGACTATGTGAAATGGTGGAATTTAATTGTCTCATGTAGATCAATTTTTATAAAGATTATCTTGTTATTTGACTGGGTAAACTGCAACTAGCTCTGTTAATTAACAGCACAGCACAAATAGCAATGCTGATAACACAGTGGTACATTCGTAATGAGCTAGATTTATGTCTAAAGTAATCGTACTTAAATGTCACGATGATATCGTAAGTTTATGAAACACAAATCTACAATCAGAGTTGCAAATGTGTGCCTGTGCCTATTGCTAAGTTTCACAAGCAAAATTCTCAGTTTACATTTATGAATTGTAATTTATGAGTATATGATGTTCAAGTTGCAATAACGAATTCCTTTTTACCCATTTACACTAATCCCTCGCTATATCGTGCTTCGACATTCGCGGCTTCACTGTATTGCGGATTTTATATGTAAGCATATCTAAATATATATTGCGGATTTTTCGCTGGTTCGCGGATTTCTGCGGACGATGGGTCTTTTTATTTCTGGTACATGCTTCCTCAGTTGGTTTGCCCTGTTGATTTCATACACAGGACGCTATTGGCGGATGGCTGCCAAATTGGCCGAAACCAGCTGAGAATGTAAACATTACCAGAATACAAAAGGCGTGTGACTGCAGTGTTCGTATTTTAGAAATACGATACTAGTATCAAAGGAATAATCATAATATATCTAATATAACTGGGTAAGTAAGTAAAACGAGTGCATTACTGTATAATATAGTACATATAAAATTATTTTTGTTAAAATATGTATTATTACAATGTGTTTACAACTACGTTTTATATATTAAATAAAACTCTTCAATGATATACGATACGTATATTTGTGCGTAGTATATAAACAGCGTGTTTACATACATAATTACTTACAAAACGAATCTTACCTAATATCTAAGAGAATATAAAGGGTTTATAAGGGCTTAAAATATAAAAAAATAACCATATAAACATATGGTTTTCACTTTGCGAATTTTAACCTTTCCCGGGGGGTTCTGGAACGCAACCCCCGCGATGGACGAGGGATCACTGTATAACTTCAGCACTACATTTACGAATTATTAGTTACCTGGGGAAAGTTATGTTGTCAGTGGCCAATGGGTTTTGACAAAAAAAATCTGTAAACCTATAGTGCAACAGGTGCAGTGTGAACTGAATGTGTGAATCTGTTGTCAAAAATGTCACAGTAGAAGTGTACTTGCAAAGTGTTTGCCTACAGGTCAGGTTAGAGATATAAAAATATGATTTTGGATTTGCAATTTATTTTTTACATATGATTACTTTAGACATAAATCCATACATCTGTGTCAGTCACAGTTCTCATCCCAATGTGTTTACTCTCAGGGCATAAGAACGAGTAAGAAGCCTGTCAAAAAACTAGGTCAGACCTGGCATTTATTTGGAAAACGCCATAAAGTTACTTAGTTACCAGAAACTCAGGATCAATCCGGTCATGAACAGCGCTAGTGGATCCTGAGGTCAGGTCATTTTTCCACAGTGCATGTCCTGACATTTGTGATGGAATCTTGCGTTTTCTGCATAATTTTAATAATTTCCGCAAATTCAGCGTACGTGGTGTGTGAAATTACTGGACTTAAACTGCCATATTGGTGAAGATGGATATCAGTAAAAATGGAAAGATTAATATCACTTTATATATTCTAATTTTAATGACAATAGATTATGAATAAAAAAACGAACTGTATACAGCTTGACTACAGAATTGCCCTATAATGCAATGTGATGTCACACATCTGACCCCGATATAACCGCCCCCCCCAATGTTAATATGAAACCTACGCCCCTGGTCACACTGGTCAGTATTTTGGTGTTACAGGAACATAAAGCACATGCAGCTGCTCTCTTGTGTTATGCCCTATGAATGAGCATTCGGAGAGTGCGAAGAATCTTACCGGGAATTTTGAGGTTGAGATCGCAGGTGGTGCCCACAGAGGCGATGGAGGATGCCTGTCTCTTCCGGGTGATGCTCTCTTTCATGCGGCCTTCTCCAGTTACCCTCACTGTGAATGGACTTCCTGTGAAGGAAGCAGATGTTGCCAGGGAAGTTGGCTGTAGAGGTCACTAATGTCTAAACAGTCCTGGAACACAGACACTCATTAGGTAATGAAACTTCCATGCTGCACCAGTGGTGTGGCTCACCTGGGACATGCTGGTCAGCAAACTTGATGTTGATGATGTAGTTACCCGGCTCTGTGGGACAGTAGGTCACCTTGCATGTCCCATCCTCTGAATCCTCACAGTTGATATCAACTTTACTTGGACCTTCAATTGACAGTCCTAGGCCTCCATAACCTAAACAAACCATGCGGACATGGAATGATTAAACATTATTTCAATAAGCATTCCTAAAAAACATTGTCCTTTCTTGACTGGTATTTAGTAAATAAGTGTGAACAACCCCCTAACCTGCATTCCTTGTGTCCACGAAGAACTCAGATACTTCAAACGTGCGACCCTCCAGCAGGCCCTTGCCGAAGACCTTGACTCTGCTGGCGTCCCCAATTTCAGACTGGCCCACCATGATCTTGAAAGGGCTGTTATTCACATGTTTGCCGACTTTTTTCACACTCACCACATGTTCACCCACTTCTTTGGGTGTGAATGAAATCCCTGCAAGAAAGAAGCTGGTCAGAGATGCACCAACTCAAATTGCTTCTACAGACTGAAATCCTGATGACAAAAGATTGAAATGCATCAAATGTTTTTAAAGGAATATATTGAGTAAAACCAGTTCTAGTAAAGTCTCAACAATTTGAGAAGGGTTTATACTCTATATGGATCAGGTATTTACTTCACCAAGACAAATTATCTTGTAAGTGCCATCAAAAAAATCATTAATTGTTCAAAGCATTGCATTCTTGTATCCCAGATAACCATGCAACCATCAAGTACTTAGAGTTGAAGCCTTGCGAGAGGCTCACCAATGTGCCGATTGGGCAGCCTCTTCAACAGACAAGGTTCCTCATTTCCAGATGGAGCTCTGATACTGGCTGTCAGTGAACTCAGGTCAGTCTCTGTGATCTTCAGAGACACATCTGTTGTTGTACCAACATTCAGCTGAGATGTTCTCAAGGAATCATCAGCTGCAAAATGAGATATAGACATACAAGTAAGACAAAGAGAAGACCATAAGAATATTTCAAATAAAAAAACCTAATATGTGATTAGTATTTGCTACTTTATGTGCAAGAAAATTTTCAACATTTACACCAAATACTATTGAACCAGTTTAGTAATAATAGTAATTATTGATACTTTATTGATCCCGTGGGGAAATTCTCTTTTACATCTCCCCCAAGTTGCTCTCTGTAGGTGAGAGCAAGCTGGTCGCGAAGGGCAGCCACCCATAACAGCGCCCAGGGAGCTTGGGGGTTAAGGGCCTTGCTCAATGACCTGCAGATATGCTGAGGCTGGGTGGGCTCAAACTGGCAACCTTCTGATCACAGGCACAGAGGCTTAGTCCAGTGTGGTTTTTGCGAAAATTATATAAATGAGGTGATAGGAACCACATTTACTGAGGGTGAGTGCGCATGAACAGAATCAGGTGCCAAATCTGTGGTGAGCCTGCCTCCTCATGGCTAGCTGTCACACCTGTGATCTTGGCAGTAAAGGGACTCCCTGGGATGTGCTTATTATCGAACTTCACGGTGATGGTATAGTCTCCAGGAGCAGTTGGAAGGTAGGACACGGTGCATGTGCCATCCTTGTTATCTTTGCAGGTGATCTCTGCTTTAGATGGGCCCTCCACAGCCAGAGACAGACCACCTGAAAGGAGAGGCCACACATTGCAACCAATGATACATTGTGCTAGAGAAAGAGGCTGTTTTTAGTACGACAGAATGGCAAGTACCTGGCCCAGCATCCTTAGTTATAATGGTGAAGACCGCAGGCTTGTTTGTTATACCATGACTCAGACCTGGTCCGTAAGCCGTCACATAACTGCAGTTGATGGCATCCACATAGAACTGCAGTGGACTACCTGAGGGGACCAGAAACCCCTAATTTAACTGACACTGCTATTTAAGCATCTTAATAATGGGTATAATGGGTATAGAGGGAAAAGTTTAAAGTTTTACTATCTAAAAATACTCGTGCAGTCAGTTTTTCACAACATATTAATACAACTCATTGCTGCCAAATACTTCTCTCAGTGACATAATAATCCACGTAAAGGGGTCTTTACCTGGGATGTGGTTGCCATCGTATTTGAGGTCCATCTCGTGCAGACCTTTCTCAGTGGGAGAGTAGCGTACTGTCAATGTCCCGTCTTTATTATCTATTATATGAGGAGCAGCTGTCTTCCCTGAAGGCATGCGGACTTCCCCTGAAAGGTACACAGTGATATTTATTCCATGACTCAGCTATTCAGAGTCACACATAAGATAAACTCGGCTATGGTCCTTCCTTATCTCCAAAAGCTCACCTGTGACTTCGCCCTTCTGCACAGTGAACGGAATGACCAGGCTGAAGGGACGAAGCCTTGGCTCCATGCTACCAACTGGAGTAATGGGCTTATCTGTGGCCTAAAAGAAAAGGATGATCTTGTGTACAAAGAGTACTGCTCAGAGCAGGGAATCACAGGAAGACGGATACTCCTGTCGAGACTAGGCAAGAGTATATCCTTCAGAATTCTGTTGTTGCCTACCATTCCTAACGTTTCTATCAAATGACCTACGGAATGGTCAGTGCCCACATTTGAAGTATGCATACTTTAACATATGGCCCTCATGCACTTGGACAGGAAAAGCTTACCACCACATTAAAGGGACTGTTGGGAATGAGCTCTCCCCCAAAGCGAATGGTGATGACATATTTGCCTGGCTCAGGGGCAGTGTAGTATATGTCAAAGGTGCCATCTGAATTCTCCACCACATCCATGTCTAGCTCTGTGCCATCAGGAGCTGACACTTTACAGGTGACCTTGCCCTTCCCTGCAGCCTTGGCATCCACAGTGATGACTGTCTCATCTCTTAAAACAATCGTGGAGCCAAGACCTGCACCTAAAAACAATTGAGACAGTGTACGTTAGCTCTTCCCATCTTTCAAAATCGACAAGACAGTGATATACTTCTGCCATTTTAAAACAAGTCATCTGCTCACCCAGTCCATGTCCGCCAATAGATACTGCAAATAAAATAAGAATAATTCATTAGTTGCTCTTCAAAAAATGTTATAATGTGAGAATATGGTGTACAATTTACAACATTTTATATTCAATATATTATTATATTATTATTACATAGTATATACACATACACACCCACACACACATGCATTACATTATGGTGTAAAAATGGCTTACCCCTGACCAGGCATTTGCTAGCATCGCCGGTTGGCACAGCATTGATACGATATGGTGAATAGGGTATCTCATCCCCACCATATTTGATGGTAATTGTGTAGGGGCCCGTCATTGCAGGCACATAGGACACAGTGTAGGTTCCATCTCTATTGTTCCGGATGTTAGCCTTGGTTGGCTTCCCCTCTGGGTCCTGGTGATTAGCTTATTTTAAGTTATCCTCATTGCAAGACAGACATGTATGGGTTTATGTGTATCACATTAAACTTATGTATGTCTATGGACGTCATCGTTTCAAAAGGATGTACATAACAACCTGTTGCGCATGCTATTGCTATATGCTAATCCATTTCACCTTTCTCTACCAAACGAGCCGGATGCTTTTCTCACCAGGATGTGCACTGTGAGAAGGCCTTCGCCTGCATGTCGTGCATCAATGGTAAACTCCACAGGCAGGCTGGCTGGAACACCAGAGGAATCGAGGCCAGGGCCACTGGCCTGGACCTTACTGGCATCATGGGTGGGCAACACTTTGACCTGGAAGGGACTGTGGAGAGATTGCAGAGGTTGTCTTTACTTTCCTGGAACAGTGTATTGTAAGCTATATTGATCATTGTTACATTTATACTAGGGGCCAAAATTGTGGAAACACCTATCATTTATGGCATTATTCTTGAAAAATTACTACATGAATATTGGCAATAATGTTTATAAACAATAAAAGAATGTTTACAAATATACATTGTAAGATTAAATAAGTAACTGTAGTAACTGGAATAAAGTTCTGCAATCTCAAAAAATTGGAAATGTTTCCACAATTTTGGCCACTAGTGTACTAGGCACCTTTGTACATGCCCTGACTATTCCATCAGAGTATAAATGTAGGCTCCTCACCTGCGGGGGACTTGTTGGTCGGCATATTTGACAGACACGGTGTAAGGGCCATCGTGAGCGGGGGTGTACCTCACTGTGTGTGTGCCATCCCCATTGTTACTGATGCTGACAGGCTCCATGGCCCCTGTGGGATAAAATCCAGTTTAGAATCTCACTGTTCAAAACTGCCTGTGTGTTTCTGTTAATACAGTGTGCCTGTCTTCTTACCTGTAGGCCCAACAAGCTGAACCTGTAGGGGGGCCACACCTGCTTTGCTGGTATCCACAGTAAAAGTCTGTGGAACTTGAGCCCGAACCCCACTTCCCAAGCCAGGCCCAGAGCACTTCACCTTACTGGGGTCCACAAGTGTCTTGATTGGCACACGAAAGGGGCTGCCTGTAAGATAGATAGATAGATTCACTATGCTAATGATTACAAACCTGCTCTGCTGATTAATCTATAATTACATAAAGATAATACCTGAGATAGGGTGGCCTCCATAGGAGATGTTGATATCATAGTCCCCAGGTGCAGAGGGAAGGTACTCCACACTGCAGCTGCCATCCTTGTTGTCTTTGCAGGACATCTTTGCTTCAGAGGGTCCTTCAATGGCCAGCCCCAGACCCCCAGCCCCGGCACCTCTGAGGCGAAGAGGGAGCAGCAGCCCAAATATTCAATACAAGCAAAAAGAGTGGGTCTTCAAAATTCTCCAATTTATCTCTCCATGCAAATATAAAAAGCGTGATAAAAGGTATCTGCCATATCAGAATGAAGAAGACAAAAATAAAATATCCATCCATCTATTTTCTATACCCACATGTCCTATGCAGGGTCACAATAGTGTGGACCCTGTTCCAGAAGCTACAGGTGCAAGGCAGGGAATAACCCCAGACAGAGCACCAACACACCATTCAGAAACTCCAATTCACCTTAGCATGTTTTTGGACTGTGGAAAGAAACCTGGAGAGCCCAGAGGAGACACCATGGCAACATGGGGAGAACATGCAAACTCCACACACGTGACACCATGGAGGAGACTCAAACCCTGGTCCCAGCGGTGTGAGGCAACAGTGCCAACCACTGTATCACCACGCCCCAACATAAAATATAATTTTTGTACTTAAAAAAAAATTAATATACTGCTTTATTGATTTAAATTGTAATGATGTTTTCAGATGGAAGAAATCCACAGTCAGTGGAATTATCATATGTTGTTAATTACTGAGGCTTAATGCATTAGTAAAATTGCTGGTACTCAGCAGCTTAAACAAGATTCATGACTGACAGCATAAATATATCTGTGAGTTATACAGCTAGGTTTCCCTCTTCACAATTTCTGTATTAAATCGTTCATCTTTTGAACAAATTGTACTGGTGTTTAGTACAGTGGCACGGTGGGAAACACTACAGTCACCACCCCAGGTATACTCCTACTACAATCACATAGCTCCAAACTATATATTATTTTATTTTTAATGTAATTGGCAGTCAATCTGCTTACCACTCATGGAACCCAACCCATCATGACCATGTTCAACACACACCTAGTTTCCACAGTGAAGCAGTTGACCTTGTTGACCAATCCCTCCTCTAGTCCGGGGCCATAGGCCCGCACACGGCTGGGGTCACAACCTTCAGAGACATGCACCCTGAAGGGGCTGTTGGGAATGGTGACGTCATCATACAGGACCTCAATCAGGTGCAAACCTAGGTGTAGCACAAATCAATCTGTGAATCTTCTAAATAAATAGATTATACATTTGCAATAAGTTTATTTCTTATACAAGATTTTCCAACACAGAGAAAAAACATAAAATGTTCTCACTCAGACTTTATCTGTAATGTGCACTTAGCACCATTATATCCAAACAGAGAGCAGTAAAACAATTTTAACAAGCCAAAGTAAAACTGACAACTCCTCCTTTCCCTGAAACTCAGAGGCATGTCTACCACAGCCATTGGGCTACTGTTACGTTGTTACTGTGAGTCTGTTCCCGGCAGCTCCCTGTCAGTGACATGATGCCAAAGCGTGGCTCAGTTCCACGAGATTCTGCTTTGATGTAAGAGCTATTTATACAGGCCTCCATAAAGACTGCACTTGCCTGTCCCTCTGTTCTAACACTTGTCCCTATATGGCAGAAGCATTGCAGACAATGAAACCTGAACAGTTCCAGGCTCTGCCCCCTTCAGTTAGGAACTGAAGCACTTCTTTAATGATCCATGTGGGTGCTGTTATTAAATAAAACACAACTCTATAAAAGCAGCAACACACGAAGGAGAGTTTGAAGCCTTCCAGATCAAGGTTAGCCAAACTAAAGAGGGTCTAGAGCACTCTCTCTGAAAAGCTACTCACTTCGGAATGTTTGGAATCAGACTTGTTTCTTTCAGGATTAAATGCTTTTATATATGATTGAGTAATTCCTCCTTTTCAATACAATGGAAAAGTGCAAAAATATCACTATTCTTGTCACTATGTCACTTCTCTAATAAAAGCAGTGAGACTTGTTCACTTGGTACAGCAATAGTATTAACATTAAGACATTTTTGTATGAGTCTTGCTCATATCTTTTTTTTTTTTTAACATTTGTCTTAGATGTCATTGCAATTGCATCTGCTTAAATTCTATTGCAAATTATGTACATGTGATCTGATATTAACAACACTTACCATCTTCATATGCCGTGTACTCCACTCTGTAAGTACCATCCTCCTTGTCGGTAATGTAGATATCAGTGTTAGCCCCTGAAGGGTTGATTATCCTAGTCTTCACATGATTGCCCCCAGTCTTTGTCAGACCACAAGCATCAACAATGAAGTGCGTGGTGACTTCTCGTAGAACCCCTGTAATTAGTGAGACATATAAAGGATAAGACTCCTGTTCATGGGAGAATAGAGTATTATGGGAAATCACAGTACCACACACTGTCACTGTTTTTATACATTATTAACTATTATTTTATATTGTTACATCATTAGAGACCTTCTGTTAGGGTTAGTTTATTACCTCTGGGTTCTACCCCTGGTCCGTAAACCTTAACTCCACTGGTATCAATGGCAGGCACCACCTGCAGGTGGGCAGGGAACTTGGGCACATTGTGTCCGCCGTATTTGATGGTGATGGTGTACACGCCTGGGAAGGGTGGGGTGTAGGTGACAGAGTAGGTTCCGTCGCTGTTGTTTTGAATGTGTACCTCAGCTTTTGCCCCAGATTCAGAGACAATCTCAATAGTCAGCTCAGCATTTCCAGCCTTGGAGCAGTCCACGGTGAAGGTGCCAACCTCGCTGGCCTTGCCCTGCTCTAGACCCGGCCCACTAGCTGTGACTTTGCTGGGGTCAAAAGCTGGCTGGACCCGAGCCTTGAAGGGTGAGCCAGGGATGTGGGTGTCAGCATACAAGACGTTGATAGCATACTCGCCTGGCTCAGTGGGTAGGTAGGATACAGAGCAAGAGCCATCACCATTATCCTGACACTCAATTTTTGCCTCACATGGCCCCTCCACTGTCACACCTAGTCCACCTGTGCCTGCCCCCTTGGTATCGATGGTAAAAGGAGCTGGCTTTCCTACAATGCCTCCTTTCAGACCTGGTCCATATGCACGTACCTGTAGATTAAGAACAACATACAATGAGTTCAACAACTCAAATAAATCTGTTCATGTTAAGTTCCCATGAAACTTGTATCATTGATTCAAAGGGTCAGGAGAGATATAAAGCAACATAAATACAGTAAATGTGCTGTATTTTGTATTTGTATGACCAGTGGTTAAAAGATGAATTGATGGATGAATGGATGGATGGATGTTTTGTGTTGCATATATTAAATGTTTGTAATGTACATCTGTCTCATTTGTACGTTTCTTTTGACAAACATGTCTGCTAGATAAATAAATGTAAATGTATTCAAGAACTGCGGATTGCTATATTTTACTTGCCTTGGAGGGATCAGGGGGTATAACACCTTCTACAATGAAGGGACTTCCAGGAACTGGGTTTCCATCATAGGAAACATCCACTTTGTAGGGGCCTTCTTCAGGGGGAATATAATGCACAGAGTATGCACTGTTTGTCATGTCAGGCTGAACTTTGCATGGGATTGGCCGCTTAGATGGTGAAGTGATCTTGACATCTACTTTGCCTTGTCCACCAGCACCCCGAGTGTTGACTACAAACTCCTGATCCTTCCCAACCTCTACTTCTGTTGAATGAAAAGAGACAGTCTATTTTAAACTCGCTCCAGTGGTGTTCATTTATGAATGCAAATTCTGCTAAAAGTGCAAACTAAAAGTTCAAATAACATCAATAGATGATTAAATATTCCTTGTGAATTGGACTAAATCAAAAAACAGGATATTCGTCCCTCATTCAGAGAGACATTGCATAATTAAGTTACAGAGGAATAATCATCGAAAGTGGACTACTAACTGTTGTTAAGGCCTTGAACCTGGACGTGGCCAAGGTCTAGAGGAGAAGTTACAGTGATTGTAAACGGGCTTTTTGGAACTGGATCATTTCCATAGGAGATGGAGATAGTCATGTTTCCCTGCAAATAAAGCATGGCGAGAAATAAAGAGCTGATTCTATTTGTCATTCAGTAAGCACTTCTCAAATAGACTGAGTGGTCTACTTTCCATTGAAAAGCTAACCTAAAGAAAACATCAACAGATGAATTATGGCCCCCCTCAGCAGTGGCCATACCTGCTGCACCGCAGTATATTTGACCGTGTAGGTGTAGTCATGATTATCGATGATTTCAAAGTCTCGCACTGCCTGTCCCTTGGTGGCTCCAGCAAACTGCACATCCAGTTCGGCCTTTCCCGCACCCTTGGTGTAAACCGTGAAGTGAGTGGGCGTGCCCACTTCCACACCTACAACACACAAGCTTCCATCAGCCCATCTGTCCTGTTTTCTTTCGTTATCAATGACATTTTCTGTAGTGCCTCATATTGGCTTTACTAAAAGCTTCATCAGACTTTTTGTCTACTTGAATTTATTTTTGTGTTGATACAGTAGGTAAAAAGTGCATGCCAAGGCAAACATACATGGCAGCAGAGATCTTAATAAACCTCCAGATCTCACCTGTCTTGTTAAGCCCAGGGCCCTCTGCCCTCACCTTGGCAGCATCATGAGATGGCTGTACCTTAACATGGAATGGGCTGATGGGGATTTCCTGAAGAGGGGGAGTGGCATAAATGCATAGAAGGCATTAGTTTCATTAATCTATTTGAAAAAGCAAGTATAGCTACATTTGGTACTAGGCATGTAAATGTCATAAATTTAATGATTAAACAATAAAGTACCAATGCAAAAGCAAAAACATTGGTGTAAGACACTATTATAAACACAATGTTATTAAAATTAATGTCACTAAAATACAAAGGCATTATTTGCAGACATGAGACATTTACACTGTGAAAATAGTGATTATGAACAATCAACTTCTTAGTACAGAGATCCAAAAAACAGTAAATCCATTCCTACCATCAACTGCTTCAAAAGCCTCACCTGGTCGGCAAACAGCACCATAATTGTGTAGTTACCAGGGCCAGGGGGTATGTATTTTACTGTAAAGGTGTCATTGTCATTCTTGATTATATCAAAGTCAATGTCCACCTCATGTGGACCCACAACTCCAGGGGCACACTTGATGCCGATGCTGACATCACCTGAAAAATTTGGACATGATGAGTGGTAACGCATTGTGGCCAAGTAATTTGAAAAGGCAATAGGAAGAAATAAGCTATAACTTTCGAGACAAATATCCTACTTTGCAGACCTACTGTACGTCATTTGACCATTCTCTTACCTTGTCCAGCCTCAGTGCAGTCCACTGTGAAATATGTGGGCTCATTGGCTTTCAGCCCTGTTTTCTGTACTCCTGGCCCATACACCTTAACTTTTCCTGGGTGACTACCTTCCCCAACAGCCACCTACATATGAGCAGAAGGCATGATGCTAGAAAATGAGGACCAACAACTATAAGCACAGTCACAAAGTACTCAACTACTTTCTGGACCTGAATTATCCATCTCTGACTATAACGCTGCGAAAAAGTCACAACAAAAATATCTGCTTATGACAGATTAAATATGCTTGTATAGTGATGCTTTGCAAAAAAAATGTTGGCTAGCTAAATAATTGTAAGTAATGAAATATTTCTGCACACATAATGACCATCAACAAACGACCAAAGGGTCAAATCCTACCCAATACATTTTCAGTGTGGCCTCTTACCCTAAAGGGGCTGTTGGGGATGTTGACCCCTCCCCAAGTGATGATTATGGTATGTTTGATAGGCTTAACTGGCACATAGACACACACAAAAGTGCCATCTCCTTTGTCAGTGATCTGGATGTCAATGGTAAGGCCATCAGCATCCTGTAGAGACACAGACATTTACTGCAACATTACACTGGATTTCAGTATACTGGCAAGCTGAAAAACAAAACTATATACATTTATGTATCTCAGTGTTTTAAATGAATATAGTTAGGATTATGGTTTCAAATTAAAGTAATTTACTAAAGTAAATTACCCTTTTTAAAGTAAAATACCCTGATGTTATAAACATGTCCCTGTTAACTCCAAGTACCTGGGCATAAATCTTCAGCTGGCCATTACCAGCCCCGTGGGTGTCAACAGTAAACTCTGCAGGCTGGTTGATGATGCAGCCAGTGGGCTGCAGGCCTGGGCCAAAGGCCTTCACCTGGAGCAGAGAGCAACAGTAGCAAAGCATGAGCAGAGATGGGACATCAGGAGTGGGTGGATCCTGTACGCCACTAGACAATAGGAAATGATTTGAATGGGAAAGCTGACTGACCTTCTCTGGGTGAATGCTCTTGTCAGCAGGCAGGATGTGGGCCATGAATGGACTGTCCTTGATGTCCTCATTGTCACAAATCACATGCACAGCATAGTCACCTGGCTCAGTGGGCCAATAGCGTACATCCCAGGAGCCATCACCCTTGTCATCACACTCAATCTTAGCCTGAGACGGTCCTTCGATAGAAAAGCCTACAAACCCACAAAGAAAGATCCATGGCATGTTAGAACATCGAGTCCCATTCAGATATCCTTTCTCAGCTGATCCTATACTGTGATGACGCTGCTCAGTACGGGGACTGGGCTATACGCCAAAATATTTTATGGTAATTTATTTTTTCATATCAGTTGATGTTGATAATTATCACGATAGGATTCAAATCATTATTTCTTTACTGCATTTATTGGGGTGATATATGAAGCCAAATTAAAAATTGGGGGGACTGCCTCCTTGCTGATTCCAAAGGGTGGGATTGACATTGCAGGTTGAATGCTGCTGCTTTTATCACCAGCACTTGCAGTTTGTGAGAGTACTCATCTCTTCAATGGCTAGTGTGCCTCTTCAATGGCTAGTGTGGCTATCAAGCAATGTGCCTTATCAACAGTTTATTGCAGTTTCTCTTTTTTAATAGTTTTAATTTCATATGACGATAAGTCGATATATTGTTTAAATTGCTCAGCCCAACCCAATGCTGTAAAAGACGTTTCCTTATCTAAAACATCTTTGGGCTAAATGTACCCATCCGTTAAATCATAAATAAGCATCATTAAGCTTAATGAACCTCACTGGAATATCAGCCATCACTAAAAGTCAGACAAAAATGTCTCTGTTCCTTCTCCAGGTCTGTAAACCCAACATCCCATTTGTCTCTTACCCAAAGTTCCCACTTCTGTGCCAATAGCCTCCACCACAAAGTCTGCTGACTTGCCCACCATCCCAGTTTCCAGACCAGGACCCCAGGCTCGGATCTTCTGACTCTTCGCAGCCTCACTGACCACAACCTCAAAGGGGCTGTATGTACACATATAGTGACACACAGACAAGACGCAACACATATATTATAAATCCCATGTATTGGCATGATTTATAGACTCTACAACCTGAAAACTTTTTGATGTAATGCTCATGTTTGATGTAATGCTCATGTTAAGTATTCATCTTTATAATATACGGTAGAGCTAATCCCTACAGAATAATGCCTGATACATTGCTTTTGTGTTGTCTTACCTGCGTGGAATAGACTGCCCTCCCCAGGTGATGACTACGGTGTATTTTCCAGGTACAACTGGGTAATATTCACACTCGTACACCCCATCTCCAACTTCCCGCACTTTCACCAGCTCTTCTCCTCCTTCTGAAGTAACATACATCACACCATGCATTTGCACCATTTTTAAACCCACACTTCCATTCAGAGCTCAAAATTGGTGGGAGGCCCTTGGGTGGGCTGAAAATGCACTCACTGGGTCCTTTAACTAGCACCTTCAGCTCCCCACTGCCAGCCCCCTTAGTAAACACCTTGAAGTCTGCTACTTCCTTCACACGGAGCCCCTTCGGTTGCAGGCCTCGGCCGGAGGCATTACAGATCTTGGGATTGCAGGCTGTGGTAAGAAAGAGTTTTACTGATAGTTGCTGGGCTTCAGTGTTAATATGACCCCAATCTAGGGAAAGACAGTGGATGCAAGTATGCTGTAAACTATTATGAGAGGCCAATATTCATATATCTATTTCACAGAAAGCCAGAAGACAGCAGAGGAAAGGAACCACAAACTCCCATGTAGGGAGAAAAACACCTCTGAAGGTCCAAGGGCCATCAATGAGTGTCTGTGAAGGAGAGTTTGATTGTGTTTTGTGAGATGCATGACTGTTTGGGTAAAAGAGTATGACAGATTGTATGAGAAGACGAAATATCAATTTTGCCTTGCATGACCTCTCATAGTACACTCCACATTCTTTGGTTCATTAAAAAAAGAGAGAAACATAAGCAGCTTCACCTTGTGAGATGTTGACAGGAAAGGGGCTTTTGGGGATCGGCTGGCCTGCAAAGGTGACATGGACAGAGTGTGGTCCTTCCTGCACAGGTTGGTATGTGCAGCGGAAAACATTATCCCCCTTGTTCTCCAGAGTAACAGGTACGGTATCCTTCCGACCTGTAGGGTCCACAATGACCACTCCCACATCACCTTCTCCAGCACCTGGATATAAAAACACAACATATATATATATGGTACACTAATACATAATAGATAATGATAAAAACAACTAGATCTACTGCACCAAAACTAAAAATAAACAGCTTTAACTATAGCCTGAAGAACCAATTCTACCATCATTGCTCTGCATGATCTTTGGGTAGGTAAAAAATATTTTAATTTCCCAGACATGTTATCTTTCCAAGCTTTAGGGATTTTTAAGACAAAACATAAAAATATGGTTTCTGTTTGACCAAAATCTCTCTACCATACTTACCAGCTGTGTAAATGTCAAAATATGTGGGTTTTTGGGCGACATTGCCTATGGGGTCCAGGCCTGGCCCACGTGCTTGAACCTTTCTGGAGTCTCCCATTGCTTTAGACACATGGACCATGAAGGGACTTTTGTAAATATCTTGGCCAGCAAAGAGCACCTTCACCTAGGTAACAGAGATGTATGTTCCTGGTTACTCATAGCTGTCCAGCTCTAGCACATCAAGACATTAAGTCACAATTAGCCGAGTTGGCAACAGCATCAGTTTGTGTTGATACACACTTTAAGCACAGGACTTTACCTTATGAAGACCTTCCACTTTTGGCACATAGGTGACAGAGTAGGTCCTGTTTTTGTTCTTGTTGGGAACAACTTTGGCCTGAACATACAATGAAATTGCTATTAAATATTTAACAAGCATACATTTTAACACTCAAAAACACAAATCTTTTAGATAACCACTCCATGGAACATTTTGTGTCATAGGAAAATAACCTCCTCTGTGTGTCCTTCAGGGTCCTCTATATAGACCAGGACTTCACCCTGCCCAGCCTCAATTGTGTCCACTGTGAATTCAGCTGGCTTCAGGACAACATTCCCTCGTGGCTCAATACCTGTCAGAAAAACACAACACGTTCATGCATTCGGAATGGCATTCCAAAAAAAGTCAATTTCCTCAAGTTTTTTTTTTTATTTTAAATGGTATTTATATTCTCCCTGCATGCAGATATGCCAAGGATTATAATGCTACACAGGAACATTTCGTTAGATTTGATAACCCCAATTCTTCTTTTCTGAGGTTTATCAGTGCTGAAATTTACACCCCAGCTGGTCTGTCTTTGCCTAATATCCTTATTGAAATGTATCAGAAAAGGAATCATATATCCAGAAATTGTTCTTACAGCTAGGTATTGAACAGCAGTAAATCCTTACCAGGGCCATAGGCCTTAACCTTGTTAGGATCCACCTGCCTGGGACGCAGAGGTGCACCAGGTTTGAGCTTAGCTTTGGGGAACTGAGACAGGTATGTCATCACTGAGTGCTCGTCCACATCAGGATCCACAATCTCTTCAGGTGCGATCACCTGTAGGGGCAATTATTATCCTCTCAGTCCTTGTAGTATAAAGAATACTATCCACGCCACAAGGATTCAAAGAGCCCAGCCACCCCAACCACGCTCTGTTCGCCCTGCTACCGTAAGGCAGACGTTACCGCAGCATCAAGTGCTGGACCAGCAGGCTTTGGGACAGTTTCTTCCACCAGGTGATCAGGATGCTGAACTCCAGCTAATATCAGATACTACCACCCAGGACACTACCTCCACTCTCCATTGCACTAGTTGAATGCCTTTTGATGCACTAAACTGTGCTGTTATTGCACCTACAGTTTGTTTGTTCTGTGGGTTATTGTATTTTGAACTGTGTGTACTGTATTGTGTATTGTATTGTTTTTGTTTTTTGTGCATGTGTATAGCACATACTGTTGTACAGTTTGTATCTATTTAGTGTATTGCACTGCAAATGGCAAACTCTAGCCCCTAGACTTGCACTCACCAGTTCACTCTTTCTAATGGTGTGACAGTAAACGTGATTTAATTTGGTTTTCTTTGATTTGATTATAAGACTGCTGATATTACCAAGGTGAGCCACTGACCTCAAGTGATTAAACAGAAAAACACCCTATAATACTTATTATACATCTACACAGGAGAAGTCTCATCGTTATTTTTAAAGTTAGCACTAGAAGTGTCAAACTGGTACAGTAGCGCTGCCAGTAAGTGAAGGCTGTACCTGTGGCACACCCAGCCAGTCATCAGCCTGCTGCATAGCCTCTCTGGCATTCTCCACAGGCTGCTTGGGGTCCCACACCTCCCAGTCTGGGCACAAACCTGCAGAAAGAAGGCAAATCAGAAGTGACATGAAGCTTCTGATCTGCATCTACACAGCCATGGGCAGCCCTTTAGCCATCCAAAGCATTGACTCTTTGCTTGAGCAAATTACCTTTGGGGCTTTTCAGAAGTCAGCTTCTATAACATTGTTTTATGGAATCATGCCAGGTGTGCACCGACTGAAACAAACTGCACCCTAATGGGAGCTTAGGTTTGCCCACAGCTCTGCTACTCTGCAACTAGTTGTGAGGACATCCAGAGAATGCAAAATGGCTTGTCATCCACTATATGAGTTAGATAGCTGGGTTAATCTCTCTCTCATCTTTCTACAGTGGCATCTAATGTCCTCTCAGCTCTTTAAGGGCTGTTGGTGATAGAGTGAATAGCATTCACTTCCAAATTTGTATATTACCTAATAAAGCCTGCAGCCCATAAAGCAGGAAGAAAGGGGTGCCTGACAGACCCGTCATGCGTTGTAATGGGTACCATGCATGAACAGGGTGACCTTTCATGGGAATAATGATCATTCCATTTACGGACTTAAAATTTGGGGATCAAGTACTGTAATAATGGCAAGTTATTTCATTACTACTGACAGAGACATAATCCAAATGAAAGAGCTACACTAGTGGCCAAAACTGCGGAAACACTTTCAGTATTTAGAGACCGCAGAACTTGATTCCAGTTACTCCAGTTACTTATTTAATCATCCAATGTATGACATTTGTAACATTCTTTGTTTGTAAATATTACCATCAATATTCGTGTAGTAATTTTTAAAGCGTAATGCCAAAAATGCTAGGGGTTTCCACAATTTTGACCACTAGTATATCTTGATTATCTGTTTCTCAATATTGTATGGATGGTGTTGTATGGAAGAAATGAAGTACTCCGGGAAACAACATTTCGTGGGCATGTTAAAAAGATGATAGACTGAAATGTCACACGCTGCAGGCATTCTGCCTTGTTCAATGACATACTGCTTTAGACAATGCTACAATAATACACAGAAGTGAAGTAATAACTTCTGCACATTTCATAATGCAACAGTAATGATACAACAGGCATCAGTTATGTTTAATGAAGACATAGGAAAAGGAAAATCTTATCAAAGTTATCAATCATAGATTCATGGGGTTTTCTCTGTGCCCTGTTATGGGGAAGTAAGTCATTCGTAAGTGTGTGTTACTGGTGCATGTCAGAACTGTGAATAAAAAGACAAATGTCTCAGAAGACAACAGTGTGAGTGTGACCTATGAGCTCAGTGTTTCTACTAGCGATGCACCAGCCCTCATATGGTCACAGATGGGCTCCCAGCTTCTCCACTGAGGTATGTGTAAGGAGGCAAGTCAGCACTGTTTACAATCCTTTGCCCAGAAACTTTTTTTTGTCAAGTAAAAGGAGCTAATTAATTATGATCTCTCAGAAGGACTACCTAAATCTAGGCGTTCTTTAACACTGAGTGCATGACAGCATTTCCCAATAATGACTAAGCTTATGGCTCGGTAAAAATGTTTTTTTTTTTGTTTTGTTGAGAAATGTATTTGGCTATTTGTACCAATAGCTGAAATGTGATATAGATATAGTCTCATTCAATGAAGAGATGCTGTATCATAGGTTATTATTTCAGTTGAGATTTTTCTTTCTTGCCCTAGTACTAAAAGACTAGTATAGTCATCCTGTCACAAACACAATACCAATGTCCAACTTAATTCTTTAGCAAATGACTGCAAATGTTACATTTTTATTACAGTAATCCCTCGCTATATCGCGCTTCGACTTTCGCAGTTTCACTCTATAGCGGATTTTATATGTAAGCATACCTAAATATATATCGCGGATTTTTCGCTGGTTCGCGGATTTCTGCGGACGATGGGTCTTTTTATTTCTGGTACATGCT
>JAAGVU020000001.1:28778794-28798387 GCA_011763525.2 Mormyrus iriodes
ATAGTAAATATAAAATTATTTTTGTTAAAATATGTATTATTACAATGTGTTTACAACTGTATTACGTATTAAATAAAGCTCCTCAATGATATACGATACGTATATTTGTGCGTAGTATATAAACAGTGTTTACATACATAATTTCAATGAATCTTACCTAATAACTAAGAGAATATAAAGGCTTTATAAGGGCTTAAAATATACAAAAATAACCATATAAACATATGGCTTTTACTTTGTGGATTTTCACCTTTTGCGGGGGGTTCTGGAACGCAACCCTCGCGATAGACGAGGGATCATTGTATATAAAAGTAAAACTTCACAGTCCCATAAACCTTTGGATCTGTTCATCATTCTGTTCATCATTTGCTTTGGAGTGGTGCAGAGAGCAGCTGAATAAAAGACCTTGGTGTGGAGTTATGACACAGCTACCAGAGAATTTCAGTTGATCCGGGTCAGCTGTCCATACCCGGGCACCAGGGAATCTGCACTGCCCCCTGAATGGAGGTCTAGCCAGCTGCCTCCAGAGTGGAGGTCCAGTCAGCTGCCCCCTGACTGTAGGTCTATGCCTGAAACCCCCAGGCAGGAGGTCCAGCCACCTGCCCCAGAATAGAGGTCTACTCCCACTGCCCGCTTAGTGGAGGGTTAAACCCAGTGCCCCCAGAATGGAGGTGTCAACTCCCACAGCCCACTTCAATGATTACTCTGTTAGGTGTATCTAGCTTTTATCGAGTAGAACCCACTTTTACCTCCAAAACTGCTTTAAGGGTAAACATGTTGTGGGTTCAGAGAATCTATTCTACATAAAACTGTTGAATTGTTATTTCTGTACTTATAGCCTTCATGTCAGCATTAATGAACCATTCTAGTCTAACATTTTTCTTCTGTTACATTTCTTAGCCAAACAGTAACCAAACCTTTCGACCCTGTCTGTGTGCTCTATGAATTCAATTGCAGCTACATGATTCAGCTTCTGGAGAAGTAGCCTGTTTTAACAAGTCATTATACCTAATATCTAGTCCTTTTTCAGTTCCAATTCTAATTTCTTGGTCAAATTCCATTTTATTCATGCATTGACCAATGAAACAAGGTAAGAGTTGCATGTTTTAGTGTCCCCATGCTGAAATTGTTTTGCTGTGAGCATCAGTAGCCCCTTAGTCATTTATGAGGACACATCCTTCAGGTGCAGTGATATTAAAAGGGTCTTTGTATCCATGTCCTAAACCTCATCACGTGTCAACTTTCGTTGCTCCTCTGAAGCAGTAGAGCTATTTTGGAGCAAATACGTTACACTGCGACTGATACCCTTCACAGCGAGTTATGCTCAGTGCTCATGTCAGAAGAACCCAGCTCTTATCCCTAGCCCCAGTGGTATTATCGCTTATACATCTGCTAGGGTGTGCCAACATCTTCAGTAGCACATTCTTCTGTTAACACTGGGCTAGAAATAACAGCAATTTTAAAAGCAACCATCAGCCTCCTCTCTGTAAATTTTGAACTGCTGTACTCAGTCACATCCAAAAGTACAGCAAGCTATGGCAACACAAAACTAGGTATGTGAACATGTAAACTAATGGCCAAAATTGTGGAAACACTTCCAATTTTTAAAGATTGAACAGCTTTATTCAACTGTTGCTCAAGTTTCTTATTTAATCGTCCAATGTATGATTTTACAAATATCGTACACTGGACAATTAAAAAAATAACTGGAGCAACAGTTGAATACATTTCTGCAACCTCTACAAATGGGGTTTTCACCGTTTTAGCCACTAGTGTAGGTTTCCTTTCTTTGATAAATGTTTTACCTGGAGCACAGTTGTCTACCAGTGCGCCCAGAGCCTTGCCGTCCCTCCAGTCCCGGTTGAAGTTGTTAATGGGGAGCTGTGGAACTTTGTTCTGGATCCAGCCCAAGAGACGTTGCTTAGGGGTTAGTTTCTTAGCATCTTCATCATCCTCATCATCCCACATGGGCATGGAGATGGAGTAGTGTAGGATCAGGGTCCAGATGAGGCCCAGAATCAGCTTCAGGTTCCCATCGACAATGGCCTTGCTGTCTATGTAACACATGAAAAGATAGAGAGTCGATCAATACTAAATAATAACCCAGACAAAGGGGCTGTGCAGGTTGAATAGGATAGTAGTTCAGCTCCCTGGAAGCTTTATATCAGCTTACTTAGTAAATGCTGGAGTCTGCTGTAAATATCCTTCACTTAGTAGTATGAGTTAACATAGTAATATATGTTTGTCTTTTAGTAGACTGATTACCCATGGAACGAAAAAGTCTGCAATATTATTGAAAATGTTTCAAATGTTTTTCCTTGGTAATTGTTTGTACAGGCCTGGGTGATAAGTTTTGCATATCATTTTGCCTGGGAATCATCAGTAATGGTGATAGAGCTGATTGTTCCCATTAATTTAAACAGCACCTCACACTGTCTTTGACGAGAGCCATCTAGCACTAACATCTAGCAACTAACATCATTTGAGCGTTTTGCCTCTGCACATGTGCACGCCTTTCCCTTCAATGCCTTAGTAGGCTTTCTGGCCTTTTGACCTTTGCTTCTATTTCCTGTTCACTCTCTGTGAGAGTCCCCTGTCCCTAATGAACCATGTTACAGTTTATCTGCCTGTTGAAATGTAGCCTCACACCTCCAGAACTGGAGGCTCAGATCCTGCCTTTGGCCCTGTGTGCCTTCTCCTTTTATAAACACGTCTAACAAAGGTAAAGAAATGTGACATTAGAAAAAAACAGCATTAGTGTCCTGCATGAAATTGTAATTTAAAAGGGTTGTAACTGCGATAGGAATGAGATAACATCAGTATGAAGAGGCAGCACCAATGCATGTGTTTGTCAGGGTTGACACCGTCTGACTCTGCCCTTTGTGACCTTTCCTCATTTGGTCAGCAGGCATCGTTGGTCATCCTATGTTCCCCCTCCCTCATGTAACCTTTAACCCTTGTGTTTTTTCCTTGCTCCATAGATTGCTGCGTAGCTCAGTGGGCTGAGCATGTGGGTCAGAGGCTAAGCATCTGCATGTTGTGTGTTTAAACATGCTTGGAACCAGCTTCACCTATTTGTTTAATTATTGGATTTTGTTCCCCAGTGTTTATTTTCCGTCATAGTTTTCCTGCCTTTGGTTTACCCTCCTTGTGTTCTGTTCTGGCTTTGTTTTGCACCTTTTGATCCTGTGATTAGCTTTGCTTTGTATCCCTAGTGTCAAATTAATGTCTCCTAGTTTGATGTCTGTTTAATCTATTAGTTCTATGTTCATCTCTGTTAATTTGCCCCAACTGTTGCCTGTTTCCCCAGTTCCTGTGAACTATTCTGTTTTGTTGCTCATTCTCCTGCGCCTTCAGTGATTGGTTAACTGTGTTACATTACTCACCTGACCTCTTGTTAGCTCGGTTGTTTATGTGTATTTATGTGCCTGTTTCCGCTCTGTCCTCTAATCTGTCATTGTTGATGGCCCTCTGCATCTTAAACTCTGCTTGGGTTTCTAGTCCTGCTCCCTGTTTAGCCCAGTTCCTTAGTTATGATACTTAGTGGTATCTTTAATTTATTTTTATTTCTCCCTGTTTGTTATTGACCCCTTGTGGTCTCTTTATTTTGTAGTTTATCCCTTTGTGTCCCGTTTTTCTGTAATGAAACATTTATGACTTGGAGCTGTAAGTGGATTGTTGCCCTCATTTCCCAGACTTCATGTCCTGCTGTGACAGTGTTATAATGTGACCTAATTATACCTACCTAATTATAATTAATTGTAAGTTTTTACCCAACATAAAATCACTTTGCCTTGCAGAATAATTTCTGAACTCAGCAAGACTGTAAGAATTCTCATCAGTGTATAAACTTACTGTAACAGCTCCATTTAAAACAGCAGTTTGTCATGCAAAGAACATGTGCATTTAACTCAGCAAAGAGCTTTTTAGAAGCACAGTGGAGACGGAGAAATACAGAAAAGCTCATTTAAAAAGTAAGAGTAACTTAATGTTAGATTACAGTAAAAAGACATTTTTATTAATATTTACTGTTATTACCAATGTGATAAAACAAAATAAGTAATATAGAAATATAGACAGGTCATGTTAGATTCACTGCCAGCAAGCTGGATTGTTAGTATCCTACACAAGAGCTATGATGGGTCAAAAATGTTCAGCATGGGTTAGATAAAAAAATTAGTCTTTGATGTTACTGTGTTATTTTACTTCCTCTGGTTCTGAAGCCCTTAATAAGAATAAGAAGTTCATGAAGCCAGTAGGGGAGTATAGAGGGTATTCCTAAAGGATGGGGTATAAACCTAACACTGACCTGAGGTTGGGTAATGCTCCCTCCATTTCTAAGAATGGCCTCATGAAATAAAGGTCACGTGTGCATCTAATGAGCTGGTGAGTCATTCCGTTGAGTTTTTAACTTAACTCCCTTAATAATCCTCTCCTCACTGTCACTCTTACTTTCCCAGTTAAGATAAGGAATATGTCTGAGACACTTTAACTCTGTTGATAAACTAAAAGCATCATGCAGTGACACTGGACCCTATATTTCTTACACAGAAATCATTTTTTCATCAGTTGGGAGAAATGGCAGCGATAATCACTCTGAAGTGATCAGGAAGAGCTGTTTCAAACAAACACGCCACTCTAGAACATCCTTTGACTAATGATAAATCAAGTGATGTTTCATGAGAGGTATCTGCCCCTCACCCTCACTAACTACTTCACACATAGAGCCTCTCCTATGACTCTTACTTCTGATGCACAGCTATTTTAAACTCCTGTTCCTGGAGGGGTGCCAGAGTCTAGATGCCTGTCTATCACATTTTGGGCTTGTAGCTTAGCAAAAGCACGTAGGTCCCCTTTCCTACATACAGAATCAACTTGCTGTTCACTAAACATATCAGAACTATCCAGCAGAAATATGGTCCGTTTTATCCACTAATCAGTATTTATGGGAGAAAAATTAAATCCTGCAGAATGAAATCTGTTTACGGTTGTTAGTGTATGGGTATCTGTTGTATGTGTGTTGGTGTGGCAATGTAAGTAAGGGAGTCAGTATCTCAAAGTGTGTGTGACTGTGTGTGGACAACTGGCACTTAATGTGAAGAGTGCAATGTAAGGGCAGGGTTTCCTGGAGAGGGCACCCTAGTGACAGCTGTTTCACTCATTTCCTGGCACACTCCCAGAGCTACTCTTCTAGAATTTGGAACTATATCTAGAGACATTACAGGAGACATCTTTCAAAAATGGTCTCTTGTAAGGTTAATGCTGTTCAGAAATGTACATCTTTAGTTTATGGTCTCTCATCTTTTTTACCTGTTTGGATGTATATCAGAATGACAAGTGACAGCTTGGGACAAGAGACTTATGACCCCCTGACCCTTGACATTTACAACTGAGCATGAGTGTGGCCAGCTTGTGAACAGAAGGAGATGATCATAACATCACCATTTCCATTTTCTTTGACATTTGCAAATGGCTCAATATAATTTGTATGTACTTCAAGCCACATTGATCTAGGTATACTTTTTCTACAACATTTCTGCAACACTCAGTTTGACCATGATACAGCTTAGGTATGCCTGTTTGGCAACACACATGCGTTTTCCACACACACTCACACAGACAATGGGATTGGTGTGTAAACACAGATTCATAAGCCTGGAGACTTCCCCAAGATACACAGGGCACTAGGCAGGGGACATGCTGAATATGATGCCAATCCATCACAGGACACACACTGAGAGTAATTTCGAGACACCACCTAGTTGCATGTGTCAGAACTGCAGGAAGTATTCGGAGTCACCCAGAGGAAAACGGCAGCAATAGGAAGAATACACAAACTTCACACAGAGGCAGGGGATAGACACAAACCCACAACCCTTAAAGTGTTCAACTATATAGCTATTCACTGACCCACTATTCCACTCAAGTACTCTACTCCTAATTATATCCCAGCATTAGTACTATCTGAATTTCATATGACTGTACACATTTCCAGTAATGATGAATACATTTTTGACAAACCTCACCTCCGGAAAATTTAATAAAGTTTTACCACCTTAGCAATGCATGAGATCTAAATTAAAAAAAAAAAACACATCCAAACGATGTAACACTTTATACCTATTCTTTGGTAACCTTAATAGTCTTATTGGAAGAACATTACTATAGAAATGGCTAGTAATTACTAATTCATATAAATCAAACTGGTTATGAGCCTAGGTGGCTCAAAAGTTAGCATACAAAATGTTAGTGAACCAATGACTTATTCAAAATGTTTGATGATTTATATAGGTATTACTGTACATTACACATATCCTCAGTACTATTTCGAGTCCAAAAACACGGACTTTCATAAACCTATGCAATAATGATTTTCAGGAACGCAGTAAAACGCAATAAATATCGGAGCTGTTAATGTTAAAAAGTCAGAGATTACGATGGCATGTTTACAAACCTACATAAATTCCCTAAACCGCTCACGGAGCAGGCGCACTTGTCCAGCAATGTCTAGCCATCCTTCCACCTTTCCAAAGTACATAACGTTCACAGGGACCAGCATCGCGGTGAAAAAGGACTACTACCGCAGAAATCACAGGGTACCTGCAGATATGACGTTTTTATCAATTTCAGTAAAAATACATAGAGTCTGACCTACCTATGGATACCAGTTTGATGTGTTCTCTCTCCAGGAATTCCAGCGCCACTGAGACATTTTCCAGTTTCATTTGTCGGAAGTTCGGTCTTACGTTATGTTTTCTGTACATTTTCTTTTGGCTCAAAACCTCCAACAGACTGATTAACTTGAGACCATCGCTGAAGTCTTTTTGGAGATCGGTTACGGTCTTGTTGATACATTTCAGATGTTCATTGCACCACCTGGTAAAGGTGTTCTGCTGGATTTTCTTCCACGGCGCATCCTCGGCTAGGTCTTTCTCTGTGGCCGGTACCTCATCGTCCTGTTCCTCCCAGTTATCGGTGTCTGGGCAGTACTGGGGCTGCTGTTGGTCGTAGTGCGTGCTCATTGTACTTCTGGTTGTCCTTCACTTTTTACAACAGAATTTGTAGTAGCCGAAGCGCACTGGAGTGAAAAAAGTGCTTTCAGAAGTAGCTGATGAAACGTTCAGATGTGTCAGACAAAACAACTTGTGCCCGGAACGAAACGATACGCTGAAGATCTTCTTCCCAAAGTTACACTTTTGCAAATCAAGTTATACCGGTAGAAGTCTAGGGCTTGATATCAGTGAACGGTTTAAAGAGCTTCCTCAAAAAACCAAGTGAGATAAACCAGAAAACTTCTTAAACTTCGGCGACTGAATGGAGCAAATGACAAGACAGGGTTTTTATAGAGACCCCCCCAACCTCCGCCTTGCCTACGTCATAAAAATGGATTCCCTAGAATGCACTTGTCATCACCGTACACAACTAAGTGATGCTGTATTTTTTAATGTTTCAGAGACAGTTATTCTGGGTTGGCCTGAGTGCAAATAAAAAGAAACGTGATTGAGTGGATCTACATGATAACGTTACATTTTTGGACAATTCTTTTTGGATTTCGGACTGTTGGAAAATTTGAAGCTGTAAACTTGTGTAGTCACTGTAGATTGGCTCCTTTTGAGCTTAATCAGAAAAAGAAAATGACGGTAAAAACTTAATGAATAATGTAGGACTCTATACGTCTAGCATTGTTGTCTGTAATGTCTGAACAGTTCACCAGTGTATAGAACGTACTTGACTCAGCTGAAGGAATTCCCCATTACAAGGTCATTTATTAATAGAAATGATCTGTTGCAGGAGTAACCCCTTCCCCACAGAAACAAGTATTATTAATTCTGACGTCATATAACCAACTTAATAAAGTTTAATCCTCCTAATTTTTTTATGTGTTAAGCGGTTTCATAGTCATTTGAATAATCAGAATTAAGATAAAAAATTTGTTCCAAGTTCCTTTAAAGGTATATAAGAGGAATACAGAAACAGTAGCACTGAATGAAGTATGTAAATATTTAACTTCAGGGACCATTATATTGTTTATATAGAACACAAAATGGTTTGTAAATCTTATATTTTAGGCTTTCCATAGTTCTTCAATGACTGCATTCAAATGATACATTTATGCCAGGATTATTGATCTATGGGGATGTTACAAACAGGGTTAATTTAGTTTGCACTGGCAATCACCCGTCACTCAGCGCATGTCAGGGTAGCTGATGGAGTGTGTGAGCCATTCATGCCCAGAAGATATATGAGACAGGGCCCCTGTATCATTCCCTACTAATGGTCTTGGTGTCTTCCAGGTTAATAATAGTTGTTATTATACTATGACAAGTGGTGTGAATATCACATGTCTTTGAGTGAGTATCTATAAACGTATGCACATATATATAAAAAGATAAACAGTCTTTCATTTATAGTGGGCACCATTAATGTCATCCTTGTCAAGGAAAATAAACTAAAATAATTCAATTTCACATTAAGGAAAATGAACATAAAAACACATAAACTAATGAAAAGAATTAAATGAGAAAAGCATGTGGTTTCTGATTGGCAACCATTTAGATAAGTGATAAATATATCCAAATTGTGTATTGTATGTTTTGTGATTGTAAATTTTAAATACAATTAAATTTGTTAAACTGAACTTTGATTAACAAAACACTATAAGCAATATTTATAGAATAAGCAATGGGTGTACCTTTTTTAAAAGAATATTCTTCAAGGGATTTCTGAATGTCAGCTCTACAACTTACAATGTTCACATCCACCTCAGATGCCATATTATGTAAGGCTTTGAACATGGCATTTTAAAGACCATACAATCTCTTAAAACAGAAGCTCCAGTCCAAGGTCTGGGATGACATTCTAATGACAGATATAAGGGTGTTTTTATGAAATACACCTAAAATCAGATATTATTGTAGTTTATGTAGTTTGACAATTATTTTAATCTGTAATACTTCAAAGTGCACTCTATCTAATTACTTATGAGAAACTGCACCCAACTACAAAAGCAGGCTGAGAACATCTGTTTTTTATTTATTTTTTTTTGTTTAGTTGTCTTTTTTGTGGTTAGTTCTTGTATTATATATGAAAGGTAACTATGTGGGAATTTTCTTTTATGGTGTCCTTAAATTTAAATAATTGATGAGAGTCAAAAATGCACAGATGAAAGGTTTATGTTCTACTGACAAACCGAAAAAGGCAGCATTTCGTCTTGTTTAAGCTGTTCCTCCATTTGTAAACCATGAAGAACATCATGGCAATGGGCTGACTCTGAACTGAACGTGACTCAGGACATGGCACAGCACTGACGAGAGTCGGTGTAAATAGAAAGCATGACACAAGCCTTTTGACCTTGAGAGCTGCCTGCTGAGAAATGCTGCAAACTTCTCCTCCCCTCATCCTTCTGCTACTCTGGCCTTCCAAACGCACGCGTACATGTGCACACTCACACACGGCCAAGCACTTCACTTATATTGCCTCTGCTCAGTGCTATATTATTATTATAAATTATTATTACAAAGTAAAATTAAGCAAATCACAAAAGGTCTGTCTTCAATATCCTTTAACTGTCATTATGTCTTAAAGGCTCAAAGAAGTAACTCCAGCCTTGTGCTGTGGATCTACCTGTTTTTGGCTGGTGTAGCTACTCTGCAGCCTGTCCACAAACAGAGGTAACTGTTAGAAAAGCACACCATGTCCTGATTATTGATGCAACTGAGAAGTGGCTCAAATTTGAATGGATCCATTGGCTGGTTCCGCTCATTCATACCATGGACAAGAATATGGTCAATGATTGTCTTCCTAATCTCATTTGTAATTTGATGTCTTGCTCCTGTTCTTCATCCTCATTGACCTCCTTCACTCCTCTCACCACCTCATTCTCAGTTCCTTTGTCAGATGTTGGAGTGTATTTTACCAAGCAGCGAGCTCACCTGAATGCAAGTGAGGATCAGAGAGCAGCATCATTCAGTGTCCTTTGAGCAAATGGGCTTAAGGGCCTTGTTCAAGGGCCCAATGGAGACATTGCAAAAGCAGCTACAGAATTTGAACTGGTGACCTACTGTCACAGGCCCAAAATCTTAACTCACACTACTATATTCAACCTGCATCACTGCTTTCTCATTGTTTGGTTGTACCTTTTGAAAAATGTTTTAAAAATGAAACTTGTAAATGTTTAAACTATGACAGCCACACACCGAGAGTGTTTCATTGCAGTTGCAGGCATTTTGCTTTCTGCAAAACAGCATGAGGTTAATTGTGCTTTGGGATTACATAGGATACGCAAAAATTGAAGTTCTGCTTGTATTATGTCATTTGGAATAAGGTTTTGCCAATAGAGCTATCATTTAGGTACATGAAGAAAAGATTTGAAGAATTGTGTTCAAAGTATTGGATTTTGTATGTTATTGAAGAAACTGTGAAATGGACGAGAAGTTCTTTAATTTACATGAAATGTACAAGATAAAAAAAAACAAAAAAAAAAAAAACCAGACGTTACAAAAACAATATATTAATGAGGATCCAGGAGGTGCTTGGCAACAGCACTCTTCACTTCTGTAGCATGTTAGATATTTACCCTTCCTTCTTATTCCACTCTACAATCCAGTTAAAATCATCCATCTGACTATAGCACTTAAGATCATCGCAGAGGATTTAACAATGTTCATTAGTTCAAACGCTAATAAAGTCAACTGTTATGTTCTTCTCTCTGGACCAGAAGGAAATAACTACTCCACCTGCTGTATTGATGAACCCCACAGAGCAGTAAGGGTAAAACTGAACAGAATAAAACACTTTGCCTGTAACCACAAATGACCACGTCACTTTATATGTAACTTACCTTATGTAAGTTGTTCTATAATATCAGGTAAGTGCTGGCAGTATCTTCATTTTTGTAAAAGGGGGTGGTGTGGGGCTCAGTAGGCTAAGCCTCTGTGGCTGTGATCAGAACGTTGCCAGTTCAAGTCTCAGCAGAATAGTCACGTGTCTGTGGGCCCCTTCAGCAAGGCCCGTAACCCCAAGCACTAAGGACACTGCATGCTGGCTAACCTTGCACTGTGACCCCCACGCTTGCACTCACCTGTCTGTGTGTCTCATGGAGAGCAAGATGGGCTAGTCGAAAAGAGAATTCCCCCCCATGGGGATTAATGAAGTATCACTATTCTGAAAGGAATGCTGAATTTCACAAAAAAATCTTGGCTGTTTCAGAATCTAGTAATGAGATTACTTAATGTTTTTTGCAACAAGGAACAATGGCATGATTTTGTTACTGGTGGTACTTTGTACAGTTGGAACAACTGTTAGTACTGACTTTGAGAATTCACACACTGATGTGTTGTTTACAGGACAACTATAGCCAAGCTGGCAGAACAGTACAATTCAACTCAAGTACTAAAAGTGAAAAAATGTAAAAAGTATGAGAAAAAAAAAAAAAAAAAAAAAAGCGCAACTGGACTGTAACAATTTTGCTGACAATGATAAAGTACATATTCCCTATAATGGAGACAGCGACTTCACTTGCAGTGACAGCCAATTTTGTTCATCCTGATCAATGAATGCATCATCTTTCTTACAGTGGGCCAGTGAGGGCAAGGCCAACCACCTCCTATGCTTCTAAAACAAATAACTTCTTAAAGCACATTTCCTTGATAGGATGCAAAACTAGTGTCACTTCTAGATAATTCCTCTGGCATTTATGACAGGTAATAACCAAATAAAATGTCTTAACTTTAGTGATAAGAAATGTAACATCTTGGGCAACTAAGACATAAATTTGAAATTATGTCAACAACTAAAAGTCAAAATAACCATATAGCAATTCTTTTGTCTACAGGTTGTTAGACAAAGCAGGCAGTTCATAATAAAAGACCAGTTGTTAAGCAAGGCCATTGATACAGCAAGCCAGGGATGACTATTTTTGGGCATAGGACAACCCTACTCTGAAATAAAAAATATATTGGAGGAGGCAATCACGTTTTCCCTCTTGGCAAGCTAGGCATGGAGGACTACTCTGCAGAACATCAAATGAAAAAGGATTAGCCTTTTTTACTCTAGCCTTTTGAGGTGCTAAAACAGCTGCTTATTGGTTAGAAACAAAAAACCAAGGTATTTAATAATTCCATAATTCATAAACCAGCTGAGAGCATTCTGAAAACCTTTGAAATCTTTAGTTAAAAGAAGAAAATAAAATACTAAATGTTCTGCAAATTAGGGGCTGACATACTATTTTAATGGCTGCTGTCTTCTAAGCTAAGAGACAGCTGGGGCTGCAAGGCAACAATTGCTGTTCAGTTGGCAACTGTATCCACAGACTCCTAGTCCTAAATGTCTAAGCACTTATGAATGGAAGGCTTGACCCACTTTAAGATTAAAACACCAGTAATGAAAAATACTTTTTGACTTCACATTCACAAGGTAAAATGTCATGTTTCACCCTTTATTTGCCACTAAGCTGTATTACTTCAATTTTTAGGCAAGTTCTCTCAAAATATGATCATTTCCATTTTCTCAACCATACGATGTGTTCACAAATTTGAAAAAGATCCTTCAAATACTTTTTTGGATATTGCTCTAACAAGATCGAGTGCCCTTTTCTTTGCTATCACTATGCAGTGCTGCTACAATTTTGGGGTGATCCATCTCAGAATTGAATGAATTTCATTTCTTTTTTTTTTCCTTCCCCCTTGTCCTGTCCCGATATATTAGCAAGCAGAATGTGTGGTCTGGTTGCCCTTGTTGTCGGGTCAGATTTGATCTGCAAAGGAAAAGTTTGGGATACTCCTCCTGTTGCGTATTTTAGATTTAATTAGGTGATCATACCACCTTAAGACTGGGCAGGAACAGGAGAAGGGAAAGACAACTAAAAGAAAGAAGAAAAAAAAAAACATACATGTAAGAAAGACAAATACGTATCCAAAAAAAGAACACGTACATATATTCAAATAAATAAATACAACAAAAACATATACATACAAAAGAAAATAAAACATAATACATATACAAAATACATAAAAGCATATTCATTTACAAAGAAAAAAAACATACATACAGATATACATATATATTATATATATAAATTAATGAATTGTCAAGGTATGTCAGTATGTTGTCAGAATTGTCAGTATGTTCTGATGATCTTGGTTCTTTCATAATATAGTAATCAAATGACTTAATTTCCATACATCCAAGAAAGTTTGAAAAAGATCTGTGAAATACTTTTTGAATTATCTTAAAGAGAAAGTATCTGCACCAACAGGGGATCAGTCCAAAAAGTGTATGTATTCCCGGCAAGCGAAATATAATTATCCTTCATTAAAGAGTTGACTGAATGACTCAATCAGATTTCTGTAGTACTTTCTCCCCCTAGTGGGCCTGCTAAAAAATAACATCGTTGATCTTTTGCCACTGATGCAAAGTGGTTTTAAAAAATCAGAGAGTGCTGTTCATAATAAAACCACACATTCTCAAATGGACGTTATATAATAATTTTTCAAAAACTTTATTTTTTGTAAACTGTTGACTTACTGACAGAAAAAGAATCAGAAGCGCATAAAAATTGCATCCATTACTGTACTATATTATATTACTGTACAATAGTAAAAAAGACATGAAGAGGCAGTACATACCCAGTAACAAATAGGCTGTCATATACTTGACATGAAAATAATGTCCCGTCTGTGCACTATGGGATGAAATGTACACCCTCCACAATTAATTCAGTGGGGAATCGGGATTAATTTGTAGGTTGGGACCTTTTCATACTCCTATTTTATATATATCATCTCATTATACATTGTGAAGCTCATCAATAATCTCATCAATTACTGTTCCGATTTTTAATCATTAAATAGTTATTTACGAAACAAAACAAAAAAGCAGAAGAGGGACAACTATTAAATATAGAATTATACTGATATTCAAAAGTGTGACTTTAAACCACTTATTCTACAATTATTTTTTAAATAGTGGCTTTATTGGAACAGGTTCTATTACCCTGTTTTTACACTAAAACAAAAACATTAACACAGTCTGACAGACTGGCTGAATTTAAAACTTGTCATCGCCATAGTGCAGCAGCACTGATCCGAGAATATGGTAGCTCTTTGAGAGAGCAGGCTGCCTGTCTGTGTTAATGTTTCTACTGTGATGTAAAAACAGGGTAAGAGTATCTAAGAAAAGAGATGGGCAGTCAAAGCTCCAGTCAGCAAAACAATATTATGTATACAATTCATCTTTACTTCCTACTGCAATTTGTATATGACATGCAATATGTTTTTAGTCAACAATTATTTTGTGTGCTCAAGTGAATCCAACAACAATGAATGTATCTGAGTCAGAATCAGCAACAGTAGCAGATATTTATATTTAGAGAATGAGTGAGAATGAGCTCAATGCATGTTGGCAATGGAAGGGGCCGTGTAGGTCTTGAAACGCTCATGGGCTCTGTGCTTGCTGAGTAGAGTTAGCGTCATGGTGTCAAGAGATTCTTCCAGGCCCTCATCCTGCTCAATCCCTATGGTGTAGTCGTTTGCCTGTCAGACAAAATGCCACAGCATGTGAAGGACAGCTATGCGAGGACCATGGTGCAAGGCAAGGCTTCCACACTGAACAGAGTTAATGTATCACCAAGCGGGCTGCCCAATGAAATGTGAAACAAAAAAGCTTGCTGTCATTAAAAACATAGGGAATACAAAGAAATTAAAATCAGTGCAGTAACTGTAGAAAGCCCATTCCCAACATTACTCAAAAAAAAAAAAAATCCAAAAAGCACACCTTGATATTTTTAGGCAGAACAGTGATATGCAGTGAATACAGATATACAGTGCATCGCTGTATTTTCTATGCAGTGGGCTAAATATTTAGTTGTAAATGAAAGCCACATGTGAAATGTCACAAACACATATTAAAAGTGTGGCCAAAAAAAATGCAAATTCAGACTGCAAATATACAACTACAAAATTTCGGTATAGACATGTTCTTTATTCCATGTCTCAAAATAAAGATAAAATAAATTATGCCTATATCTATGTTGCATGGGTCAAATAAAGAATCTATGTTACTCCACTATATCCACAAACAGACTGTTTTTCTTAAGTTTATGATATTGCTCTCAGAAGAAAAAGGTAAATATTTAGGGACGAAAAACAAAACTAAATTTAATACCTATTTTGGCAAATAAATATATAGAAGTCTGCCACAATTGGATGTAATGCAGGCTCATTTTAAGGTATTAGCCATCAATAAATTAAAACCAATATTTCAAATTACAATATTTTAAACCTCAGCTGTTTTAATTAATTAATTAATTAATTAATTAATTAAACAAAATGAACCAAGAAACAATGATTCATTACCTTTCCTCTCCATCACCTTCCTCGTGCAACGCTAACTGAATGACTGTCATCGAAATCTCTCTCTCTCTCTCACACACACAGAGGCCGAAAAAATGGGCCAAACCCAAAATTTCTAAATATTAAGCTTTTAAATGGTCTCAACAGCAAATAGCCCAAAGTTATTTTGGAATATTTTGAACACCCAGGCATGTGTTATCTTGAACTTCATATCAAACATTTAAATCTTTCCATGATTTTATTTTTGCGTCCAAGAAGACTATGCTATTGAATTTCAGAGTTTCCAGGTTTTCCCCCCAACAGTTCATTGCAGCAGCGAGCAGTGACAAGCAAATGGTGGCCCAGGTCTCAGGAGTGTATTATTTAGTTCCTGCTAATTATCTGACCAACAATTTGTTGTTAAGACTAATACAAGTTGAATATTTTGCAATTTTGGGTTACGGGTAGGGGCAGATTTACGATCAGTTTTTTTTTGCCCAGGAATGTAGTATGCAACGTGTGTAGCATGTCAGAATCCTCAGTTTTTATGAAACAGTAGGCAAACAGTACCTGGATGACATACTACATTCTGCAAAATTCCAAAGTGTGTAAGTGATGGATGCTAAGCTATCCCGTAAGGCTACGGGAGCAGTGAAAAATGTCACTTGCTCAGAAATTTTTGTCAAAATCTACAATCTATCAGCAAATTTAAGTATAAAACAGCGTCCAGTTACATTAGTTAACTCAAATATGTATTTTTTTTCACTGATAGTTTCTAACAGTTTCTAACTTTCACAGGAGGTCAAGTTACATCATTGGAAAACATTGGGTCAGGCAACATGCAAGATGGTGACCACAGTGTGTCTGAATGCATACATACTGATCTCTTGTAAACATACAGTACGTAACGCATTAACGATTGAGTAGTAGGTTTCTGGTGAAATTCCGTAGCTACTGTGTAATTTCAGACTGTGGGGTTTCAGACACACTCTGTCCGTTTTGATTTTAGATGTGAATTCTGGGATTCAGTGCAACATCACAACCGAAACTCTTGTGCTGTTTACAGATGCTATAGGTCTCTGTTAAAAATATTTGCTCATACTATTTCAACACACAATAAAAATATATTGACATAAAGAGCCTTATCTCATCCAATATCTCGATTGCAAATATATCAATATACCGTCAAAATATGATATACCACCTAGACCTACAAAACTCTTTATAACTTTATAACTCTTCTACCCATTTAATATAAAGACACAACACCTTGGCAACTAATTTTGATATTATCTACAAGAGTTATATGCTGTCAAAGAAGCCAGGTTGCATTGGCACAGTTAAGTGTCAGGTGTTTGGATGGTACAGGTGTTTTTAAAAAAAAAAAACAAAAACAAAAAAACACTTACCAGCTGCAATGAAGCTAGCATGTAACGACACACTTCATGATTGTCCTTTCCTTGCACCAAAGAGGCAAACGAGAATTTCTGACCAACGCCACCGAACATGGACACCACATTGTTCCCGTAGCTGTGGATGTCAAAAGCCAGCCTTTCCTCCTAAGATGAACAGGAAGGGCATTACGAGGATTGTAGCTCTGCAGATAATCTGCACAATTTGTATTTCTAATGTTTCATCATTTTAAATAACTAAGAAATACATAGGCACAACTCCAGGATAGAGGCTTGCAATGTAGTTCTTACTACTGTCATTTGCAGCCATGCAATGGTTGACTATGAACAGTTTTTTTGATTGATTAAAAAAATAAGAAACAAAAAGCATATTAATTCATCATAAATAAACACGTCTCAAAATTGACAGAAAATAGGACATTCAAAAGTGCTTAAAGTAAAGTGTAGAGAATCAGCTGAAGTAAAAACCCCTTTTACACTGGAATTTAACATTTTAAATTGTATCATATACATCTTGAACAAATTATAACCATATTTGTTTGAAGATACAAGTTTTCCTTAAGCACTAGGTGAAACATGACATGTGCCCTACCTGTTCAGCCAACTGAGGACCTATCTTCTCTTCCCAGTCCTTTACACGTCGTGACAAAACTGTCTCCTGGGCATACTTTTGAGAGTTCACAAGGAAGAGCTCCTGTAAAGTCACATGAGCTGGTCAGATGGAAACTGCAACTTACAGAAACACTACAACGACCCCCAAACCAGGGACTACACGTACCACATTCCTCCTGACCAAATCCTCATAGCTCATCTTCTCTGTCTGGGAAGCTGAGAGAGCACATGCAACATATCACAATCACAGACAGTAATGCACGCATACACACACACTATCGAACTGCACCTTTAATTAGTCATCATACATTTCTAACTAAAACACTGTTTCCCAACCTGGTCCTCAGGGACCCCCAGACAGTCCACATTTTTGAGCAGGGAGGGAACAAAAACATGGACTATATGAGGGTCCCTGAGAACCAGGTTGGGAAAAATTTACTAAAGAGACATCACCATTGTGTGTTCAGTGGTTGACTTTCCAGTACCTGTTACGGGCAGGTTCTGCTCCTCCAAGACTGCTGGCTGCTCCTCATCTAAATAGTTCTCATGGTCAGAGAAATCATCTGTGAAAAGGCCAGGTTGTCACTCAGCATTCCCTATTGAATTTCCTTCAATAATCAGTCAATAATCCTGCTTCCATGTGCAGCTCTTCATTCTTTTAAGCATGAAGTACTTTACATTAGATACTTATAACTATTTCAGATACTTATAACTATTCTACTGAATAAACATAGGTGTTGCAGGATAACTCAAACCTTCTGCAACCCCCAGCCCCAAGCAGGCTCACCACCGAGATCCTGGTCCTGGAAAGCCTCATGCTGAGCCTCCAGCTCTTCAACCTGCCTCTCAGCACCCTCCAGCTCCAGTTCATTAGGGAAAGACATTAAACCCTGAAATATTATCAGCAGTTATCATCAGACTGCTGAAGCTGGCCAAGAAGCCAATAACAGCAAAGTTTGGCACGTACCGCTTTTCTCTGGAAAGTCTTCTGCATCTTCTTTCTTTCCTTTATGTGACTCCAGTAAATATCTAACAGGTCTGAGAAGCAAATGAATCCATTGAAAGAACAAGTCATGATAAAATTCATTGTCGATATAAAACGAGTGGCAAACTGCATAATTACTTTAGTTTATATATATAATAATAATAATAAATTATAATAATAATACCCCTACAAGAATGGGTGTATTCATTTTTAATTAACTACAGATTGCTTTAAAATACAGATACAATATAACCATTTGTAAGGAAAAACACATTTACCTGCAACGGTAGGCCCCTTTTTTGGTTTATGGTTAGATGCCTCAGATGCTGCAATAAGAATAAAAAACCTCATAAGTTCTTAGGAAAGTATCACGCCAGTTCGAAGTAAACAGTACGTTCCTCTTCCCTAAGTCATGATGCCCAGGGTCCCAACAGATTCCCCGAGTACACCGAATTCTATACTTGTGTTTTGAAACACTGTCACACATAATATACACAAACTCACATGTGCCATTGAACCAGCTCATGAAATCTTGAATTTTGGAAGTTCCTTTCCTCTTCCGTTTGTTTCCAGAGACATCCTGCACACCCCGTGGAATGGTGAAGTGTTTCCCTAAGAGTTTAAAGCATCTACTAATCAGTCCACATACTGTCAAAGGCTATGACCAAAACATAACTATGATATTCCCCAATAAAAATCCTTTTGATTTTACACAATAAATGTATCAGACAAGTCAATGTTTAATATAGGAATGTGACGTAACATTACATTTAAAATTACAGTAATCCCTCGCTATATCATGCTTCGACTTTCGCGGCTTCACTGTATTGCGGATTTTATATGCAAGCATCTCTCAATATATATCACAGATTTTTCGCTGGTTCGCGGATTTCTGCAGACGATGGGTCTGTTTATTTCTGGTACAAGCTTCCTCAGTTGGTTTGCCCTGTTGATTTCATACACTTGACGCTATTGGCGAATGGCTGAGAAGCTACCCAATCAGAGCACCAGAATGCAAATAGTGCATGACTGCAGTGTTCGTATTTTAGAAACATGATACTAATATTAAAGGCATAATCATAATATATCTAATATAACTGGGGAAGTAAGTAAAACGAGTGCATTACTGTATATTATAGCAAATATAAAATTATTTTTGTTAAGATATGTATCATTAGAATGTGTTTACAGCTGTATTACATATTAAATAAAACTCCTCAATGATATACGATACGTATATTTGTGCGTAGTATAT
>JAAGVU020000001.1:28806998-28852956 GCA_011763525.2 Mormyrus iriodes
ACACACACACACACACATACACACACACACACACACACACACACACATACGTAATACTTAATATAATATTATGTATTTATCCTTGGTGAAAGTAGATATGTTAGGGAAAATAGATGTGTGATGTAGAGAGTGATGCAGGAGTCAGGTTGTGTTCTTTACCCTCGTTTTGCTGACAACTGAAATTTATAATTGCAGTTTTTAAAGCTGCTCTTTGCTTTTGCTGATTGTGGTGGTTGGCTCTAATGTATCACTTACGGGGGCTAAAGGTTTTGCTTCTAGTATTATCTGCACCTTTAATCGCAGCAACATGAATTGGCCATTTGCTGGATTAACCTGCCAAACTTGCATTGTGCAATACTTATGATATAGGCATGGGGTGAATGATTAGTCCAAAGGGCAGCTCTCTTTACTGGAACATGATTCTTTCATTTATCGGTTCTGTCATAGTTTTTAATTATTTAACCTTCTGGCTTTTTTCTTAGCACTATTTATCTTGCTCCATTTCATATTAACGTTATTTTATTTGTTTTTGGGTGGGGCTCGGAATGGTACACCCTAGGCCATTCACTGCAGGAGCATGGTACCCTGCCAAGACACCCCATCGGTGAAGCACACCTACTACGCGCAGGTAAGCTCATGTGTCTCCTCAGTAACATCTGTAATATGTCTGCATAAGTCCCCAGTCCATCTGTTTGGTGATTGGTTTTAAAAAGACTTTCACATAACAGATCAGTTCAGCAACCTTAATGCAGCTGCATAAATTGTCCTTGGTGAGAGTTGTTACTTTGCAATGATGGCAAGAAAAATTTATGCTGTTCTTATATCTAGCTTACACCGGCATTTCGGTACTATACAGATGCTTACTTATGCCAACATTTGATAAAAGCAGATTAGTAGTGCATCTAAAATATTAATGAGAGGCGTATTATGACATCCAAATGTTAGTAATCTGTATAAATTTGGCATATTTTTGTTTAATAAATGTGTTTAAACTGCAAAAGTACCACTACACCACCATATTTTTACCTTATTTATCCACAATATTTCCTCTTTCAAAAGATGTCATGGCTGCTGAGCTGTCCCTTTCTTCACCGCCACTTCAATGCTTATCGCTTCCATGATTAAACAAAACAATAGTATGTGGCATGCTCCACTAGCTGAATTTAATAAACATAAGGATACGCTGAATTTATACAGATTACTAACTTTTGTGCATCACAACATGCATCTCCTTAATCTTTTAGGCATACTACTAATATGCTTATCAAATTGTGGGTGAAAATTATGTCATATAGTGCAGAAAAGTCGGTGTACGGACAAAAGTTTCACCCATTATCTAAAGCCCTGGAGATTATTGCGCATGCACCATATAATTGTGATTACATCGCAGTGTCATTTCGCACAGCCCTACCTTGAATGCTATCATTTATATTTTAAACCTTCTAACATGGAGCCCAACTTGTGATTTTTTTACTTTTTTTTTTTTTTTTTACTTTTTTTTTTTTGTTGGGTCTGCTGGTCACCTAAATATATTATAGGTCTGCCCAGCTCATACTGATACCTCTACCAATTCTTTCATCTGACCTAGCACACAAATGATGGGTGTCTGTGTGTGTGTGTCTGTGTACAGGTGTCTGTTCCCAAGGACCTGGTGGCTCTTATGAGTGCGGTGCCTGATGGGCAGGAAGTGGATCCCCAAGACAGCAGCCGAACTGTCTACCGCTTCAGGCAGACGGTGAGTTCTTCCCTCATTCCTTCTTTCTTCTAGTCATCATTTGCACTGAGAAAATGAAGGTGACAAGGGTTTTGCTTTCAGCAGTCGTGCCTCTTAACATGATAGTTGAGACCATTAGAAATATGACATTGATATTTTATTTGCATGGCATTATATTTTGTGGCAACATTAACAGACAAACAAAACATGGTTTACACAGCCACCTCTAACCACCTACATCGATATGTATCTATGGAGACTGTTGAGGTTGAATACTAGGGCTGGGTATTGCCAGCTAGCCCATGATACAACATTCATTACGAACATCAATGTACTGATTGAACAGATCATGTTGCATCTCGATATTGCCATTGTATCTGATTGGTTAACACTCCAATATTGAAATTAAGGAACAATTAAATTTGGCTCATTTAAAATTTTAGTTAACGGGCATTAACAGCCTTTAACTCCCAAGGATGAGTTGTTGCACACTTCAGCTGCCAGTTGCTAAACTATGCATTTCTTTGTGCATACATAAAGGTACATGTTTATGTTTTTTAAAACGTAACAAATAACACAGAATGAAAGATTTGACTTGTACGTTAACATTTCAGAGGTAGACACTACATTGCATTCTTACATTGCAGTGCACTTAGCACAGGCTGCATAAGCAGCATATTTTTAATCAGAAAATGTTGTAAAATAAAATATTCAACTATATGGCTGGTGTTAAATGGTACTGCAGTAAATTAATGAAGTGATCCGAAGGTTTGAAGTATTGATGAAAAATTGTGACAAATCGAATCGTGATAAATCGATTAATTACAGTATTGATACAGCTTTATTGCAAACTCTGAGTGCAACAGGGGAATGTTCCAGCTGAGCCAGTAATTGGCGGTTTTCCCCCTTCTTCCCCCATCCTCCCAAAATCTGCAGGTCCCCATGCCATCATATCTGATCGCCATTGTGGTGGGGGCACTGGAGAGCAGGTACTTATCTCAACTTCATTCTATCTTGGTTAACTGTGTACTAAGAATTTTTGTCTGAAAATGTGACTTTTTATCTAATGTAAACAAAGGTTTTTCTAGTATAGCTTTTGAAAGGTGATATGTCTGACAGACAGATCGGCCCAAGGTCTTCAGTGTGGTCTGAGAAGGAGATGGTGGATCTTGCCGCATTTGAGTTCACAGAGGTAAATGTTTCAGGGCAATTTACCTTAAATTTGGCTTGGTGTTCTTGGGGAAGTTCATTAAACAAGAAGAGTGCATATTCTATAGGTTTTTAGAAGAACTTGGAGGTTTTAAATAAATTAAACTTTACTGTAGACTTTAAAATAAGAAACTTAATTTCAGTGGGCTCTGTATAGTTGTCGCTTATATGGTTGACTTTTAGAAATTACTATACTGGTTAGGTAAAATGAATTACATTTTTGACAAATATATCATAAAATGCCTTATTCTATTACTTTAATTCATTTGAAAATTTCATTCAGTGGATGATGCAAAATACAAATATTTACTTATTTATTATTATCTATTATTTTTGCAGATGATTTTTAATGTCTGTAACCTGCTGTACTACATACAATAGTCAGAAGGTTTGAACCCTATAAAATTTTAAATTCCTACATTATTTTGAACTAGAATTTAATATGATCTAAGCTCTTCATTAAGATGTTAGAACGAGTCATTTTCCATTAAAATAATTTTAAATGAAAATATCTATAATTCACTTTTTAAATTAAACATACTGATTTCAATTTTTACTCTCCTAATGTGGGAGTTGCATTTTCCTACAAGGAATATATACTTTTGGTGATCGGTCTACTCTTGGCAATACTGGATTTGAAGCAATATGCCAAAGCCTGAATACCTTCAGTAAAAATATGCAACTTCATCTGCATAAACGTGTAAAATGTCCATTAAAATGTCTTGTGCATCTCAGACAGAGTCCATGCTCAAGATTGCTGAGGATCTGGCTGGCCCGTATGTTTGGGGACAGTACAACATCCTGGTTTTGCCGCCCTCCTTTCCTTATGGAGGTATGGAGAACCCCTGCCTGACGTTCGCCACGCCCACTCTACTGGTGAGTGTTCACAGGGCAACACGTTTAACCGGGCTCAGCAGATGTGTCTGATACCTTTCTCAGCAGGCACATTACTTTAAACTGCTCTTATTTGTCTTTCAGGCAGGTGACAAGTCCCTGTCTAATGTAAGTGACTTACATTAAGCAGTTTGCCTACAGAAAAATATGTAGCTATCTTTGATATTTAGACCTTTTTTCCCCCCTCAGGTCATAGCTCATGAGATCTCTCATAGCTGGACTGGGAACTTGGTTACCAACAAGACTTGGGGGCACTTCTGGTATGGTGCATTGAACACTACCTGACCTAAGTGATGGTGTACTTTTCAGAAATTATGAAAATTCTCTCATAAATCACACTGGTCCAAAACCTGTTGCTTAACATATTCAAACGGCACAGTGATTATTTCATAGGTCTTATTACTATGTTTGGAAACAAACTATTCATAAATCATTCAAAATTATTACTCACAGGACAAAAAAGTGATTGGATAGAAATTGTGCAATATCTGAAATACTGGAGTAAGTTATTAGAAATTTCGGTAACTGTCATCTATAATGCACTATAGATACCTTCATAATGCATTATAATGGTAAGTAGAAGAAGGTGCTTTGTACTGCATTATGAAGGTATCTATAGTGCATTATAGATGACAGCTTCATAAAGCTTTCATACTGCATAAACATGAATATAATTTGTTCTACCTTTTTTATAATTTTTTATAGGCATGTTTGTAATGCTTTATGAATGCATTATAATGTGTTATAAATGTGTTCATATATTTTGATACGCATGGGTTTCATTAAAAAGTGTTTCCAGAAATTCAATAGCTAGTCATGTGAAATTTGCCATAAAGCAAAATTCATTCAACTGGGAGTATCAAAAGTATGGGCTACAAATGTTATGAATTGAGGCTGTAGTGATTAGGAATTGTTCTCATATATACTTCAATGCTGGTAAGCTAACGCTGTTTTCTCAGGCTGAATGAGGGTCACACCGTATACCTGGAGAGAATGATTGCCAGGAATCTTCATGGCGAGCAGTTCCGCCAGTTCATGGCCATGGGAGGCTGGAAGGACTTGCAGGAAGCAGTAAGATTAGCAGAGTCGTTTTTGAATAGATAGGGATAGATCAATTGGGAAGTGAACTTATTAACTTGGCTGCTGCTTAATGGACACTTAAACCTCAATCTGCCGAGTTAATAGTACAGGAATAGGAATGATTACCATCTAATGGATTCACCTGTCCCACAGGTAAACACTTTTGGTGCAAAAAGCCCTTTCACGAACTTGGTCATCAACATGGAAGATGTTGACCCTGATGATGCTTTTTCCTCAATTCCATATGAAAAGGGTTTTGCTCTGCTCTACCACTTGGAGGAATTAATGGGTGGCCCAGGTAATCTCTCATATATGCCTTCACACATTCTCACTGTACTTTACATGTAGTTAGAACATACAAAACCTATTATTATTGATGAGGATGATATCATTATTAGGGTGGCACAGTTGTGCAGTGGTTAGCACTGTTGTCTCACACCTCTGGGATCTGGGTTTTAATCTCCCCTGGGGCCCCATGTGTGTGGAGTTTGCATGTTCTCCCCGTGTTGTTGTGGGGGGTTTCCTCCGGGCGCTCCAGTTTCCTCCTAGAGTCCAAAAATATGCTGAGGTTAATTGGAGTTGCCAAATTGCCTGTAGGTGTGCGGTGACTGTGTGAGTGAATGGTGTGTGAGTGTGCCCTGCGATGGGTTGGCGCCCCATCCTGGGCCATTCCCTGCCTTGCTCCCATAAACTCCGGGATGGGCTCTGGACCCCCTGTGACCCTGGATAGGATAAGTGGTTACAGATAATGGATGGATGGATATCATTATTAATGGTTTCAATGAATATGCTATAGTATTTGGATTAACAAACAATGGGCACTTAGAGAAAAGCAATGAAATTCTGTTAAATAACGTAACTGGGTCTTTGCTTGCAGAGGTTTTCATGGGGTTTGTTAAATCCTACATCCAGCTGTATGCTTACAGCAGTGTCACCACCGAAGACTGGAAGAACTACCTGTATGTCTACTTTAAGGATAAGGTATTTGAGAATGGCATAAACAAGTGTATAGGAAAGGTAGCCCAAAGAAGACCACAAAAAAATCATTTATGACTTAAACATCTGACAAATTTCTCAAATACCCTTGAGATTTTAATTTTTGTAATTAGTATTCTCCTCCTCAGGTCGATGTTTTGAATAAAGTGGATTGGAACAGTTGGTTTTACACTCCAGGAATGCCCCCAGTTAAACCAGAGTAAGTCAGTATGGGGGGGTGGGGGGTGCTGAATTGGCACCCCTGAGTGTAGCGAACGGGGCGTGCCAGTGGGCTTATAAGAACTTCATTTAAAAACTCATATATTGTCTTTTACTTGAATAACAGGATTTTGAAATTAGTTAAATTTAGTGTGTTTTGTATTTTATGGTGGACAAAGACAAAGGAGCTGGTGTTAGTGGTCTGTACCCATGTCTGGAAGATAATTGTTTCAAATCCAGTAGCTCGTAGAACATTTATAACACTGCTGGCCCCTTAAGCAAAGCCCTTAATCTCAGGGTACCCTGCTCTGTTTGTTCGTGCCTGCATACTTGCTGAGACTTTCAAGAGGCCTGTGGGATTGATGTGTAGATCTGCTTCATTTACAGCAGCTCTGTCCCCACACAGGTATGACAGCACGCTAGCGGATGCCTGCATTGCTCTCTGCCAGCGATGGACCAAGGTGCGGAGTCTCCCTCACACCCCCCAGCTGGGCCTGTAGTGTACAGTGCAATTGATTTGTGTTTATCTTGCAGCTACCTGTATGTTACTGTATTTAGCTTTTTTATTATATTTTTATGTTTGTTTTATTTTTAATAGGTTAGAATCTGAAGTGATCTTAACAGAGACACTGCTATTTCAGACTCGCATGGTTTTCGGAAATCGTTCTCCTTCACCAGAACAATTTTTTTAAAATTAAAATAGCCTTTCTTAGAAAGGGCAGTTGGAAAACTTACATGGAACTTTTAAACCCACTATTCATACACTGTGTTTGTAGTACATTGCCCTGTATTGGTTCATGTGGGCTATTTCAATTTTGTTCCCTCCCTTTCTGCATTTCTTGCTATAAGTGTATTTGTTAGCTGACCTATCACAACTCGCCATTCCTCCTCCCCAGGTGAAAGAGGAAGACCTGGCCAGCTTCAGCCCACAGGATATACAGGGATTTTCCTCTCACCAGCTAATTGAATTCCTGTCCTTATTGCTGCAGGAGGTATGCTGATGGACCTTTAATTCTGGGTTTCAGTAGAGATGGTGGTTTTGGTTCCTTAGAATTCATTGTGATTTAAATTTCTTCTCCGTTCAGGAGCCTATTCCAGTGTCCCATGTGAAAAGGATGCAGGAGGTTTACAAGCTGAATAGCAAAAACAATTGTGAAATACGCGTCCGGTATGTTGATATTTATGCCATGCCATGTCGTGTTCTGTCACGGTGTGTTTTGATTGCAGAAGGTATGCTGGGAATTTTTCTAAATGCATTTCCTGCCTTTTCTAGGTGGCTTCGTATTTGCTTAAGGGCCAAATGGGAGGAGGCAGTTCCGCTGGGTCTGAAGATGGCCACAGAACAGGGACGCCAAAAGTTTACCCGGCCTCTCTATAGGTAATGACCAGTCGCTGCTCTTCAGCCTCCACAGCAACTGCACACACAACCCAGCAGTAACTGTTTTGCGCGCTGAATTTCTATGTTTGTAAAACCTGCCTTAGGACAATTACAAATCTGATAATTTAACTGCAATGTCACAGGGTTTATTTGTTCAGTAGGTGTGTCTGAATGTGTGTTTCCATCCACCCCCTACCCATGCTTCATTGTCTGTTCTGTGTTTTCCAGGGAGTTGTATGGCTTTGAGAAATTCCGGGAGGAGGTGATCGACAGGTTCCTCAAACAACGGCCTTGCATGCACCAGGTCACAGCTGCCCTGGTAGCCAAGGACCTAAAGTTGTAACAAGCCCAGAGCTCTAGCCTGTAATCTGCTACTACATGTATGGATCAGTTCAGAGTAATCTGTTAAATCTAATATCACTGCCGCATGATGTGTTAAACAAATGGTATTAAAAAGCCATAGTGAAACGGCCTGATTTTATTATCTCTGCCAGGGTTGTTTTTACAGTGTCTCAGGGAAAATATTAGTATAATTCACAAAACCTGTATTAAAATCACCCTATCTCCATTCAGATTTACAAAATAAAATGTCTTCCCATATTCGTATATGCACATTGTACATTTATTGGTGACATTTCCAATGTGCTGACCATGTTTATAGCAGACTGGATGTGCAGAGATTCTTATTCTTGATTTATATGGATATTGACTTTTGGACAACAGTCAAGTCCTACATACAGTTATTGAACTGCTCTGAAACAATTTTAATTAGATAATGCGAGATTTACCGTGAGAACAATGTTATCTGTGCAACTTCAATATATATGGCCTGACCGCCATTCATAAATTTTATATGAAACTTTGAATCTTCATCTAGAATTCAATGATTCTGTTGACTCTCAAATTCTAATTCTGTGACTGTCACCAAGATGGGAAATGATGATGATTGTATACAGTTCACTAAAGCATCTTCTCCTTCTCAGTCCTATCTTAGACTGAGAAACTTTTATTAACTTTGTGGCAGTTAATGCAAATTATTTGAAATGTCTCAATTACAATATGTGAGTAGTTGTTGACAACTCATTTACTTTGATTAGATGTCTGTTTTTTTGCAGTAGACCCAACAATAGAATCTTCAACCTCATGATGATAAATGAATGACTGACCTTAAAATGAATGACCAGGAAAATATATTGACTATCTAGATAGTGGATGCAAAGCTTTGGGCTATGCTGGCTGGTCAGAGACCTATAGCCTTGTGTGCATGTACAACATGTCTAGCAAATAAGGACATTTACTTGTTAAAGAATATTGAAAACTTTTCTCTAAACATGATATTATACCGTTAAAGCAAAAACGCAATGTCTCAAACTCAGTGTATTTTACTTGTCCTTTTATGTGGTGAGCTACATAATGCAAGGACACTTTGTAGTGGTTTTCAACTTTTCTTAAACCAGGGACCACCCAATGAAATGCAGAGCAGGGATAGGAAACCCATACTACCAATGTGAGATCACAATTTATCAATCCCTAAGACCACATTTCTTGCACCAAGATGGAAGGTGGTGGTGTCTCACACCCTGCAAACCACTATTGCAGCATGGATCCAGTATCTTGAGCCATACTCTGTCAGTTTAATAGTGGTATCAATGCTGCACTATATGGACAAAAGTGTTGGGACACCTGGCTGTTACACCTACAGAAATTTTCATGACATCCCATTCTAAATCCATAGGCATCAATATGGAGTTGGACCCCCCTTTGCAGCTATAACAGCTGCCACTCTTCTTGGGAAGGCTTTCCACAAGTTTATGGAGTGTGTCTGGAGGCACTGTGAGGTTAGGCACTGATGTTGAACATAAATGCCTGGCTTGTAATCTCCATTCTAGTTCATCCCAAAGGTGTTTGATAGGATTGACGTCAGGACTCTGTGTGGGCCAGTCCAAATTCACCCAACCATGTCTATATGGACCTTGCTTTGTGCACTGGGGCAAAGTCATGCTGGAACAGAAAAGGGCCTTCCCCAAACTGTTCCCACAAAGTTGGAAGCATAGAATTGACCAAAATGTCGTAGTGTGCATATCAAGATGTTTTGAACACTTCTAAGCATCCAATTTTGTGGGACCAGTTTGGGGAAGGCCCTCTTCTGACTTTTTCAGACTTTGCAGGAACCTTGTACAGGTCAAAGATTCTCAAACTGTGAGGTGTGGGATGATTTGTGGAATATTCATCATAAAATTTGTAATGTTAACCTCAAAGTTTTAAACAGGATCTTCTAATAGAGCAGGGGCAGGGCTGCCCAAGGTGCTGACACAGCAGCCAACATCTGTGTGAACAGGATTGTTTTGTGGAGACCATAGAATCTCTTTGAGCGATTGTCCTCATTTTTCTGCAAAACCATAAAAGCAATTTTCAGGAATTATTAATTGAGAGAGACAAAATAAATTTATCGATAATTATTTCAGTTAAGCTAATCCAAGGTTTTTATAGATATTGATGACAAAGTAACACCTCTTTCATAATTTATTCAAATTTGCTTATTGCATAATGCATATGTCTGTTGATATAACTTGTTCCTACAGTGTGGTGAATGTCACTTTGTGAAATAACTCGAAATCTCTGATTCTTCTCCCATAATTTTACTTCCAGGAGTGTGTAATTTTACTTCCACTGTTATGCCAATAAATGTGAGTACCTGCTTCTTGTGTGGGGCGAACCGGGTAAATGTCTCTGGAAACCAGAAAGCTCATCATGTACATCACCAGCTAATGTATGAGCAAGAATTATAACAGGGTGCCAGCATTATTGCTTTCATTCATCATTAAGATTTTGTAGTCCTGATTAGGTTGCTGACCATAAATTCCAACTAAATTTTTAGAATCTATTTTTACATTTCTAGTGGGTCAGCAGTGTGAGACCAGATCCCAATACCACATCACTGCCACGCCCCTTGGTCTTTCTCCTCTGAATTTTAGTTGTAGCTCACTTACTACAACTTCGGCAAACAGTGATTTTTTTCTAACCCTCAAATGCAATTCATGCATTTGAATTGAATTTGATCTGTGGTTGAAAACAGGATCCAGAATTGCAATTCAAATTTGAATAAAAGTGAGTAAAAATAAAATGGTATTGAATATAAATAAGTTCATATACAGTACCTGTCAAAATTTTGGACACACCAACTGAAAATAATTTTTTTTTTTTTTACCCTAATCACTCCTCAAGGTTATGTGTCATTGTGAGGTTTCCTTTGGGTGCTCTGGTTTCCTCCCACTGTCCAAAAACATACTGAGGTTAACTAGAGTTACCAAATTGCTTGTAGGTGTGAATGGTGTTTGAATCAATGAGTGTACCCTGATGGGCTGGTGCCCCATCCTGGGTTGTTCCCTGCCTTGCACCCGTAGCCTCTGGGCTAGGCTCTGAACCCCCCTGTGACCCTAAATATGGCAAGCGGTTACAAGAAATGGATGGATGGAAAAGGACTTTGAGATGTATATTGATAGATTATGCACATTTTTTCTCTTACAATTAAGCAAACATAAGGTACACATTTTACCATATAGAAAGTAAATTAAATGATATACCTGTGTTGTGTGATTACATTGGATATCTTTTAAATTAATTAAATTCTTCTTCCTATGATTCCAACTCAAATTCCAATTCAACATCCTGTGGGGTGTAGCCAATTCAATTCAAATTCCAGTTCATGAATGAAATGGGGCACAAATAAATTAATTCTGAATTTTGCACAACCCTGACACACAGGAATTTTGTTGCCACTGGTTTTCTAGCCATTGGCTCCATCAGGAAACCCTGTTTTGGACAGTTGATATTTTAGATTATATTTTAGTGGGTCTTTAAAGCCTTTGACAAACTTTAAATGGACAACAGAGAGGAAACAACAACGTTTTTTTAACCATTGTATTTTCCTAAAGTACAGAAAAAAATGATAATTTTTCAAAATAATTTGAACAGAATCATGGACACAACATGCATTTCAAGTTATTTGTGAAATTATAAAAAGCAGCTCTTAGCAATTGCTCCACAAAAAAAAAAACTCCTTCAGAAACATTTTGCTCCATGTGGTTTGTATTCAGACTCTATATGGATTTCACAAGAAAACTATAATATATAGAAAAGAAAACTGAAATATAAAACGTGATTGACGATACTGCCTGGGTGTTCTCTGCCTCCCATGTGTCAAAGCATGTTTTTAGCAGTTCACAGAGTGAGGGTACAGCTTAGCTCTCACAATTGACACATGGTTACTATACATTGGCTCAGCATAAGAGACACACGTTGAACGTATGCTGCCTGTCCCGTCTGCAGGGGGCGAGATGGGGCTATAGGAGGCCACGCCTCTTGATCACTGACCTTTCAAGGTGTGGTGCAGTGGTTCTCAACCCTATTCCTGCACCCCCCCCGCGCCAAAATGTTTTCATTCCAACCCTCCCTTAATTAGGCTTATATGGTCCTTAAAAGGCTATTAATGAATTTGGGGGTTGAAAACACTGTAGGTTGGTATGAAAATATTATGGGGGGGGGCAGGAACAAAATTGAGATCCAGTGGTGTAGTGTATCAGTCCTTCCTTAGTCAGCATGGAAGAAGCCTTAACTATATTAACTCTGCCCAGGAAAATGTCATCATCATAATGTTAATTAATGGCATTCTTGAAAACGGCCAGTTTGTATAATATAGATGAGGAAAGGTCACGTTAAAAGTGTGTACTGAAAAGGAATGTGTCCTTATCTTACTGCCTCACCATGAACCAGTTTTAAGTGTGCTCTTAAGGACTGTGCTTGTGTCATAGTGATTAAACCTTCTGTCTGCCACAATTAATGCATTCATCTTGACAAACAGACAATTGGATTTGCCTAGAGATGCACAGCTAAGGAACAGTGTCACCATTTGTGGTGACATGTCGCATTTCGCTTGAGGTGCTGCTGTGCCTTTGGTGGTGGAGAGCTGTCATCCCTGGCACCCAAAGGCACATAGAGTTCCCTTTTTTTGCTGGAAGCTGTGGACTGTGTGAGGGTTTGCATGGTGGAATATGTGCAAAAGCCTGGCTGAGAACACTGTATGGGAACCCAAGCTGAAGTCAAGCGGGAAGGGACCTGCGCACTATCTGTGCCCATTTAAACAGACTGGTCACATGACCACATTGGGACATGAGCCAAGAAGAACATACAGAAAATGCGGTGCAGCTTATCATGGCTGTTAAAGTTTACGCTAAAAGCTATTTGTGTTCTTATTCGTACCCACCCAGAATAACTACGTGAAAAAAAAACACTTTAATGGGACTCAACCCAATCCAAAACCCATAAGGTCTTGATAAGTTCAGTTCAGCAAAGGCAAAGGGAGAGTGGAGGATTGTTAGTTCATTATAATATCCCTCTCATAGTGTAGTGAGCAGATCAACCATCTGTTGTCAGCAGAGGTCAAACAAGTCTGTGACCACCGTCAGGACCTGAGGGCATGATAGAAATCTTTCTTTCAGTATTTTTACATCTCTTATTCGATTCACTGGTGTATTAATCAAAAAACATTCCCTCAATGCTAGTTCATTCCTGATTGGTTCCAAAGTTCCAAAAGTGAGAAACAGCCCACTGTGTCGAAGGAAAAAGCCGCACCAAAGACATTTCTAGAACTTCACAGCACAAGTTCATGATGAACGAAGACCACAATGGCCGTCACAGGTGGATTTCAAGTTTTCTTCTTTGCCGAGATGTACACATTACCCTTCCCAGAGCTCTAACCTGTCTGATCTTTCCATCAAAAACAGACCCACGTGGAAAAAAAAACATTTGTAATTCCATCACCACCATTTCCCTTGTATCCTAAATGGAAGCATGCAATATTGCCTTGTCCCATTAACAGTAACAGACAATGAAAGCAAATACATCTTGGTGGAGAAAAACAAAGTAAATGATTCCACTCTACATAAAGACTTGATAATCTGAACATAGTGTATGATAAGTATGACACCTTGGTGGTTAAGAACTGAATCTAGACCCTCTGAATGGTGAACGTGTAGTATTAAGGAATCAAAGCATAGTGTCTATCCTAACCCTCAATCACCATGGAGTCACACAGGAAGAGTACTGGTCAGGAGGTCACTGTCATGTGAGAAATGTCCAGAACACACAGGCATAAATAAAGGTGAGAGAATCATAAGCCCTGCAGTCTATGCATGCTGCATGATACTACTTTTGTTGAGGTGGGTCCCCATTCCACAACAATCTGACATTTTTATGGCTTTATTTAGCCATGATTTAGCTAAAACAGTATATTTAGCTAACGGCATTGGCTGTTTATTGACATATTTTGACGTTTCCTATTAGTGCTTTAATATTGTTTACCTAGTTCAAGGCTCTGTCTTTCTTTCCAATAATTTTTTGTTGTATAACTAATGAATTTCCCAAAATAACATTTTCCAGGGATAGTCATTGAAGATGCACATTGAGTAGAGAATGTATGCAAAGTGAAGGATATCACCTTTGTCTTATAGCATAAATGAGATTAGTCTACAGTTGACGGTCGCTTAATGGCATCACTGACATAACAAGGCTAGAGCACGCACATATAAACACTGACCCCTTGGGCAGACTCTCCCCACAGCAAAATCCTTTTTACAAACAGATCCTAACGGATTCAAATTGAGTAAAATGCTGTACATTGCCTCTTTGAGGAAAAAGGCCCTTGCGTGGCATGAAAAGAGGCCTGCATTGAGGCCAGCTGAGTAGCGAGTAGCTAGGCATCAGGCTATTTACAGGAGACGGCGATACTGATCCACAATCGGGGAAGAGGCACCCCTTCATTTCTGGGTCGGGTTTCTGAGATGGGGCCACCAGGGGTCTGGGGTCCGCTAGCATGGAGGCTGCCTCGTACCTCCTGTTCCCCACAGGATGGGAGTCCGAGGGAAGAAAGAGGCACTTTCAGATTGGCTGGTTTTTCATTTCGAAGGCTTCCCTTTTGTTCTTGTCTGTGTGTGTTTCTCGGTTCTTGTTGCTGCTGTTTTTGGTTCTCTGTCCCAACACTAGGTGGTAGTGTTGTCCATGTTGCCCGATGAAAGTAGGCACTTGGTAGTGAGTGAGGCAGCTGGTCTGTGCTATGTCATCAGGATGGGTTTTTGTCTCACTTCCAGAATATCTTGGGGGGGAGAGAGAAGGGAGCTCACAGACCGACCAGTCACTGTACGACCTGTGCTGTGACCAGAACTGAATTACTAAGAAGGATCTTTTTATCCTCACCTTGACAGACCTAATCAAGCACATTACAATATTAACTTGTCACCAGGCAGAGCAGAAATACAAAAACAAAACATTATTACAAGTCTTGCTATAGACCAAGGTGTACCCCAGCTCTGTACCCTGTAATGTCTTGGATAGATGGCAGAATAAGCAGTTGGAAAAAATTTGGATAATAACAATAAAAAATGGTAGCAAGTAGATGAAATTGGACTCCCATTTCTCCAGTACACATTCATTTAGCATGGGAGTTACTGTGAGACCCACCTGTGGTGATGCGGTGTAGAGGCAGCGTGACGTAGGTGAGGTGGGCATACAGCAGGAAGTACTCCTCGGTCCGGTTCAGCTTTAGCCAGGAGCCCACCAGGGATCGCCCTGTCCCAGACAGGGACCGTGAGCGCAGGTTGGTGGTGTTGTGCAGGTCTGGAGGGAATGTGACAGCATCAGTCAGAGGGAGGCTGGGGAGTGGAAAAGGAATGGCCATGTAGCTACATCCTTTCTCTATGTTCCCCAGTCTAAACACGTTATACACACTGAGTTATATCACTGACCCTCTTCCAGCAAGCTAAAAAAACAAGAGGCTGATTGATTTAGGTGGCACAGCGGCTCTGTGGGTAACACTGTGGTGTAACATCTCCAAAACTGGGGGTTTGTACCCCGAATGAGTTTTATGACCTTTTACTATCCCATATGGCCCATGGGGCAGTGGTGGCCGAATGGTTAGCGAAATGTGCTTGGGATCGAAAGGTTGCTGGTTTTAAACCCTTGACCAGTGCAAGTTACTGCCTCCAAACACTAAAATAATAGTTGGTCACTGCTATGTCACATATGGGTTAAATGCAGAGGGTACATTTGGCTGTGGTGTGTTGACAATACTTCACTTCATATTCAGTTTTAGGGGTTTCCTCTCAGTACTCCGGTTTCCTCCTGCAGTCCAGAGACATCCAGTTAGATGCAATTGCCCACAGTGTGTGTCTGTAATCTGTGATGGACAGGCATTCCATCCAGGCTGTTCCCCTTCCTTGTGTCCTATGTTTCCAAGGTTAGGGTCTTGGATAATTATGATGCTGTACTGGATAAGCAGATGGGGGATGGATGGATGACATGATGCCATAAGTACCTTCCATGTAAACTTACAACTGTAATGATTTATGAGTCATACCCAGTGCTTGAAGTTGGCTGGTACTCATTGGTAAAAAAACTCTTTGTTTTTTCTCTTCAGAGTACTGGCCCATCTAAATATCTGCTGGTAATGAATAACAAGGGGAGTACCTACACCTCGTACTGAATAACAAGGGGAGTAGCTGCACTGGGTACTGAATAACAAGGGGAGTATCAGCACCTGGTATTGAATAACAAGGGGAGTACCAGCAGCCGTCACTGAATAACAAGGCGAGTACTGGCACCTGATACTGAATAACAAGGGGAGTATCTGTACCTGGTACTGAACAACAAGGGGAGTACTGGCACCTGGTACTGAATAACAAAGGGAGTACTGGCACCTGGTACTGAATAACAAGGGGAGTAGCTGCACTGGGTACTGAATAACAAGGGGGGTACCTGCACCTGGTACTGAATAACAAGGGGAGTATCAGCACCTGGTACGGAATAAAAAAGGGAGTACTGGAACCTGGTACTGAACAACAAGGGGAGTACTGGCACCTGGTACTGAATAACAAAGGGAGTACTGGCACCTGGTACTGAACAACAAGGGGAGTACCAGCAGCTGGCACTAAATAACAAGGTGAGTACTGGCACCTGATACTGAATAACAAGGGGAGTGCTGGTACCTGGTACTGAATAACAAGGGGAGTACTGGCACCTGGTACTGAATAGCAAAGGGAGTACAAGTAATTTGTCTTGCCTTAAGCAGATTAAAAGAAACTCACATTACTTGTTTATTACGGTATTTTACAATCAAACCATAAATGAAGATTAACAGCCTCCTGTAAAACGTTGCAGATGTGACAGTCAATACGTTTTCATTCAAAAGTGACAGTAATGCTTTTCTTCTCGCTTATGCAAATGCAGTCGCCTTCAGTTACAAGAAGCAAATCATTTATTTGAATTATATTTTCGACACTTTGTGGAATCCATTGTGCTTGAATGATTTTGCTATTCTGCCTTCTTGTCATTGCTATAATGTGGCAATTAGCTTCATACTCAGCATTGTCACACCTGGAAATGATATGACATCGAACTAAACACCAAAAGTAATCAAAAGTCACAAAATTTTCACTAGTCACTGTAAACCCCGTTCATACAGCGTAGATGAGCTATATTGCAAGTTGTTGAGCAATGATGTCACCACGCCCCTCGTCTACTATCTGAAATACAGATACCAACAGTGGACCGTGAGGACCAACAAAGAGCTTAGAGCAAGAAAAGTGAACTTACAGCGAGCGGTTGCGAAGTGACATTGCCTTTAAAAAAAAAGCAATGACTTCAGGGGAGGCAAGCCGTGGCAGGGGGACAGTTTAGAGCACAACACCGGTACCTCGCACTGAATAACAAGGGGAGTACCGGCACCTGGTACTGAATAACAAGGGGAGTATCGAGACCTGGTACTGAATAACAAGGGGAGTACCGGCACTTGGTGCTGAATAACAAGGGGAGTACTGGCACTTGGTGCTGAATAACAAGGGGAGTACTGGCACCTGTTTTTCCCCACCTCAAACACTGGTCAAACACGTCAACTGAATTTTTGTGATGGACTCTAGACGTTGTTCTCTGTTAGAATGAAATTGAAACCAGTGTTACCCGAAAGCCAAAACTGGCCACAACCTGAAAGGGCCCAACCTGTTCAGGGATGTAGACAAGGCCATAGAGTGGCACAGCTCCCAGCTGGTCAGTGCCAGTGACGGTATTTTTATGTGCCCTATACCGGCCACCACTGAAGACACTCCTTTTACTGTGACACAAAGCCACAGTCATCCAGGACCTCATGAAAGGCAGTGGGGGGATGCTGGGAGGAGAACCAGTAGTGCCTGTGCTGTTGTTCACAATTTCCCTGCATCTTACAGATGGTGGGAGGCAGAGTACCACCCCAGTGATTCCTGCCACCTGGCCATGCTCCTCTCCTCCTTTCCTTAGTACTCAGGCCACCAAAGGCCAGACAGCTCAGGACAACCTGTCAAGACAGATTTAATCTCACCTGTTAGGTGCCATGTGAGGTACTGTTCAGGTTCCTCCGCTGAGGTTAGTGAAAGGTCATGATTTTTAATGAGACATTAGTGGATGCTCAGACTGCATCCGCATTTTATAATACAGACTGTATGAATTAAAAATTCTGCCCTTCGTATTGATGTAGTGATTCAATGTACACATACTAAGGAATTTTAGAAAGTTGTCACACTTCAACAACATAAAATATTCCCCATCCCTTCATACCATAATGTGCTGGGAAGGGGGAGGGGGGTGTCCAAATCCGACAGCTCTGTGACTGTGGTTTTCACTATAAGGCCCAGTGAGCACACTAAAGGAATCACCAGTTTTCTGATCCCCACGAGCCTTGCTTTGATGGCTGGTGGCTTATAGTGAACATGTGGGGTACACTGGGCTACATGATCGTGTATCAGCTTGGTGGGGCACTCAGACGTGCCAGCTTGTGTGTGCAGTTGGTGTTCTTGCCCTCCCTGGGTCACTATGCCCTCAACAGCCATCAGAGGAGCCAGGCTCACACTTTAACTTATGCATAAAAAGAACACGATGGGCCTCATTACAGCAAGTCAATAATGTTGCCAGGAAAGTTCACTACAGAATTGTCTTCTCTGGTGCTGTGGCCACATCTTATTAGAATCTCTCTGCTCTTCTAGCCAAGATCTCCTCTACAAACCAAGGACTACTGATGCACCAATGGGCCAGGAGTAAAGAACTGGGATCCCTTTGAGTAAAGTAACAGAACTGTTCAGATATCAAACTATAATTCATATTTCCCACAATAAAACGATAAAATAATATATAAACTGCTACAATATTATAATGCTATTAATACTGAAAAGGCCAAATCATTCTGTGTTTCACTGATGCACCCATTTCACATTTACATTTTCTATTCTCAATCATATCTGTTTGTGAGGGAATATTTTTCTCATGAGATGTTATGGACAAATTTTGTTTTCGAATATTTATGCACAAAGTTATGTGTTTCATACCAATACAAATGCAACCTAATGTCATACACCTTAGGGCTAGGGTTAAGCCTAAGCCTAAGCCTAACCCTAACCCTAACACCTTACCCTTGTCCCCAACCCCGCAATCATTCAGCCAATCAGGTTAATAGTGGGAGACAAAGATTTTGGAAAGGAAAAGTGCTCCCAAGGCTAATGAAAATTGGGTTGTGCTATCAACTTTTGATCTTATGCACAGTCTCTGCTGGACTACAAACAGCTCCATGAACAGAGCAAGACTCTCCAGCACACCTATTTATCACCCCTAAACCATCCTTCTGCCTCTACTGCTCTTTGGTAAACCAGTGCTCCACCCTCTCTACATGGTCTCACAGCAAATACAGACTGCAATACACTCTGCTCCACTCACAACGACAGCGTGATTGAGGACCTGTAGCCCGGTCCCTGTCATGTTTAAGGCCCAACCCACCAGTAATCACTTTGGTAATGAGCTTAGCTAATCACCATCTTTTTACTGTTTGGGTTATATGGTTTCCCAAAGACTGTACCTTCATTTCTGATCTCATTTTCTCTTTTCATGTCATAAACTCGGCTCTGTTTCGGATATTTCCTGCACTTTGGGACTTTGGGGCTGAGGACGACAGGCAGAGACAGGCATCTGGCTCTGCTGTGTGCTTACCTCCGGCGTCCTCCTCCCGGAAAAACTCCTCGCTGTCATTGGCGGAGTGCGACTTCTTCATCTCAGCAATGCGGTTCCGTGGCACCTTGCGGCGCAGTGAGGGGGAGAAGAAGGAGGGGCGGTTCCTCTCAGGGGTGGGCGGCGTGCTAAACGAGGTCACCTGCGAGGCCAGGATCAGGACAAAGGCTACGTTGTTACTGCATGCAAAGGTGAAGCTTTCACGAGCGGGGTTTCCAGAATCGACCTACAAACAGTTGACTGACTTGTGAGGATTTTTGTGTTGATGTAGTTATGTATAATGTGACCATTAGTGCGACACTGTAGGCACTTTCTGCCGTCTATTTTATTCTAACAGGTGGGACAATGCACATGCCAGGAGGCTGAGAACGAACGTTGGACCAGAGACACCAAAATTCCCAGACAAAGTGAGAATTATGAGCTCTTAGAGACTGGAGTCCGCCAATCGATACTATAAGAAGTCCGTCATGCTGTTGCCTCCTAATGAAGTCAGAAAGGTTTTTTGAAGTGTTTTTGAAGATGTAATATAAAGGTAAATGTACAGGTATCTGATATGTGTTCAGGTATCTGATCATATGTGTTAAGGTACCTGATAATATATGTTTAGGCATCAGAAGGTAAGTGTTCAAGTATCTAAAGATATGTAATTGGGGATCTGATGCTGGATGTGTGACAACCCAGCACTTTTGTAGTGTGTGGCTGTTAAGGGCCCACTGCCACGCTGGCCCACTGACCCGCTCATGCAGCGGTGAGTCCTGGTCCTCCTCGGTGTTGCAGGGCGAGGTATCTCCCGTGGGCACGCGGCTCACTGCCATCTCAGCGTGACCCTTCCCCTGAGGCCCCTTCATGCGGACGAACTCCATGTTGTTGTACTTATAGAAGCCAAATGACATCTTCTGTGCCATCTTTGCAGCCATGCTAACCTGCAATGGCAGGCATCTGGCACCAGTTAATGCGGCTCAGACCAATGCAGCCCTGATTAACGCAGTGAAAGCAAGCATAGCTCAGGTCAATGTATAAATGTATAAAAACACAGGATACTGCTGCCCTGAAACATGACGATATTTAGTCTGGCAGAATCTATATTGCAAACTGCTGAAATATCTTTTTTCTATATATTGTCTACAGAAGACAGTAACAGATTAAATTGTGAAGATATATCTGGGTCACAAGGACTGATCGCACCTAAAGAGCAGCTCTATTTTGGATTATACGTACATCACTAGAGTAATGATTTAAGAATGAACTTCTGAACAGGCTGATTTGGAAAAACTCAGACAACCTACATTTATATTATATGCGGATCAGGAGGTTAAGATGGTTAAGATGTATTTTTTTTAAGGTTTTACACTTTAACATGGTCTAAAATCTCAACTGCTTGTAAAAAGTATATTGTAAAGTATAAAAATCAATTAAAATATGCATAAAATTCCAGGAATTTAATACTAATCGTAATACAGTAAAATTCACATATCACGACATCCCAGAATACCCAGAAGGCATTGCTTCGCATTTGATTACTGATAATACACATGTCCATTTCAAACGCCGCCTCTTACCCGATTGTCATACACCTTCTTGAGCGCCTCATACCGGATGGAGCCCTGGAAGATGACGCCCTGGAAGGTGTTGCTCTTGTCACTGGCCACCAGCTCCACACAGACCATCTCACCCTCCCCAACTGTCATGTCACTGAATACCTGTATAAATAGGTCAAAGGTCAATGGCAGAAATCTCTTTCTTGCCCAGGGCTGCTTATTCTGTTGTCCTTGAAAAAATCCCACAGATCACAAGGCACAGAGAAGGGCAGGCCTTCATCCTAAATGGACTGCTAATCCATCACAGGGTACACACAAAGAGAACACATTTGGGTACACAGTGTGTGTAAAGGGGAAATGTAAAAAAATTGAGTCACCCTAAATGCCAGTTTATGAACATATGGAGGAAATTGGTGCCCAGAGGGACGCCAGAAGTAATTCATAAACAAAATCCATGACCTTGTCAGTGTAAAGCCACAATGCTGCCCACTGTGCCCCTGTGGGATTTATATTAATCTTGTTGATTTGAAACTATATAAATTATACTTTATACATATGATATTCATATGTGTATAAATAATAAATAGGTTCCTCACGGTTGCCTGTTATTAGCACACGATGTTTATGTCCCCCCCCCAGGAGAGTTCACCACCAAAGAGGCACCGTTTGTGTATACTTTCCTTGAGTTTCAGGCAGAGACCAGACTGAGGGTTTTAAACCTTTTAAGTAGTTTAGCATGTGTAAGGTATGTAACCTTCAGCTCTTATTATATATGTCAATTGTCTGTGCTGTTTGTAAAATGTGTGTCAAGATGGGTGATGACTCATCTACCGCAAACCAAATTTACCAACGGGAACTAGTAAGGTAACTTGAACCTAAGGTAAGAATGATATCTGAACCGGTTATGGTTCTATCCCAGCACCAGAGAGACTGGCATGACCATTAAAGCCAGTCTGCTTCCATTAAAATCTGGCATAACAGGGTGTCACTGCCCAGTACCCATGAAAGACAAAGCTGTCGGCTAATGTATGAGTGATGGATAAATTTGGGTAAACAGAGCTTCAGGAAAAGCAAGGTGATTGGTTTAGACCAGTGTTACCCAAAGTGGTCCTCAAGGACCCACAGACAGTCCACATGTTTTGCTCCCTCCCAGGTCCCGGGCAGGCGGTCTGCGGGTCCCGAGGATCAGGTTGGGAAACCCTGGTGTAGACTGGGAGGCTATAGTGTGACAGCAGCAGGCCACAGGGGTCAGGGCGGTCCTCAGCGTTGTCACTCACCTCCTCAAAGTTGTCGATCATGAAGAAGATATTCGGGTAGCTCATTTTGGACTCCTCGCCCTTGCTGTCCATTGGATGTTTGCTTGGCGATGCAAACACTTGCTGAGAGACAAGGAAGGTATCATTTTTGCATTTATTTTTCTATATGCTCTCAAACTGAGCACAGGTCAGTCAGCTGGTTAGTATCAGTTATCAGCAATATATCCTTAATTTTATATACTGTATATATGCATGTTATGTGTGGCGGGGTCCCCACCTGCGATTTCTTTTTGTGAATGTGAATGTCGCCCGCATCTGATCGTGTACACACCGCACATGTCACCACGTAGTGCAGCTGATGGTGGGGAGAGAGAAAAAAAGATTTCCATGAATGTCTGACCCCTGTACACATCACCCTAAAGACCTCCCGAGCATGTGGCACCTGTATATATCCTCCTAAAAGCTTCTGTGAGTCCGTGACCCAAGTACACATCACCCTAAAGGCCTTCTAAGCCTGTGACCCCTGTATACATCCAGTAAAGTTATCCTGAGCATCTGGCCCTTGTACACACCCCCCAAAAGCCCTCCTGAGTGCCTGACTCCTGTACACATCCCACTAAAGGCCTCCTGAGTCTCTGACCCCTGCAGAGGCCCAGGAGGCCTTTAGGGGAATGTTTACTGTGTCAGACACTCAGGAGGCCCCTGTATACACCCTCCTAAGAGTCTCTGTGAGTGCTTGATTCCAGTACACATCTCCCTAAAGGGCTCCTGACTGCCTGATCCCAGTACCCATCTCCCTAAAGGCCTCCTGACTGCCTGATCCCAGTACACACCTCCCTAAAGGCCTCCTGATTGCCTGATCCCAGTACCAATCTCCCTAAAGGCCTCCTGATTGCCTGACCCCGTTGAGCTCCCTGATCATTCAGGCCAGGTATTTCTGAATAACTAAAAGTGGTAAGATCCAAGTCATTTTAGACTTTACTCTGCACTCTCAATACTCCTCATGCTCAATAGAAAAAAGTGAAAAATTTAACCTAGTGTAGCTTCCGAGACAGATAAGTGCCATCCTGCAGCCACCCCCCAGATCCCGGTTAGCTTCCACCCACCTTTTGTAGAATGAGGTTCAGGTAGACGCTCTCTTCCCAGTCAATGTCGGGGTCTCCCAGGCCTGGCAGTTTCTTGGAGTCCCTCCGAAACACCTCCACTTCCACCTGTCAGACAGGTATGAAATACACAGAGCAGGTAACACTATCACTATTTAAACAGTAAAGTGTAACTGAGGGTCCAAAATTCCAAGACGTGCATTGTCTTTCTATATATCCAACACTAAATCTCTAGCCTGGTGATAGAAACCTGTGGACGTCCTAGAGGATGTGTACCGAGCACATGTAGGAGGAGAGTGTCTGTGGATGGACTGAAGTGGAGAATCTCACACACTCCAGGGTGTGACAGACCCCCCCGGTGTCTGTCCCCTGCCTGTGTTACTTTCCAAGCCAAGTACCTATAGTACCTGCACCAGGTCCCGCAGTGCAGTGATGATGTAATCACAGCCAGCCCCTGCCCCAGTGATCTCACACACAACCTGGAAACATAATCTTATATACCGACTTCGCTTGGAATACCAAACAGCACCTTGATCCACAGATAGGATGACCTCAGCGCCATTGCTCTGCTATGGTGATGGAGATGGTTCACCAGACCTGAGCATTGCTCTCATTTAGCGTCTTTTTACACTATTAATACAGCGAGTGTTGACCTGAAGCACCATATAATTCTATCTGTTTATACTGTTGGATATTTTTTGAAGGATTTAAGTGTCCCCCACCCACAGATACAGCCGTGCATCCCTCAGCCTTTTGGAATATGACCCATCAGTATCATGGCTCGTGTGCTGGGGTCCAGCTGGGTGCTCAAGTGAGCATGTGGCTCCACTGACTGCGTGCTGGAGTTTCTGGACTGCGTGCTCTGTTTCTTGCCGTGTCTGTGAAGCGCAGCCATAATGGGGCATCTCCCGACCGACCACAGCGCCTCTTCTGAGCCTCAGGCCAGCCTGGCCATCAGTCACGCAGCATGTGTGGCTGTTTCTATCCCCCTCGTGCCTTGGCTGTGCCCAGCCCTAGCTGGCTGCCAGCCCTCAGACGTGCTGACGGTGCATCGAAAGAGTCACGAGTTCGACCTTGTCCCGCTACAAGGACTTCATCTGGGTTCTTCCTTGCCGCTGCGGTTGTGGCCGGGAGTCATCGGGCCAATGAAACAGCAGGGGGTGCTCCATCGTCTCTCACAGCGCCAGGGCCTGGCACCCTCTGGCCTCAGTATGCTTCTCCCAAGCACTATGCTGACTTTTTACACCCTGTTCTACACTTAACTGGATGCATGTTAGCTAAGCCGAAGTGATGTGTATTTCACCAGGGACAGGGTCGGTGGGGGGGGACATAGGGAGTGTCATAATTACACAAGGGAATGTATTACTGCAGACTGGGGGGAGGAGGGGCATGTGCAGGTGACTTCAGGAGACCATTTAGTGTAAACAGTTTATTTTTGTGACACATGTGACAATTCCATGGCAGACAGATGTCACCATTGGACCCTTGAGCAAGGCCTATAACTCGAACTGCTCTAGGAACTTATGCCTGATCCTCATTTGTACACTGCTTTGGACAAAAGCATCTGCTGAATGTAAATAAATTCTTTTTATACAACAACCCTCTACAATCCCAAACCATTGTATTAAAATATTTAACATCTAATGCTGTGAGAACAGCTGACTCCTTGCTGTTTACTGCGTATATGTGTGTATACAGTATGTCTTAAAGGAGAGCATAATGGGCTTTATGAAATGAAGCACTCTGTACATATACACGTACAAATAAATAATAATTTTATTTCAGCTTATCTGTGACCCACACAGATGATCCAACCACAATGACTAAGAGGAACCTAACAGAACCAAACAGCTGCTATCAACATGTAAGTGGACTCTTCAAAATATGAACATGGTCATGAAATGTAGAATTTTCTTGCTTGAAAGAGTGAAGGAACATTTGATTAATTCAAATGAGTCCTGATTTGGCAACCTCACCTGAACATTAGCCCTCAAATGTGTCCGTCGTTTAAATAAGACAGGATGTCGACATGTCTGTGCATTCTTACATCTGCTGTGTGGTGCTGACCTTCTCTGCCATCAGCAGATCAATGCTTGCTGATTGGTCCACACTCCCTTGTGTGATCTGCTTTCGAGGTCCTGACTGACTTGATGTATGGGATTTTCACACGTTAGTGAAAAACTAAGCATTTCTAGAAAAGTGCACCTCCCAACTGTGGCCTGTCACAGCTTATGATTGAGAAGGAACCTCCCAACTGTGGTTAATGGGAGCCTCTGGTTGAGGATGTGAACCCACATTCCGGCTTCTTAGAATTTCCAATGTGATGTGTAGGTTGGGGTGTTAACTTTAGGATCACAGTAACTTTTGATGCAACTGAAGGTCAAATAAGCTTTATCTACTTGAATGTCCAAAAGCTTTTTGTCCCAGTTGAATATGTCACTTGTACCTAAAACTGGTGACCACTCTTCTTCATCAGATGAAACATGACATGCACCTTCTGGTACTTACAGCCAGAAGTCTGGGTATGGATAGGAATGTTCATCCCCTACTCTTAAAAATACGTCATTATATATATTAAGACTTGAATAAGATTAATATAGTGCTGCTTGAAAGTTAGTGAACCCTTCAGAATTTTTCATATTCCTGCATAAATATGGCTTAAAACATCAACAGATTTTCACACAAGTCCTATAAGTAGGTTGGGAGAACAAAATTGAACAAATGAGAAAAATATCACACTTGGTCATTTATTTATTGAAAAAAAAATTATCCAATGTCACAAATCTGTGAGTAGCAAAAGTATGTGAACCTTTGCTTTCAGTATTTGGTGTGACCCCCTTTTGCAGAAATAACTGCAAATAGACATTTCCGGTAGGTATTGATCAGTCCTGCATACTGGCTTTGAGGAATATTAGCCCATTCCTACATACAGAATTGCCTCATGTTGCTTGGTTTTCTCAAATGAACTGCACACTTCAGGTCCTTCCACAACATATCTATTGGGCTACGGTCAGGACTTTGACTTGGCTATACCAAAACCATAAATTTTATTCTTCTTCAACCAGTCCTTGGTAGAACAACTTGTTTGCTTGGGGTTGTTGTCTTGCCGCATGATCCAATTTCTCTTGAGATTTAGTCCACAGACAGATGTCCTGATATTTTCCTTTAGAATTTGCTGGTATTATTCAGAATTCATTGTCTGTCCACAATGGCAAGCTGTCCTGGCCCAGACGCAGCAAAACAGGCCAAAAGCATGGTACTACCACCGCCATGTTTCACAGATGGGATGAGGTTCTTATGCTGAAATGCAGTGTGTTCCTTTCTCCAATGATAATGGGTCTCATTTCAACCAAAATGTTCTGCTTTGGTCTCATCTGTCCATAAAACATTACTCCAATAGCTTTCAGGTTTGTCCTGCTCTTCAGCAAACTGTATACAGGAAACAATGTGTTTTTTTGGAAAGCAGGGGCTGTCTCCTTGCAACCCTGCCATGCACACCACTGTCGTTGAGTGTTCTCCTGATGGTGGACTCATGAACATTAACAATAACCAATGTGAGAGAGACTTTTACTTGCTTAGAAGTCACCCTTTTTTTGTGACCTCACGGACAATCACACACTTTGCCCTTAGAGTGATCTTTGTTGGTCGACCACTCCAAATTTGCATTATTACAAAAAACAGCAATACCTTCAAAAATAATGTCAATAATTGTATTCCCTGGACACCGGAAAATACATATTGTTTTAAGACCGCCACCAGAGACACTTTACTAGTTAAGATGATGACTCAAAAATATTTCACAGATCTTTTTAAAACTTTGCATAGGAATTGTATCGGTGACGACCTGGAACTGATTAAAGTTTGCAACAAAGAGAAGACTAAAAGCAAGTGACAGAATACAGGGTGAATACGATGAGTCGAAAAATATTTGATGGATCTTATTAATGCTTCATAAAAATATATGGATGAAGATCTACATGTGACTACATTTTCAGACAAACCTCAAAAATGAAGTAGTGGCACTGTGTGGCAGCATAGGAAGAAAACGGCAGCTATAAAAGATACTAAGTCTTGTGAACACAGTATCTCTAAAAGTATTTTATGGATCTTTTGAAGGGCTGACAAAATGGAAGTGATTAAAGTTTGAGACAGATCTGAAGCAGTGCCACATACTAACAGCAAAAAAAGGGTGGTTTCTGACACCGATAATTCAAAAAGTATTTGACAGATCTCTTTCAACCTTGTATTATAATATTATATTATAACCTTCTGTGTAAAGAGGAAACACCAGTTAACACAATTTTATAATGATCTTGTATCACTAGTTAGGTACTGAGAATCAGATCAGAATAATTAGAATGACATAGAATATCATTCTTAATGGTTGTGTTTGGTTAGCTTCAATTTGAGCAAACTATTTTTCTGGAATAGGTAATGGTAACGTGCTTTAGATTTTCAGATGCTCACCTTCTTCACTAATGTTAGGGAATTAATTATGCTCATGAACTGGGGACACACACAGGAAATGTATGTGATTTAAAGAGACTCCACCCTCAGGGTCAGAGAATTGTTAGTGGAAAGCGTGTCATTCCAAACACAGGTCAGAAGTCTTGGACCTTCACCATGACAAATGCTGATGTCTCATCTCGCTGGAGCCACACTGGGCAAATATTTACACATTACAGCTGGTGACCAAGTAGAGGAGATCCTGCAGTGTGACAGACTGAGAATTGGGTTGAAAAAGTAATTTGATCACTCAGTTTGAGAAAAAGACACAGAATTCAAAAACTCCTGGAAAATGGAGGTAAGAGATTTTACATCATTGCCAGATAATTAGCGATGTTAACAGTAAAGCTTTGAGATAAACGGGGAAAATCGGGGTGGGGGGGCACTGGACAAGGTGTGAAGTGTTGGTACTGCTACAAAGTACTGGGAGAAACATGCTTATTATTTTGCTACATGTAAGGACGTAAAACAGATAGGTCAAAGGTTAAATCACAAGAGGCCTGAATATAGTATTTCTCAAAAGAGGTAGAATTCTGCAGCTCCTACAGATTCCTTAATTCATCATCAAATGCCTTTAGACCCTTTTAACCCTTTTTATTTTATAAATTTTGTACCAGGCTGTCATACTGGTGGTGCTGGTACCATTGGCCTCTGCAGCCCTCCTCTCAGAGCCGCTAGACTGCGCAGACATTTACAACGCCGGCTCTAACGTCAGTGGGGTATACAGGATTTACCCCGCAGGGCCCACCTCACCCCTCTACGTGTACTGCGATATGGAAACCGATGGAGGGAAGTGGATGGTGAGGAAATACCCACAATAAGCACAATCACAATAATTATCAAGTGGGACAAGAGGGACAGGCATACAATAACAACACCTCAAGAGAATTACAAAGTTCGATCAAGTCAGATTACTATCATAATTGTCCTAAATTTGTTACATATGCGTGCTACAATGCATACATGATAACATCGCATTATGTGATCAAAATGTGTTACATTTTATGTTATTACATAATGTGAAGTTATAACGTAATGTCTTGTTACAATGTGTCAGTCATCATATCAGTTTACTGCGTGTCTCATGTTTAAAAACTAGGTATTGCAGAGAAGGATAGATGGCACTGTGAACTTCTACAGGGGATGGGATCAGTACAAGAGGGGCTTTGGGCATGCGGGAGGAGAGTACTGGCTGGGTAAGGATTTGAAGACAATGATATGGTTTGAAAATTATGAAAACCTTTGGCATTCACCAAAGCAACACAGAAGCTTGTCAATACCCATTTCATCATCTGTATCTGACTGCAGGTCTAGACACCATCCATCTCCTCACTCTGAAGCAGAGGTACGAGCTTAGAGTGGACATGGAGGACTTTCAGGGAACCAAGGTCCATGCCAAGTACTCCTCCTTCTCAATTTCTCCTCAAATGATTAACGCAGAAACTGACGGGTACACACTCCATGTAAGTGGATTCAAAGATGGGGGAGCAGGTAAGTCATAACTCATAATCAAATCAGCTCTTTGTCATAATATATGTGAAACGTGAAATAATTTGTTGAAAAATAATTGCCATACTGATATTTCATGATGTCCATCTGCAATAGTTAAGGTTCTAATGAATCTCATTGCTACAAAAAAAAACAATGGCTAATATAGTTCTGGATGGTGCTGATGTGCAAACTAAAATCTACAGCTACAGGTCAGTATAAGTATAACTTATGTTCTGTGATCTTAAAGGGGATTCACTAAGTTATCACAACGAGCAGAAGTTCTCCACTTTCGACCGCGACCAGGACCTCAACGACGGAAACTGTGCTGTGTCATACCTGGGAGGGTTCTGGTATAAAGACTGTCACTACGTAAACCCCAACGGCGTCTACATGTGGGACACAACCAGTGCCCATGGAATCTGCTGGTATCACTGGAAATCAAGCTATTACTCAATGAAGACTATTTCCATGAAGATCAGGCCAGGTGTTTAATACATGGTACGTCTCAAACTCAGCCATAAAGTTATAAAGGAAACAACTTTTACAATCTCTTCTTTTCACAGCGTGAAATCTATTAATCCCCATTAAAAATTCAGCGGTCAGCTCACGATGGTGAAAGCGAGCTGATTTCATTTGGCAAAAGTGGCTTTATCAGTTTGTAAATATGAATTTAATGTATCACCAGTAAATGTGCATCATTGTGCTTTGACGTGATTTCTGAATGCACAACACACCACAACTGCTGACCACAATTTTTTGTGAAGAAAACCTTAGTGACACCCCACCCCCGTATAAAATCAGTCATTACCATAAATATTATAGGAAATATTAAAATATTAATTTCAACGTAGTCCTAAATATTTTCCATTGATAGCTAATTTCAAATATAGCCCTATTTAGCCTGTTTACCAAGGCTTCAGTTGTGTAACTAGTAGCCCGATGCGCTGATGCTTATAAAGTGTTGGTGACAAAAAAATGGTTGTAACAGTTTTCAGCTGGTGCACCCTTTCCTGAAAAAGAGTCAAGATAGAAATACAAGTGCAATTAATGGAGTGATTTGATTAAAATATGAATAGGCTACACAGCTTTACATTACTGATTTGCTCTACATTACACATGCAACACAAACAAATCGACAAATGCCAGAATATTGTCATAGCAGGAAAGCATCTGTCAACTACCTATAATCCCAATTATTTTCAGAGATTTCATTTTCTTCGTGTCCCCTAAATGCCAACTACTGTCAACCCAAGAGTGAAATTGCATCAATCAAGTGTACTGGAATGTTCCCTTTGTACAATTAAAAAAACAGTACATATATTGGATTACTACAAATCCAAGTATTATTAAATAGAACTCTTGGCTCTTTCACTTTGTACAGTATATCAATGCCTTGTCCACAAACCAACAATGAATATTGGCAAACAAGTGAATTTATCAAGCTGGAATGATTCTGTTTAAACAAGTGTCAGTCATCTTTGGGTCGAGAACACGCATAAGCATGCATAATTGAAAAAACATTAGGTGAGGCATTGTTTCACTACATTGGTTTAAAAAAGCATCATAGTCCATAACTATCCAATCAGCTCCTAAATAAAAGGTGATGAGAAAATGTTTTTATCCAATGAAGTTCCTTTATATCATAATAAGGATATGGCCATCTTGCACAATACTTTGTACATTTTTTCCTTATTTTTTTGTGAAACACTGCTTCACCTGTTGTCTTAAGGAAACTTCCACTGATACATACAAACCTTTTCCTGTCAAACAACAATTCAAAACTCCTTTACAGCTGAATGTAAAAACTTAGTCTTAAGCAAGAAGGCAGCCCCTAGTAAGATGAAGGATGTTACACTGCAGGCCAAGATTGGGATGGAGAGAGGAATAGTCAGGCATGGACTGGCCCTGTTCATCTCTAAGGGATGTGTAAACACATCTTCAAAGGGTCACACCCCACTAAGAGGCAATTCAAACACTGTTAATTAAAAAAAAAACAGTCAAAATGTTCTAGTACCAGGAGTGCAGGCAACAAAAAAATGATGAAAAGCTATCTTATATCTATAATGCACAGGGTGAGTCCAGTGGCTGGTGCTAATTACTAGGAAGATTCACCCATCACCACTTCACCAGCACTGGGCCATTTTATGTGGGGGTAGAGCACACCTGTGGCATGAGCTGGTTGGTGGTGGGTGATAATTTAATGTGGCCGGCTGTAACTGTATCCACAATAAGCGTTTCAGAGTTATCGCAATATAGCACCACTTAAAACATTACTGTGACCACTGAATACAAGATACAAAATATAGCAAGCACCTATCATGCGGTGTTCCGAGGCTGCGACAGTACAACAACAAAAACAAACTGACGTCAAACAAGGCAATTTCAGCCCGCATAACATCTCAGCGCTGTCTGTATATCTCAACTCTTGATCAGTTATCTAAGTGGTTCTTCCCATTGTGACTATATCTTGAACTAAAAACCTAATTGTTTTTTTTTAAACAGTTAGCTAACTTAATAAAAAAAATTATCTACCATCAAACTGCTAAAAATATTGCACTTTTGTCACATGGTGAACAATACATGGTCTATAGACAGGACGGCTATATTGTCGAATAAATGGTGTGTGTGGCATAGTGGATTAGGAAGAACTGGTTCCAAAAAAAGTTTCTACTTGATTTGTACCTGAAATTTGTGAAGCTTTAGTATAAAAAAATTCAGAATGCACTTTTGCTATAATGGGTCAGTTGCTTTTATATATACAGTATTTTACATTCCTTAAAAGTGAGTCTAGTTTATTGTTGATATACCATAAACAGTGTTTTTTTGTAAACATAGAATTGCTCGTTAAGTGTTATATGGAAGACAACATTACTACATACATTCCAATTGGATTGGTTTCTAAACAAATAAAAAATTGTGATCTATATCATAGATCGTGATTCTAACCAAAAATATCGTGACACTATGGCCACATCGCCCACCCCTATAGCTGGTATCACTGCAAATCAAGCTACTACCCTATAAACTCTGCAGGCGCAACATTCCACATTACTGCATGTCTTTAGATTATGGGAGAAATCTGGAGTCGCTGGAGGAAAGCTATGTGACACAATGTGAACCTGCAAACTCCACAGGCAGAGAATCGGGGATGCGGTGGCTGGTAACTGAACCCCCGGTCCTGGAGATGTCTACAGGCCTTTTCACTGTGTCACTGTGCAGACCCTGCAGATCTTCAGGATGCATGGAAATACACAAGGAAATGTAGCTTAACATGAATCACCCCAGTTCTGTTTAAAGTGATGTCTCAAGTTGTTTAACTAGTCAGAAAAGTAGGGCAGCTTTGATTCTGACTGAGAGGTGGCAAAAAAAGACACTGCAAGCAGAGATGGCAAATTTTCAGTGTTTGCAGTGCGGTTCATAATATTCTCACCTGTCATGCAAAGTGTGAGATTTACGGCCATATAATGCTACATTTTATAACCAAAAAATAAGGACCACCAAGAAAAAAACAAAAAGCCAAAAAAATTCCACATTGTAAATGTTCTTTTATATCATTTAACGCCATTAAATACATTCTCAGGCTTGACGTAAAATTTGCCCAAGGGCAAATTTTCTTTGTCAGGAGAATTTCCTCACCCATCCATGTTACTTCAAATTCCAGGGGGAATGTTACAACAACACGCAAACCTAGAGATAGGGGGCTGCAAATCCCATGGTGGGTGTGTTTACCATAAACTGTTGATCCCCGGTTGGTTTAACTCGATGGCAATCAATAAATGAACCAATAAAACAGGTCAAAGGGGCTACAGTGATGATCATAGTCTACTTTAAGTGTCTATTACATGGGTAAACAGGGGGACAATCTGATGTGTGTTTTACCGTATTTGTCACGGTCAAAGGCCCATGCAAAGTAGGTCACCATGATAAAGGACACGGGTTTAGAATTTCCCAGTAGGGGTCGAAAGGCCATTTATTGATCTCTCACTGTGTTGGGATCAGAGGAACAAATCATTTACACACTGAAAGACTGGGAGCCAAGCAGGGTGTCCAGTGGCACATTTTTACATACATTTTTAAAAAAGGATCACAATCAACTTGAGATGATGCAGCACTGAACAGTCCATGAAGGAAGAATGAAGGTAAGAGAGCCTTACATCAGGAAATGTCAGTCCGAGATGCTTCAAGCCGTACTGCAGGCTGTCAACAAAGCAGAAGCTAACTCACAGGACACACATCGGTTTGTAGCCTCCTTTGGAAAACATGAGGATATAGGGGAACTCGCAGGTCGACAACAATAAAGGACAGAACTACACAAATTCATCATTCTGATATACAATCAATAGAATCTGTAGGGATGCAACAAGTACCAATTGTAAATCAGCGGTAAAACATTCATCAGTAACAGAGCTGGATTTTTGGCTTCATTTTTCACTTCCTTTGACTTCACCCATCTTTTAACCTTTGATAAATTCTTCATACTATTACAGGTCCTCATACTGATGGTGTTGGTACCAGTGGCAGTCCAGTCCCTCATGTTCCAGCCTCTGGACTGCGCGGACATATACAACGCTGGCTTTAACATCAGTGGGGTGTACAGGATTTATCTGGCTGGGCCCAGCTCCCCCCTCTACGTTTACTGTGACATGGAAACTGACGGAGGGAAGTGGACGGTGAGGATGAACCTATTCTGATGTCACATGTCAAGTGGGACGAGTGGGACAGTCATACAATAACGATACGTCAAGAAGATTAGAAAGTTAGACCCAGTCAGATTACTTTCATAATTGTCCTGCTTCGTTATATATGTGCCAGTCATCATACCTGTTTACTGCATAGCTCTTGCTTAAACACAGGTGTTCCAGAGAAGGATGGACGGCACTGTGAACTTCTACAGGGGCTGGGATCAGTATAAGAGTGGATTCGGTGATGCAAAGTCAGAGTATTGGCTGGGTGAGCCATTCTCACCCATGATGAGTTGGGGGGACTGTATATAGTATGTAGTATATAGTATAGTATGTATATATGTAATAATTCCCATTGAAACTTATGCTAAACCATTTACATGAAGCTGTGTTTTTTCTCCTTGTTGTACTTGGGAATTAAGAGAATCACTGAGGCTAAGTATTTTACTCAAGGGCACAGTGGTGGGATGCTGTGGCTTGGTGTATGATCCAAATTGTGCTACCAAGTGCCCTATTGCAATGACATTGCCCATGGAAGTATGAGACTTAACTGTAGGCCTATATGAGAAAGAATATGTATCCCTACACAAACACTTTCCTGGGCTCAGCCTTAGTGTTCACCAGAGCAACACAGTAACCTTTCAACCAGTCTCAGCACCAGGGTCTGACCGTAGGTCTAAAGAGCATCCATCTCCTCACTCTGAAGAAGAGGTACGAGCTGAGAGTGGACATGGAGGACTTTCAGGGAACCAAGGTCCATGCCAAGTACTCCTCCTTCTCAATTTCTCCTAAAGCCATCAATGCTGAAACTGACGGATACACACTCCATGTCAGTGGATTCAAAGATGGGGGAGCAGGTAAGTCATAACTCCCACTGAAATATATTAAATCAAGTCAACTTCCTACATTCTGTCAACACATTGGTTAAAATTTAAACCCTCTGACTCTGTCTTACAAAGTTACATGTGTTATCATCAGGGTCTACATAATTTTCATACCACTAAAATATAATAAACACCTTATTTTTAATTTATACCCACAGACCGCTTCACTTTAATATGCTACTCACAGTCCTGTGTATTAGACACCACTCCATGCAGATATTTCATAGGCAAATCATCCACCCATTGTATGACATCATGTCAACTCATTTTTGGTTATTTTCTCCAGGAAATTCCCTAGATTCTCACAACAACCAGAAGTTCTCCACCTTTGATCGAGATCAGGATTCTTACACGGGAAACTGCGCAGTGGACTATCTGGGAGGGTTCTGGTATAACCAGTGTCACAATGCAAACCCGAACGGTATTTATATGTGGGGGGCAGTGCACACTCGTGGAATAAGCTGGTATAACTGGAAGTCGAGCTACTACTCTGTGAAGGCCATCGCTATGAAGATGAGGCCTGTGAATCTCCCTTAAGGAGCAACAACACCTGAATCACTAAGGGACTCAAGCTGCCACTGTCTGTCAAATCTAGAGTCTGTACCTATATTAGAATAAATAACATTTGTATCCTAATACATTTGTGTTTGTGTAAATTCTAAGGCCTGACAGGTATATTGACGTTATTAATAATGATCTTAGTTTAGTTATTTCCCATAATGAACAATTCATCCTGGCCTGGGTTGTTTACAGACACTTTAGGTGACATATCGATGCCTGCCACACAACAGCACCAAACTGCTCTGCTCATTTAAACACTTTATTCACCTCTTTCAACTCAGTTTGAAATACATACAGCACTTGGTGGGTCCAGTTCTTTTTTCAGTTTCTCCTGACTGATTTCCAGTTATGCTACTGGTTTCCTTAGCTAGCTAAAAGATTGCAGTATAATCAGAACCCAGTACACCCCAGTACCAAACTGGCCCTAGACCAATATTTCTATTTATATTAATGTAACATACAATATACATTTCTCTTATAAATAGATGGGGCTACCATCAATCATTTTACATTCCAAAATTTTCTGAGCCAGTTCTAAATCATTGTTTTATTGATTTGGGTCTGTGTAACAAAACTGCTATTAGGCTGGTGGGATCGGTAGACTGATTGTACCTTAGTAGATACTAGTTATAGCCATTTGCCAATATTTTGTAATTTGCAAAAATTTTATGGTCACCCTTTACTTGAGGGAGAACAAATAATGTAGTATTAAGTTATTAGTTATGTATTAAGTAACCACATACCAAGTGTTAGGTACATACTGATCTCATGATTGTTCATCATTAATGAATTATGACACATCTTTTATCTCACACAGTTACTATATCTGTTGATTCTGAGAACCTTTCTGAATTACTGAAGGAATAACAGGGATATGCCTAGCCCCCCTTACATGCTTTAATGAAGCGTAAATATTCTGGTATCAGAAGAGGTACAGAAGGCCAGCGAAAGAAGTTCCAAGCAAAACCTTAAAGGTATCCATCCCTCCATGACCACTTATCCAATGGAGGGCTACAGCCAGCTTGGAGCCTGTCCTAGAGAGCATCAAGCAGGGTTACACCCAAGACATTATGCCAGTCCATCAGTGGCCAACTTGGAGACACCTATTATCCTAAATGCGCGTCTCAGTGCAACCCATAATTATTGCATATAGTAAGTAACTCTCAAGTGAGAGAAGAAACTCATGCGACAGAGTGAAGGTGAGATTCAAACAACTAAACCTGGAAGCAGGAGCCAGCAGTGCTACCCAGCGATGCCCTTGAGATGCCATTTCATCCGTGGCAAACAATGTTTTATTCTAAGACAGTGGCTATGTTAATGTAGCACCTCATGGTTAGGCTAACAGCAAGCTGGTTGTATTGGCACATGGGCTCCCAAAGTGTCTGTTTCAGCAGACACACCATCTGGCCTGACAGCCCTTTAAATCCTGGTGACTGCCTCAGCTGCAGACTTGGATGTTTGGCTTGCTTTCCTGTCAAGGGTACTGAGTGAGCTATACCATTGGCGAGGGCAGAAAGGTGAGGCAGAGCCTGCCTGATACAAACCATTCACTCATAGGGATTGGCAACGCAAGCTGCTTTTACTGGCCGAAATGACGTTTCATCTGAGAGGCAAGGCTTCCATCAGAGACCAAACACTGCATCTAACATGTGCCAAGTTCTGTCAGTTGCCCACTGTGTTGATATAATAGCATTTAAATATTAGATGACAAGAATCACTCCTTAATGAAGGGTCAATCTGATTTTATCACTGTATCTGGACATAAATTAGATTAAAACATAAACATTAAAGACAATATGGACTGGAACATTCTGTCTTGTGTTTGCTCATTCCCTCGGACGTTTCACTTCTCTGATCTGCCTACCGCTTTACTAAAAAATGGAGAGGGGGTGGAATGGTCACCCTACCCTGTTCATGGGACACAGGGCTGCTATTGGAAAACCTTCCCTTTATCTGTTCAACTTTCATGGTCCTATTTTAATGACTTGGCAAAGTAAAAAAAATAATAATTGCATATTAGGTATGAATGCATAATATAACTATATGATTTTAACTGAATTATATTAGCTATACCTTCCATTCTGCTGAAACCATAGTACAGGGACATCTACCTCAGTGTATCTCCTGCTAGCATCTGTCTGCTGAAGATGATCAGTTTCACTTATCACCACTGTGCACCAGTTACGTTAGCAGACATACCGCACGTCACCAAGGCTGCCAAGAACCTGAACGGATAGGGTGTCCCATCCAAGGCCCCATTTCCCCTCAACATTGGGAGTTTGGAGCATCATTGATGTTCAGTTGTGATAACTGATTAGTTTCTCCATCAGCAAATGACCATTTTTGCATCTATTTTCAATAATCCAATGCAGGGTCTTGCCTAGAGCTTGGAGCCAATTCCAGGAAACGCAAGGTCCACTCACGACAGAATTCGGATCCTTCGCAAACCACAAGGCAGGAAACAACCTGAATGAGATTTCTATCTATACCACACACACAGAGTACAGTGTAATTTACAGATACTGATAATCTCTTCCAAACTCCATTTATAGAGAATCACTTGCAAAACAAACAAGAACAGAAAGATCAACTATATGTTTCAAATTATGTTCTCATCTTGCCCAGTACCATGAAGGATGCCACAGCAGAGATAATGGGTGTTTGAGGTCTGGGGTCAAATACGCCCTGACTAAGCCCCACTTCCATGGAAAAAAATCATTCCATTTAAGGTTACACCTACAGTAAAGCAGAGCATTAAGCAGAAGACCAGACACTTGCCTTTTGGAGATAAAAATCTATCAATAACAAACACAGTGGGTCAGATTATTCCCACAAATGCAGCTTGTGATGTGCTTATTTAAGCTTGCAATTCAACTTTACTTACTTAAACACAAATAGCCATAACCTTTGAATAACCGTTGTATAACATCAGTAATACCAGGAAACTACGATCGACATTGCTTTCACAATTCCCCATTTGCAAGCAGTGAGTACTGGAATTACCGGATAACAAACTGTTGAAAAACTATGGAGAGAGCATTACAAAAATCCCTTTAAACTCACACTCCAAAGGAAAACAAATAATGACCACAAGCCACTAAACGCCTCATGGCTGGACCCCCTGACAGTGTTATAAATCACATACCCCTCACATTGATAGCCCGGTGCAGCATCAATGGTTCTACCTGTTATTAGGCATCGTACTCCCCTGGATAAGAGTGCTTCGTGTTTAAACCTTCAGACAGGCTTTTGTTCGTTCATCACAATGTGAAAGAGGCAGTGGGATGAAAGGAGCCATGAAGCCGAGCCCATGTTATAGTTGCAGTGTAAACCGGTGGTTTCAGCCCGAGGAGACAGAAGTTAGATGTCAGTAAGCAAGCCTGTGCCTGACACATTTGGTCTCTACCTCCCCCTCCTGAGTTCTATTTATATAACTTGCTTTATATTTTCAAATTTATGTTTCTGTAGCATCTACCCTGTTCCCGTCCCGTACCGTAGTAAACTACAACTCCCGCATCCATTCCCAGACTCAAAGCTCAGAGAATAACTAAAATGGAACTTAAATTTGCTAAAATCATGTCGCTGATATTATTTTTAAGTGTTCTTTTGTTTGGCGCGATTGCAATGGGAACCAGCATTTAACCACCTGCTCTAGTGAGCAAGTGAACAAAGAGGAGAATTTGGAAAACCACAGACAACAAAATGCATTGGAAAATGTAATAATCAGACCTACACATTGCTATAGGGTGGCAACAATAAAGTTTGCAAAGTGTCAACAAACACCATTCTTGGCTGGGAAAGATACAGCCTGTGTAATAAACTCTTCAGTCACGATCAGCTCTGGCCTGCCCTGTCCTATTCCTGTGATGGCCAGCAGATGGCGCTGCTGGTCCTCCTGCACCCTCCTTACCTGCCTGGCCTGTAATATTAACAGTACATGCCTGTCCCTTGTTATCCCCTTGTTAGTCATGCATACAAATGCTTCCCCTTCCTGTGTTCCCCAGTCCGGGCATTATCCTCTGCTAGTCTTAGCCGTCGTTTGTCGTTTATTTTCCCATACCCCTAATAAAGTTCCCCAACGGGGGTGAATTAAAAAGAGCTGGGTCCCTTCTTGCTGTCCTCACCCGCCAACATAACACATTCCTTTAATTTTAATTGAATTATGTAAATTATATCAATTTAAAACAGGCATTTTCTATAAGAATTAAAATGCAAATTCAATAAAAAAAATTGGTGCTTCTCAGTTAAGCCCTGATAGTTATAAGGCATTTCCTGTATGCATGCATTGATCTTCTAAGCGATTCTGCAACATGCTCACCTTCCTGCCCTCGCTGTTGTCTGCGCTGACGTAGGAGAGCTTCCGTCTCACATAGAATAGCATGTCGTCCTGCCGGGGTGCCCATTTCTCCATGAAGTAGGTGGAGAACATCCATGTCCAGAACACGATCCTGTCATCCTTAAAACACACTGTAAAAGAAACCACAGCAGTGCAGTTTGGGTCAGACACATCTGGGCTAGACAGAACAGAGCCACTTTATTCACGGGGGATCTTTGCCTACCCCATCTTGGTCTCCATCAGACACATACTTGGGGGGTCACAGCACAGGGTTGGTCAGCATCCAGTACCCATGAAGCACTTGGGGTTAAGGGCCTTGCTCAAGGACCCACCAGAGACGTCAATCTGCTGCCCATGAGATTTGAACCAGCAATCTTCTGATCATGGCCAGTCCTAACCAGCAGAGCCTCACACCTGCCTCCATTGCAGCTTTTGACCTGAATGGTGCAAGTCCAGCCACCTTCCAGCCTCTTATCTGGCATCAGGGTGGGACCTTGTTCTGTCCCAGGAAGCACGGGGCACATGAACAGTCCATCAAAGGTCCCACACATCATCCTACACAGAACATACACTGGGCAACTTAGAGATCAGTGGTCAGTTAGCTCAAGTGCATGTCTTGGATCAGGGGTCACCACCCAACAATTAAATTTTCTGGGATGGGTGGGGCACAATATCTATGTTTAGAAATATCTAGGGTCTAGAATCGCCTATGTCTTGGACTATGGCAGGAAACTGGAGTACCAAAAGAAAATGCACAAAATACAGAAAGAACGTCCACACACACAGGACAGAAGGAGGCAGTGCAACCTGCTGGCCCACCTTGCTACAACAGTTAAGTGTAGATCTGTTCATTACAGCAGTTTATAAGAGCCATTGCTTGTCTAGGAAGTAACCATTCATCATCTGGAAATGGGTCACATGACAGTATATCCAATGAATCAGCTGTGGGTGACTCACAGTCCGGACTGAAATCAGCATAATGCAGGTTTTTCAACAAGTTGCAGCATAAAAAAGATACAAGAATCCCTCTACTGCATGATCAGTGCGCATTTGGGTTTTAAATTCACCAGCATACAGAACCAGGCCCCAATGGTGACGAAAGTGCCTTAACACTGGGCTTTGCAGAAATTCTCGTGTATCTCCATGAGATCATCTGCTTTGTTCCCTAGTGAAAAACAGTTTTCATGATTTCTTTACCCCCAGAAGGCTTTACACCACAGGCGTGTGAGGCGTCTGGCAGAGACACCGTCCGAAGGGAGTGCCGTCCCACTCATCCACTGGAACCAGAGACTCAAGCTTGCGCGCTAGCTTGGTTGCTAGGCGACCATGTCACTGTGTTGCAGGGGTTCTGGACCTGTTGTAACAGGACCTGAGGTTCTGCACTGCAGGTGAACACGGAGGTGGGGGGGGGGAGACTGGAGAGGTTTGTAAACACCTGGAAGGAATAAACCACACCTGAACCCAAACAGCTAATAAATTAATATCAAAGTATTAAAGCAATCTTAAAGTAGGGATTCTGTACTCCTTCTGCAAGAAAGCTCATACAAAAGGACAATTAATACACTGATTTATCCATCTATCCATCCATCCAACCATCTGCACATTTATCTATGTGATGTATCAATCTATTTATCCTGGGAAGCGTTATGGGGATTAACACTCATACAGTGCTCACAGAAAGTCTTGGGACGCTTGCTTAATTCTGTAATTGCAAATGTATTGGTTTTGTAACAAAAGTCCATTGACAAGCAATGTTCTACATATCTTCACATAGAAATGTTACAGACATTTTCTTTTGACTGAGTGTCATCATTTTTTGACTGACTCTGTTCTTACCATTTTGCTATTAATTGCAATTGTGGTCAATGGCTCCCAAAGGGATACTAAACACGAATGTTTGGTATTTTATCTAATTGCAAAGGTGTTACTAAATGAAAGGCACCCAATGAGACTGCATGTCAACTCAGCTCATTTAGAACTATAATTTGTGGTTCAATTTATTACTCTCAAAATGAGTATTTTACTTAAAACTACTGGTTGTTTCTAATATGATATATACTTTTTGTAAACAAATGAATAAAATAATGATTTTATAATAATACCAATAAATTTGCAATACTCGAACAAAGAGAACATCCCAAGACTTTCTGTGAGCACCTTGTCTCTTATTAAAGTGGCACATCTTATCAATATTAAATGACAGATATAATGTGTCTCAATTTCAGTATATTAAAAATAACGAATGAAGTTAGTGATGACAAAGATAATGAAAGATAACTAGATAATGAAAACAGACATTAGAACCTAGTAGGAAAATTATAAATGCATGACATATCAATTAACATCAATATCAGCAGTGATAAAAATTTGTTAACATATCGATATCGACAAAAATCGAGATATGGGTATCGGTGTGGTGTTTCATTGTTGGCTGATATTTAAAGTTTATCTATATTAAAAGTTATCAGAGCTAAAGACATAACTACTAAACTAATGGAGATGATAGCATTGGTTGTTCAGGCTTTTTTTGCAATGGACGACAATGGATTTCATCGGCTCATTCACCACTTAAAAGTAGGGCTACCGTGATCTATCTGAAAGGGGAGAATCAATCACGTGGTCTGAAAATACAGAACAAATCGCATCCCGCATTTTTTCAAAATGGGGCATGGCATTTTATGTTAAAGTGCTGAACGATCTTGTAAAATATGGAATGGGTGGTAACTCTACTTATAAAAGGTCTTGAAATACCAACCTGCAAGAAAGATTTATATGCCCTGCACTGTGCATTTAATTCATTATTAAATCTGGCTCTCAGATAGATCTGTCGTTTTCCACTGAATAAAAAACATCATTTCGCTGAAGAGTGCAGCCCCATTACCACCCCCACTCGGCATGTAGCTCAGAGATTAGCTGGTTATTGGTATTGGAATCGGTTGATACTATGTATCGGTATTGGTCATTTCCATATCAATGCATCATTAAAAACAATACAAAATAACATTATATATGACACTATTGGCACTGTCACGTCACACATCCAGGGATGTGGTTTCAAATCCAGCATATAAGAATCAAAGACTACTAATATCTACAATATTCTTCTGTATAGCTAGAGGGGTTTGCCTGAGAAGGCCTGCCTAGGTGGGTAACAGCAGTGTCTGTAAAGTACTTAAAAACAAAGTAAACAGAAAATAATACTCTCTACAACACCCTGCACACCCTCTAATTGAAAATAACTGAAGTCTTTTGATGAAACTCATTTTCCTGGCATTCTTTAAAAAAAAAGTCAAATAAATTTCTCTTTTGTTTTCCTCAAAAACAAATACAATACTCTGCAGATGAGACACGTCTTAGCAAATAAAACTGATTACTTTGGGTACTGGTGCCAAATTACAATATTAACCAGAAAATCAATAAGCATAAAGCTCATACCAAATTGCCTTAATCTACAACAGTCCCCGGTAGGTTAGTTATGAAGAAATTATCTGTTATTATGTGACCGCCATTTTGTGGGGGGAGGGTTGCCCTCATTAGACGTCTCACAATCGAAAGGTTACAGTTACAGTTAAAATGGAATTTTTTCATGTTTTTAAATTTTTATTAACAAAGTTTAGAAATTATCTGGCGTCCACCCCGTTGGAGTCTTTCCATAATGACCCCCACTCTGGGAACCCCTGATGTCAGGTACTGAACATAGTTTGTGTCTAGCGACAGCAGTTTGATGTTCTGTTCCCTGCACACCATTATTTGCATTTCTCAGAGACCATCAATGCACTTCCTTGTTTCTTATTTTTGGGGTCCTCTGAGCTTCAGGGAAGCCTGGGTTGCCAGGTATGTTCAACAGGCTGGGTTTGCCAGGTTTGCGCACAGCTGAATAAAACACAACTTTGTGTGTCTGGAGGCCCTGTCAGTGCAACTCTGTGAAGGGGTCCCTTTTCAACTCCAATTTGACAGCAGGTTATTTTATGTTGGGGAAATGTAGGTGCTTTAAATACGAGAATGTCCCAGTGATTTTTCTACAGTGATACACAAAGGATTCACTGGCTCTATAACATTTCAAGGACACTCAGTTGTATTTCCTAAAATTACCACACTATCATTGCAATATGTTTTGGTAGCTGAAGTTTCATTCATCAATATCTGTTAAAAAATATTCCACCCCAGCTCTTGAAAGCAAAGGAAAATATTTTTAAATATAAAGAGATAGAATGAATTAAAATGTCAAATGTCAAGCCATTTAAAATATTTATGCAATGTAACATTTCTTAGAAAGGTTAAGCAAAACATAATGATAACAGGCAGAATGGAAAGTGAATAGGATGACTTGTGATGTCAGGCTTGCTGGGTTAATTAGGTTAGTAATGACGCCATGGTATTGGTCAAGACAGAAAGTGAAGAGGATGGCCTGTGGTGCCAGGTTAGCTGGGATAACCAGGTTAGTAATCATGCAATGATAATGGGAAGAATGGAAAGTGAACACAATGGCTCATGATACCAGGTTAGCTGGGTTAACCAGGTTAGACAGGGTAGCCAGGCTTCACCCTATACATCGACAGTGTGGAGCTGGAGCCACCATGACATCCAAGGAGCCTCCCAGTGTACAGCAGATTCCTGTTCCATTAGAATACTCAACAAGGCAATAGTAAATACTCAATTACACATGTATAGATAAATTAACTAATAATTTTTTATTAAGTCACTATTTTAATCGATATTATACCTACTAGTACAGAACAATTTCTATGAAAGTCACTGATTCTGCCCAGTTATTGTAGGTCTATGTCAATCTGCTCTGGCTTCACCCAAAGTTTGAAATATGCAGACATTCACCTTTGAAAATGAACAGATATTTTAAAAAGTAAGTAACTACACCCTCCAGCCACAAACCCCAACACGGACAGCCAGATGTCACTGTGTTATGGTACTGGGTGTCTGCCCGGGTCATTAGGAGAACTGGCCAAACAAGCGTGGCCCAGGCTTTGACACACACATGGTTGTGACCCAAATGGCAAAGTTCACATGAAATCCTCCATATGAACACTGACTTATTTAATCTTCAAGGATGAATGTGGCCAAGACCTTAACGGCAATCTCAGGAGATTCATTTACATTTAGAAGGTATTTAGATATGATGCTTTAATGCTGACATGACATCAGAGCCGAGTTTATGAGAAATATGGTGGACAGATCATTGATCAGAAGAGGCTGGACCGAATGTAGATGTATAAAACCAGTTGGGTGACTCAGGCCCAACGTGAGTCATTTTAAATGGGTTTCTGAGAAAATGGACTGCATATGTACTTCACCATCTGAAAGCATACAGCAGATTTACGTATTCACCGCCACAGGGAGGCTCGCAGAGAAATAATCCATAGTATAAATTAAAATGAGAGGACCATTGGCTGATGCTTTTATGTGTAGATTATTAACCTTCCTGAGAACCGCCCTGGAAGAATAATCACCCATTCTATTCTACACATCTCTTAAATAAACTATTAGCTATTACAGTACACGTATCTCAACATCGTCGATAAGACCTGACAGTGCTTAGCATTCATATTGTCTTTCTTCATTCAGGGGTGACTGATTTCATAGGGGCCATTAAAATACTGTGCTTTGGAAAGAAGCACATTCTTAGTAATGTAATAATCGAATATTAAGTAACTTTTAAATGATTCTGTAAATGCATCACAAATTGCCTCAATTTGCACTTTTTCTCATTGACACACTGTGACTGCAATGACAGTATCATTTACACCCCTATTTTCACATTCATTACTAACTCTTGGATTGATTTTGTATGTCAACAGGAATAGCCAGTGTTTTCATTCTCAAATGCTAGACCCTTATAAACCCAGTGAGACTTACCCAAGTACATCATCATTTATTATCAAATAAATAAATGTTCTACGTTTCAGGATGACCCAATGAAGCCAAATTAAATGCTGGGGGGGGGGGGGGGTCCCCCCCCCCCCCCCCCCCCACCCCCCCCCCCCCCCCCCCCCCCCCCCCCCCCTTCTCCCCCCTTTTTTTTTTTACTTCGTCATATGCATC
>JAAGVU020000001.1:28860616-28884566 GCA_011763525.2 Mormyrus iriodes
TTTTTTTTGTTTTTTTTTTTGTTTGTTTTTTTTTTTGTTTCGGTGTTTGGTGCTGGGGAGGGGGTGGGGGGGGGGGGGGGGGGGGGGGGGGGGGGGGCGATTCTTGTTATTTTGTTTCTGTTTTTTTTCTGTTTTATCTTACCATGGTAAATGTCTTGCCATATCACTTTTGTACAATCTTGCCTGTAAATTTCAATAAAAAATTTATCGGAAAAAAAAAAAATTAACATTACACCAAACCAAACTTCCTGGGGCAGCACTGAACAAAGGAAACATCTGGGAAGTGAATGGTAACGTTAATGCTAAAAGAATCAAGCCACCAGAAGCTTTCAGTGGGGCTGTTCCTACCTCCCAACCGGATGGAATGAGCACTATAGTAGGAGTAGTAGGAGACTGTGTGAGAGCCAGTCATCCCTCCCCCACCCCACCCTGCAGACTCAAACCCTCGGGAAAACCTGACACTCTATTCAGCAGCAGGATCCATGGTGGGTCGTTTATGTAGCGAATTCGCTTCTAGGCTGGTTGGGTGCTAAACACACTCCTTCAGTCACCTTCTTCCTAGTTCCCAATCCCATAAAAAGACATAAAAGTGTGATAGTCCAGCCCCCAGGAGTCAGGCTGATGCCCCATGGCCTTAGACTGGCTTCGTTTTCACTGTGTTGACCCAGTGGATGTATTAGGTCACCGTTTTCCATTGTCAAAGTCCCTGTTCCCTCTTCCAAGCCCCCTTGTGCCAGGGATCTATCCACGACCCTGCAAGGAGCAAGACGTACAGTCGTGTTAATAACCTATTCATCCACCTTCCATAACCACTTATTGAGTACAAGGTCATCGGGGGACTTGAGGCCAATGTCAAGTCACCCAGGATGGGCTGCCAGTCCACTGCAGGGCACATACCCACAGCCGTATCCAATATGAGCAATTTAGAGATTCCTGTTCTCCAGTCCACATGTCTTTGGACTGCATTACAAAACTGGAGTATCCAGATAAGTGTAGCACCACATGGGGAGAACATTACCATACGTGGAGAGCAGGCCGGGATTTGAACTGAGCCATGGGACCATCGCATTAGTAATTCATGATTTACATATTACACTACATGCAGTAACACTTTACTTCAGAGGGCACAAATAATACAGTATTATGCTCTTACTTATGTATTAGTTAACCACAAACGAAGTCTTAGTTACATACTGATCTCATGTTCATTCATCATTAATTAATTGTGAGGCATCATTTCTCTCAAGCAGATACTATATTTGTTACTATATCTGTTAATTCTGCAAACCTCTGTGAAATACTGAATGAACAAGTAATGAATAACACAAGTGAAATACTGATCTCGTTTTTTCATCATTAATGAATCATGGCGCATCTTTTATCTTAAGTAGCAACTATATTTGTTCATGATTTGTACTTCAGTAGTAACTGAGTATTTGTGCCCCCTCAAGTAAAGTGTTACACTACATGCTCTTGTGAACTATATTAACTAGCTAAAAGGAACGACATATCAGATGTAACACATCAAATAAAATATTGATGAAACTAATCCAGTAATTGAGGCCAAATCCTGTCTGCACTCGATCTTCCATGGATGGAACGTGAGACCCGTTAAACTAACACTTCGACAGCACCAGCCGTGCTGACTCACTGGATTCCCACAGAAACCCATGACGGAGCACATCCGCTAATTCGACACGCTTTCTTGCACTCCTCCCCGGCAACCTCGCAGGTAGGCAGGGTCCTCACCAAGCGAGGGACATTCTTCACACATCACAATGCACATCTCACCGCTGGTTATCAATGACAACACACAGGCATGTAACAGACCTGTAGGAGGAACTGTAGTGGCTGGTAAAAACACTCTGGATAACATGTCATTTCTGCTGCGGAACTATTCTTTTTTTGCTTAACTAATGCAATTGCATCCTCCATAATTATTTATCCAGTACAGAGTCATGATGACTGACATCAGTTTTCAAAACAATTTACTTTACGTCATTCATAAATAGAGGTATTTCTTGGGAGGGTTCAAGTTTCTTGTCTAAGGGCAGATCCCGCATGAACCTACGGCTTTCAGCAACCATTTCTCTTCTCTGACCAGCTCTCAGAATGTCATCTGGTCCAGTGGTTCCATTGGTGGTTCCACCCAAACCATCATGGATCCTAATGACATCACACCCCACACCGGCCCCGAGTGTTCCTGGTCCATTTTCCAGAGCCCAATGAACAATGAAGATTTCAATAAAAACAGTAGCATGTCCAGTTATGCTTCATGAACATATGCATTTACAATGCAGGTCAAAAAGACAGCCCTGTAATTACTGATTGGGTTTTATAAAGACTGTGAATATAATGAGAAATTAGACATTTGAAAATGTGCTGTTGTTGACCCAGGGAAATATGTTACGTACGTTTCTCCCCTGCAAAGAAGCTGGCTTTTAATTCATATCAAAAAGCAGTTATTTCACATATTGTACGTTATCCATGTATACCATTGGGGGAAAAATGATAAATGGAAAAATGGCTGCACACCATATCGCCTGCCTCTTGGGATGTACCATGTGGCCGAGAGGCAGAGGGGCCACTCCACTGTACCATCACCAGACAGCTATAGCGTGGACAGTTTGGCTAACAAGCTAATAGGTCCTATACTGCAAGCAAGTACACTGTATGTGCAGGCTATTAAAATGGCCAAAGATGTTTAATATGTATAGAAAGAGAGAAGATTGGACCAGGCTTTTCCGGTTCTTCTCTGTGACCTGAAAACGGTATTTTGTTTGCCCCAGTTTGTTGAGAGCATGAAGAATATGAATAATGACACCAACTCCTACACAGCCCCCCCCCCCCCAAGCTGTGACATGGCACAATCCTCTGTTTGCCCTTTGGATGCATGAGGATGACTCTGTTGATACAGACTGATCATCCTGAAAAGCTTTCTGTCTGTGGCCATTATTTCCCATGCTTGGAAAAACAGGTCACAGCACTCTAATCCTTGTGCCCCCTATGAGCGGTTTGCCTCTGCCCTTCATGTGGCCCTGCAATCAGCTGGTAACAAAGCCTCTGGGGCCTGACCTCATCTTCACAAGGAGAGCACAGAGCATGGGACCTAAACAACAGAATCTGGTGCATTGAACCAGCAGTGCTGATGGTGAGGAGGAATGAGACACTCACAGTTTTAAGGCTCAGTCTGTTTTCTGTCAACCAAGAGCCACAGGGTTCCCTGTTCTCTGTGACAACTCCATCCAAAGTGACAGAGCGTGCTCCAGCTAATGACCGGTCATCTCTCACGCTGCAGGGCCATGTACGGCAATCAATTTTGCTAATTATGGAAGCTCTGAAGCAATGTGAGCTTTCCAAAAATCTGTCCCAGGATGACAGAGGGCAGGTCAGAGAATGACACGGGCCAAGCTGGCAGGATCTACGCTTAGATCAGGAATGAGAAGCTCACACCTGCATCCGGGAGACGTGTATAAGAGCTATGGATTTACCGACAAAAAAGCTGAATGTTCTTTAGTAGACGTTAACGGTCCAATCTGTCGGGGTGACCTCAATTTAAATGGTCTGGCTGCTAACATAAGTTAATCACCATTAATCCCTTTGAGGGATTCAACTACAACAATTCATTGCATTCGTTAAAGCAGCTTCATCCATCGATCTTCCAACCTCTTATCCAGGACAGGATTGCGTGGGGGAGGGGATCCTGGTGGAACAGGGCACAAGGCAAGGGGAACATCCTGGACAGGATGCTAGTCCAGTGCAGGGCATGTGCACACATCATCAACAATTCTATCATTTTTAGAAATGTCAGCCAACTGCATTTATGTCAGCTGTGAGAGAAACCCCAGACGCACAAACATAGGTCAGAGACGGGATTTGAACCCATGACCCTGGACAGCAGCACTGCGCTGCTTCAGTTGTCAGCAGGAGATTTTTGTTCTTTCAATCAATACTTTCACTTTAGCGGAACCAGGATGAATCTCAGGGCTTGCAGTGTCATCAGAGTGGAGGAATGAGAGAAAGAGAGAAAGAGAGAAAGAGAGAGACAGAGGAAGATGCTGATGTGACCTAACTTGTCCGTCAGGAGCTCCCTTCTGACAGTGGGCTTAGGAGAAGTCACTGAGCCCAGCAGGATCTAGCAGGGGATGTTAAGAAGGCAAGTCTGAAGACATCTTCATACACCACTCCCTACCCCCAGCCCCCATCTTCATACCCCACTCCTTACCCCCAAGTGGCTTGAAATTCCCAGAGGGTGTGTGAAGCCCCCCAGAAGTGAATAAGATAAATTTAAGCCTACATCCACACTGCTATAAAACGGAGTTTTCAAACGTAAAGGATCAGTCTCCAGAAAGGTATTTTCATATTATTTACAAAAGTATTTCCATCCACACTGAAAAAACCAAAGTGTATGTGACATAGCGATTAGCTTACCTTGGGGGGGCGCCCATATAACAGGAAGAGGAAGTGTCACCTATGCCGATGTCATTCATTCACGACTTGTATTTACAATGAACAGCAAAGGTGATGAGAAGGAGAAAAGTAGACTATTTTGTGTGGACTGATGATGGAATGTGGGTGGAATCGCTGTAAAAAATAATTCATGAGGATAAGTTGAACAAAGCAGCATAAAATACAAACTGGGAATCGTGTCAGTCCAAATACAGAGAAGGGCGACATGATGAGTATTTCAAAAGTCTCTATTTTCATTCATTACCACTGCAACATTAAAACTGAGTTTGCTGGAGTATATGGCTCTGCAGACCGTTTTCGAAAGTCATTTTCGTTTTCTGGCATGGAGTGTGGATTAAAGGAGAAATTGGGGACTAATGTCTGTGTTTCTAAATGAAAATATAGCTGTATGGGCGTAGTCTAGAGGAAAAGCTAATCCTACATGATAGCCCACGCTTAGATCAGTGACCAGCAAAGAGGGGAGATCTATCACTGACCCAGAACTAGCAAGCTGGCCACCGAGGTGACGCTAAATGCTAGGCAGGACCCCTCTGACAGCTTCTGAAGGTCGAACCGTGGGCCAGATAAATAACAAGAGTAGATGAAGTAGAGGTGCAGTGGTGGACTCCCTGGAAAGCAGTCTCCTTTCTGTTCAACCATCCTGTCCATCGTGACCCCAGAGCATCCTAGAGCACCCTGGGTACCTTCAGCACAGTCACAGGGTCTACAGCAGTGGTCTCCAACCTTTTTACAATGAGAGCTACTTTTACAAAGAAAATACTCTGGCAAGCCACCGAATCATAGCGGAAAGTCTTGCCAGCCGTGGAGGGAGTCTCCCACAGCATATTTTGCCGACCAGTGGGATGGATTCAAAGTTGTATTGCAATTGTTGGAATGCATCGATGATTTGGCCACCACTGATCAACGGGTAACTAAGCATCACCCAAACTGGGAAATGACAGAGCAGCAGTGCGAGACCAGAGCAGGAGAAACCACAACACACAATGATTTTATCTGAATCTTCTTCCCCCATAAAGATATCATGGAAGATTATTAAAGATTCATGCACAGCCTGCACGCTTTTGTAGGACGGAATGTAAGCACAGCAAACAGAAGCTAAGCTAGCAGTGCATGTCCCAAGCAGTTCCACCCAGAAGACACAGAGTACCATCATTACACTACCCTGAAAGTACAGGTTTTACACTGTGCATTGTTTATCTTGTTAATGAATACCAAGGTAATGCGTTCCTTTCTGGGTACGGATCACAACCTGCCATCTGGCCGGGGTGTTAATAGTCCATCAGCTGGTTATTAACAAGGCCATTAATTTACTGTCAAAGGGCTGACAAGCTAGAGTGTTTAAAAAGCTGCAATTTGCTGAGTGATTCAGAAAGACAGTAACTTTCACCCAGGGGCTCTTGCTCAATGCTCGTTTTTCGTGCCGTATTAAATATATTGTAATTCTGTCCATACTGGGGCTGGTGGCCACTGCTCCCATTACATCTTCCCGCAGAAGATGTGAAGCGCTAGATTTAGCATTAGCTATTATGCTAATATTGACATTACTTGCTGCGTTATACTGTACAGTTTACAGTTTAACCGTGGAAGAGAAACGCACCTTGAGGCAGAGGGTGGGGCTGTAGCTAGAGTGTGTGAGTGAATAGGGGGTGTGAACAGGAAGTAAGGCAAAATCAAGAAACCCCTCCTGCTACCAGAAAAATGTGCTGGTACACAGTGAGAAAGTTAATAACCAGAATACTGCAATACCACAGAACAGAGTAAAACACAGCCATTTGTCATGATGAAGAGGACGAGTGTGAAATGCTGGAATACAGAGGCTTGAAAAATGTACCTCTAATGTTCAGACAGAAGGACGAAGGAAATGGAATGGCCATGTACTGCATAGCCAGCTGTTAACCTTGGTCTCCTTTAAAACAGTAACAAAAGGGGCATCTGTGCCCATCATCTACATAGACACCAAATCATTCTGGGTGAATGAAGGACCCTGGGCAGAAGCACAGTCGTAGGTTCCAATGTCACACAGCGGTGGGAAGTGATTGAACCCGTCTCTCTCTGTATAGAGTGGCTTCTATACAGTTTACCACGAATACCCAACTTCACCAGAGGTCAGCATCTCTGCAACAGGATGCTCCCCGTTAAATAAGGGCGGTGTATGGCTCAGGGATACCACTAGAGAACTTAAGCCCCTTAAAAGCATATCATATTCAGCCTTTAACCCAGCCCAATACAATTATGTTCCAAATTTTTAGGGCCCCAATACCTCAGGGATTCATCCTAACTTCCACCCCTTTATGGCACCCCCCGTATGGCTCTGCAAGATCGGATTCTGTGCCCAATCAGTTAGCAGAATGGTCTCACCACTGGGCCCTTGAACGAGTCACTTAATGCCGTATTGATCGCTTGTGTGATTTTCTGCACTATTAAACCTTCACGTGTAAAACATGCTTACTTTCTGAATACATTGTGCTTGTCAATTCCACTAAATACATTTTAAGTGGAAGGATAGCACTAAGCTGCTGCCCGTCTTTCACCCGAAGAACTGGACATTAGCTGGACATGTTATTTATCGGGTCCATCTATGAAAATGTACCCCCTCCTCTGAGTATCAGCATCCCCATCAGTCCAAGACAGTTTTTACCCACACATTTCAGTCTTTCGACAAAATGCTTGGCCGCCATGCCCAGAGACGCTGACATGCACAGACTTGACTAGTCCTCAGACTCGACAGGGCTCCAGTGGTGCGGATCCCCTCCGGGGAAGCTCAAGGGCAGGAGCTCCTCAACAGCAAACACCAAGGCCATGCTGCAGCTCCCAATACCACATGGAAAAGGTTGCAGTCACACTACTTCTTAAGAGCCTTGACTGAGGGAACTGAAACAGATCAAATCTCGCACTTCACTTTAAAAAGCGAGTCTTTATCAACAGGAACAAAGAGCCAACATGAAACCGAAACCTCAGTTCATTCCTGCCATTTTATAAATATTATACAGCTTAAACCCAACTTCTTACTAATTCTGTTCTTTTACATACCTGCTGCATTCATGTTGTAAATTATGATATGATGACAATAATTTATTTAGCCACTACAAACTTGGGAAATGTTCTTGAAAGTCTGACCATGAAATCATTCACAATATTAAGCCTACAATCAGAGCATTTCAGTTAAAAAACAGTTGATGAGCATCACCTGACTGAAACACAAAACACGCATAAACCTAATAGTGTCGCTTCTGGTGTGTGAAAAAAGGCCATTTTATTGATTTGATATCAGTATTGCTGCAGGCGTCTTTCCCAATCGGATATAAACAGTTCTGTGGTGTAAAGTAACAAAGTACAAATATTTCATTACTGTACTTAAGTAGGTTTATTTTGGCGATTTGTACGTTACTTGAGTATTTTTCTTTATTGTAACTTTTACTTTCAGTTCGCTACAATTCTGAGCCCAATAACTTTTCACTCCGATATATTCTGCATGACCATCATTACTGTGACGAGGTACGGTCAGGAACAATACATGGTGCAGCTTGGATTACAATAAAGATTTTATTATTAACTGAAGAAAACAGAACCAGGAACAAAAAGGTACCGAGAGTGGTCAAAACAAAAGACAGGAAGGCTACATAAGTATAAATAAATAAACTAAAATAAACAAAAATATAATTAAATAAAACACTAAATTTAACACGGATAAATAAGTAAATAAATAAACACAAGCACATAATAAACCTGGGGAAACTCATAACTAGCATTTCCAACATAGCTGTGGCTAGCCTCGAAGCCACAACGGTAGGGACACACTGCTTTGAGATGCCCACTTAGCCCATTCAGCCATACAGCGCGGCACAGGGAACCAAGCAGCAAGCTAGGAGCACAGAAGCGTGCTGAACCTACAGAGAGCAAACAGGACGGGATGGCCAAACAGGGAGACGTCAGGACTGATCCTGACAGTTACGCACCCAATAAATAATAATAATAATAATAATAATAATAATAATAATAATAAAAAAACTATTGAATGCACCTCACCTAGGGCTGCACGATTGTAGATAAGATATTAACCACATTTCACTCAGAATCGAGGTCATGAATTTCTTTCACGTTTCTTGAGAATTATTATTAGTAGTAGTATTGATAATAATAATAATAATAATTGTTATTTTTGTTGTTATTATTGCATTGCATATTGTCTTTATAAAGATGCAACAAACAATATGTAGAGATGCATGATATATCGGTTAACGTACCAGAATTGCTGTCCGGTATTTAAACTTTATCAATATTCAAAGTTAGTAGCACTAGAACTATTGGGCTACTAAAAAAATGGTGATGATTGTATTGGAGGATCAGCCATTTTCCGCAGTGGAGGACCATTGTTTTAGTTGGCTCGTACGGCACTTATAAGAGGTCTAAAAGTAACGGCCAGCGAAATGTTTATAAACCATTATTTAAGCTGGCCCGACCAGCAGATCAGTCTTTCGTTTTCCATTGAATAAAAATGACATTCGCTACCCTGCGCTAGCAAACTTCACCACTTCTTCTTAATAATAACATAAAGATGCGACTCAGCTTTCCTTACTGTGTCGCACTGTAACATTACTATATATTCCTGTCTTGACACAATTTACAGTGATAGGTTTCTTTTTGTAAGATCAATAAATTTAAATGTACGTCTATATTACTTTTTACTTAAGTACTTTTAAAACCAAGTATTTTTTACTTTTACCTGAGTAGTATTTCACTCGATGACTTTTGCTTTTTGGTGTGGCGTCTGTACTTTTACTTAAGTATTAAAATTGAGTACTTTTTCCGCCACTGATTCAGTTTAGCAACATTTAACTGAAGAAAACAAGGGGTTACCTAAACGTACTAATTTAGGTCTAATACAAAAAGAAACCGACAAATGCAATCAAATTATAGATGTAGTTAAATCACAATTCAGGTTTTTGTTAGCAAATATTCAATATGCAAGAAATGGAGAAAAATTGTATCTTTCTTCATATTGCGAAAAAGTGATTCACAAGTTCAAGACCACGGCGAAATTTCCTACCAACATATGCACATGTAACTTGTAAATATGTCTGCTTTTCTGATTATCTAGTTATTACATTTGTATAATACTTCATGCAAAATGAGTCTCCAGACTGTGGGGATGTCCGGCTGATGGAACTGATGAATTCGTCTTAGTGAGAAGGGGCTGGACGGTGCGCTCCCCGCCTTACCCCCTTTGTGAGCATCACGGTCAGCCGCTCCATTTAAATGCAAAAAAACCCACTACATGCCTCCTGATCCGGCTTTGTTACAACATTGTTACAACATTTACTCACCATCGAGCCATCGTTTACTTTTAAATCAGAGCGTATCACTTCAGTTGTTGGCGTTAAGATCAAAGAGGGATGAGAAGAGATACCTTTGATGGACAGATAGCCTTTGCTAAAGGGAACCCCGCCAATGTCACAGATATGGTGATATATGATATAGCGGCAGACCTATAGAAATTTCTTGCTGAAAGTAAAACCACTGCCGAGTAAATGCATGTGTGCAGCATGCTGTAAACTCACTGAGTCCGCCGATCTCACGTATGTCTAACATGAAAAGCATGCTATAAACTCACCAATCGCACTGATTTCCTGCCGGGCGCTTAGCCGGTTTCTCTCGTCGGCAATCGCCTTCAGCATCCGCTGCAGAGACTGATCCAGCTCCCCGTTTTCCTCCTCCTCTTCAGTGCCGACTGCCTTGCAGTAACTCTGAAAGGATGCCATTCCCAAACTGAGCTCATGACAGTCCCGGAAAGGGAGAAATCGCCCGGGTGGGGTGCGTGCTGGTGGGAGGTCGACGGCAGGGGAGGGGCGCTGGAGATCCCCCTCCCTCCTGATCAGCAGAATAATCCCTAATATTTATTGCGGGCCGAGTGGTGACACCAGCCGAGCCGTGCAGCTGTCACCGCAGCGAGCCTCAGGCGCAGAGTGTGACCCGCTTCCGCCTGCCCTCCGACATCAGTCGGCATCGCACCGGGAGCAGCCTTCACACTTCCTGCGAAGCGTTTAAAAGGGACTTGACCGGTCCGATCACGAACCACCCGTCCCCCATGGTCATGAAATAACATGCTGTGTTTATAAAATTACTTATCGAGCTCTTAAATGGCCGCCATCGTGAAAGTACCGGACGCCCCTCTTTTAAAGACACAGAGCTTAAGCACAGCGCCGGTCGAGGCGTCTTCGGATTATGATTCCGCATTAGGATGAAAGGTGAAAGGAGTGAAAGATGAAACGCCCTTAAGGGCTTCAAAGACATTGCCCATGCTTCCCATGCAAACGGGGTTACCCTATCCCAGGCTATCTGACCCTGGGATCCGCTGTGCTCCACAAAGGCTCTACACATGTTCCTAAAACTTCAATCTGAATTACTAATACTTTATTTTGGGTAAGGTTTCTGCAATTGCCTTGATGATACTGGTATAGCCAGCATTAAAATGGTCGCAATAATATCCTACACATAGCATTTAGAGTAAGATGCATTGCCTCGGAACAAATGACGAGCACCTGCTAACATGATAAATGACGGCACCTTATCTTTACGCTTCAGTATATTAGTAGAGGTGTTTTAATAATATATACATGAATACTACTTGAGTGAAAAGCAGGTAATAATGTAATTGAGAAGAACATGGCATTGTGGAAAAAAAGTGAAACAAAAACTCCCCAAATGTCTTTTGTGCATCTCTTTCAATTTGAGTTTACTTCAGACTTAATCTACTCACTGGTGCCTACTGCTACTGTTGCGCGTAAAAATCGGAGCAGTTAGACCTGTATATATAAAGGTGGTGTGCAGTACATAACAACATAAGTCATCCACCATAGTTAAAATGTTTTCGAGGTTGGTTATTTCTTACCCGAGTTGCTAATATGGAATGTCAAAATGGCGAAACCATAAAAAAAAATTAAAATAAGTCATTTAAGTCAGTACTTTCTCAGTTTTATATATAAGGTATATGTAAAATATAAGCATATTTCCAGTTCCTCCAGAAAAGTCTGGGTATTTATTGGTTAAGGGTTCAAGTACAGTAGAAAAGATCACAGTTCAGATGTAAATATATTTGAGAATATGTATTTCAAACTGACAGTCTATAAACGTGCACAAAAAATGGTGTAACTGGTTATATGGTTTAACTTCAAAGAGGTTAATTGGTCTCTAAATTGTTCATAAAGTATGACTGTGCTTATTTTGTGCCTCGAAATGGACATCCATCCATACACCAACCTCACCCCCCCCCCATGACCCAGACAAGGATGAGAGGTTAAAAGATAGATGGATGGAGTTTAGGTTAAAAAGTGTTAGCTAAAATATAATGTGTTGCTAGGATTGGCTTGGAGGTCATTTAACACAAACGACCCTGGTACATCCACCTACCACTGAGAGGGTCCTTTATTCTTAAATTTGCGAAAAAAGTGTACGTATACATTACTGGAAATTTATAGTGAAACAACACTCCTGACCCCTGCTGGGATCAATATATTCTTATTCAGAAGAAGAGCACTGCACTGGTCAACAATGCAAAGGTCCTGGGTTCGACTGTAAGTTGCTCTGGTTAAAACCTTCAGATATATGAGTCTAACATCCATCAATTCATCAGCAATTTAAATGCAGAAGAAAACCTGCAACATGAGGAGAACATGGAAACTCAGCAGGCAGAGAGGGCAGGTAGGAGTCAAACACCTAACCCTGGAGGTGTGAGGCAACAATGCTACTCCAAAAGAAAACAAATTAAAAGACCAAAACTGGGCATTCGGGTACTGTAAATTAAAAGACAGATGTTCAGTAAGGTGGGTTGGTTGAAATGTAATGATGTGACAGCCTTGTATAAGAACGACGGGCTAAAGAGAACAGGAATGGCCATGGTGCCGCATAATTTCGGCCTTCTGCCTTTTATTCAAAGCAAATGGCAAACAGCTCATGACAGTAACTATAAAACGTTAAACGCTCCCCTCAAACTGCTGTACCCAGCATTAGGGGTCCTCCTGCAGCTGGAGCCGTTTCTCACCCAGTGTTACTTCTGCAAAGCAGGGAATGAACAAACAGAATTCTCAGAACGCTCATAGCAGATGGCCAAAGCCGGGCCCCAGGGGCTGGGAACCAGGCAAACTCCTCAGTGCAGCAACGATTCACACAAACGGCCCTGGTACACGTACCCGTCACTGAGAGGGTCCTTTATGATTTAATCGCTGTGCTAAATTAAACCTCTCCTGATGTCTGAGGACCGGCTGCTTGAGGGCCTTAAAGAACGCCGGCCAATGTCAAGGCCATGCCCAGGCTGCGGACCAATGGGGTCAAAGCGTGGGCGGGGCAAAAAGCAGTATGGGATGCTGGGTCTCTGATCATACTCGCCGCCAATAATGCCTGGGGGGTAGAGGGGGTTGGGGCCATGAGGGCAGGGGTTGAAGGGTATGGGCTGGGGGGATATCGGGTGGAAGAGCCGGGTGCGCCGGAAGAGACTCTCCTCCCGTCGCAGCTTGTATTTCCTTTTGTAGAGCTGTGAGGAAAGCAGCAGGTTTACAACTCAGAGTGATAGCAAAGGCATTCATTGAAAACCAGCCAGCCATCGAATCAGAGACCACTATCAGGATAACAGCTACTCACATCTTTCCAGTCTGTTTCCCGAGCTCGGTTTGTTGGATCTGAAATGATATGGCTGCCGTCAAACAGAAACCCTATGAGAAGCTACTTCTTACAAAAGATAATATTGTCGAAATGTCCATCTTACCTCTGAAGTCACGCCGGTACAGGTATCTCCAGAGGGAGGGGTCCGCGGTGGCAGCACTGAGGTCTCTGCACACAGCCGACAGGGACACCACAGACCCTATGTCCAGCAGACGTAGAACCCGCAGCAGCAGCTCCGGGGGAAGGGCTGTCAGCCCGAATACCGCAGGGAGGTTCATGGCTGTGGCCAACAGGGGGCGACAGAGCACACAAAGAATTCGCACTGCCCAGGCAGCAGCCAATCAACATGCTCTGTCAGGCCCATGTGACAATAATAAAACCTCAAACACTAAAAAACTGCATACTGTTAACAGCACAGTAAAATATTGCAAAAGTTCACTTACTTTCGCTCATTCTTTGTTAACAGATTTGTAAGTGAATTTTGCTCTTATCTAGCTGTAGTTCCAGAGAGATTTTGTGCTGATGCACGGAAGATGCAAAACTGACTCACCCTGCCTGGCGGATGCAATCAGCGGGTATGCAAGCTGGTCCTTGAAGAGGCGAGACAGCTGCTTCAGGTCTCTGTACGCCATAGTGGCACTTTCCCCTGCGACAGACAAACAGACATACAGAGGGGTGAAATTTTCCAGAAGCCTCAGACGCTGCCTAGATATTGTTTCAGCTCACTTACGGCCCAGGTGAGATCCTCCCGTGTTGCCCTGACTGCTAGGCTTACCTGACCAGGTGTCCGTCACGTATGCCGAAGGTTTCATCAGTAGCTTCTTGGCATTTTCCGTACCTTCTTTCATCTTCAGTGTGGCTGCGGAGAGCAGTTAGCCATTAGACCATTGGGCCACCCAACTAAAAGCCTGCTTCTCGCTGGAAAAGAATCTAAAAGGCATTATACACACCAAACAAAGAACTTGACCCAAAAGCCACAGGTTTGGATCTGCTGTTGTATTCATGAGAAATTCATTTACACAGTGTAGTGTGGTGGCTGGATGGTATAGTCTAGTATAGCGTTTCCCAACCCAATCCTCGGGGACCCACAGACAGTCCACGTTTCTGCTCCAGGAGCTGGGACCGGATTGGGAAACATTGGTCAAGTGGTTTCAGAATATTGGCATGAATTGGGCTCCAGCTCAGTGAGTGTGGGGTTTGTCTGTTTGCTCTATGGGATGAATAAGCTCTAGATCACTGTGAGCTCAACAGGATTCAGTTTTAATGGATACATACATGGATGGATGGATGGATGGATGGATTTGATTGATCAAGAGATAGATAGATAGTGTCTATATATTAAACAGTAACCAGATAAATCCAGTCCTTATAGTGTAAATATGGTGTAAATAAACTGTAGCTCTCCACCATACAGAACCACAGCTGGCTGGGGTGGACCACTGACACCCCAGTTGATCAGGACAGCTCACCGTTGATGACAAGCATGCTCCCCATGGGCACGGCCACTAGCGTGGCCAGGCTTTGCTCGCAGAGTGGGTGGGAGTACCGCAGCCTGTACACCCCTACCTCGGCCCTCCAGCCAGGTGGCATCTCACTGAGCCTCCCCTCAGCATCCTGGGAGACGCAGAGAAAACACAATCAAACCTCCTGCTTGCACTGTACAAGTGGATTAGTGCCTCTTGGCTGGGGTATCTGCAGGCTCTCATGATGCACCACGGCAACCAGCGGAAACCATGCTGTTGGGGTCACATCCCTGGCACCATCAGAATGCCTTTTGAATAATCTCTCCCAACTAGACGATATTAAATCACAGTGCTACCAGTTACAAGGTTTTATGGATCTGAGGCTTATAGCCACAGGCAGCCCCGTGGGCATCTTTTCATTCCAGGCTGCCAGGGATGTCCTGAGGCAATTTGACTCGAGATCAAGCGCCTCCCCGAGGTCAGGGCTTTAGTGTCCCCGATTCGCCACCTACCTGGGGGACAAAGCCCGTCTCAAGCATCAGAAGGTGGGAGGCCACCACAAGGGAGTCACAGGGACCTCGGCTCTGCGCTGCATGGTGCAGCACCTCCAGCGAATGGGGCACCTCGCCCTCCTCTGCCTCGCTGCACAGCATGGGCTCCGGCGCAACGGGGTATGACACCGGCTCCTCCTCCGGATCATTATCCTCCTCTCTCCCCATTGCAAACTCATGGATGGTGCTGGACTGCATGATCCAAGATACACAATAACACTCAGGGGGACTTTTAAAATTAACCGTTTCGACAAACATACAAACACTGCTGTTCAAAAGTTTGGGGTCACTTACAAATTTCCCATGGAATACCCTCGAACCCACAATTCAATCGAATCCACATCTGCTGATGCTCCAGACACTCAAGTCATCTAAAGAAGGGCAGTTTTATTGCTTCTTTAATCAGCATGCCAGTTATCACCTGTGCTAACATTATTTCAAAAGGTATTTCTAATCATAAAATTTGCATATCCAGCTGCAATAGTCCTTTACAACATTAACAATGTCTACACCATATTTCTGATTAACTTATTTTAAATAGACAAAAAATACTTTTCTTTTGGAAACAAGGAAATTTGTAAGTGACCCCAAACCTTTGAATGGTAGTGTATATAAACGAAACACACTGAACTTATATACAAAGCTATAGGCACGCTATGTTTACTGGGGATGTTACAGGAAGCTTACAGAAAGAAACTATATCATCATTCCGTACGGCCTGCGTTACTGAAAACGGTGTCTGACTGCCCCAGATTGGCAGCATAGGCCCATGACTCAGCATGTTCACAATCACCCCCTGTGCTGCCAGGTGGGCGGGGCCAGCATTGCCACCGATTGCATCAGCTGACTGCCGCTTTGACACTCATGAGGTTTTCAGTGCCGTAAGTGGGACAGCCTACATTGGGGGAACTTGGTGTGGGGAGCCTCAAACACAGACTGTTGCACTGTCAGAACAGCAGGTGGCATAGTGTTGAAGAATCTGAAGGTTGGCAGTAAAGCTGTTGTAATTGCTCGATTATTAAAAAGCATCAATTCAAATTTTTATTCTCGATTACTTGGCAATATGGTCGAAGAAAGATGGTGCAAAGCTGATGAGGGTTCAAATAAAGAGTGAAAGCCTCAGTTGCATGGAACAACTGTGAATGAAAAATAAATGTGAATGAAAATACAGTCGTCTGTCAGTATTGCAAGGCAGAACTTGAATATTAATATTTTTAAATATAAAATATAAATATTTTTTGTGAGTGTAGTGTGTGTTTCGAGTAGGGCTGAACAATATTGGAAAAATTCACATTGTGATATTTGAAGTTTTTGCAATATTTAGGAGTGGAAAATTAGATATATAAACAGAGAAAACTAACAATAGAGTCTGTCAGATAAGTTGGTGTTGCCGTAAGCCGTGCCAACATACACAAAGCCGTGCTGACAAATTGCTTGCCTTTGCGCAATATTGTCTTTATGGACTACAAAATGCTTCCATACAGCAGAAGACTGTCTATTTGTGACCAATTGTTCGCTTTTTGTGGAGTTTGCATGTTCAGCCCGGTGTGCGTGACTTTTCCGCAGATTCTCTGGTTTCCATCCAAGTGAACAGGAATGCCTAGAATGACTGTGTGTGAGTGAGTCTGCACCCCCTAGTGGCTGGTTGATTCCTACCTTGTGCCAATTGCAATGCATATATAATATTATGTATAATTAAAAATGACTTGATTAATCGTCAAATCTGTAGCTTAATCAATTATTGATATAATCGATAGTGACAGCCCTAGTTGTCAGATCAGATTATTGAGCTATTAAGCTGGGTACAGAATTTCAAATAAAATAATATATAAACTAGTGAGAATGTAAAACCTACTTCACACTTTCTGTGTGTCATTACGGTCCACGTTATGGCCGTGCATGCAGACTTTTCTGTACATGCTAACATATGTCCATGGGCGCAGTGATATTCCACTAACCAGCAGAGGGCAGATGCATTGCACCCAAGTTTACCCATTTCGCTACACTGCTTGTAATAGTGTATAGAGTGATATTTTGAAATGTTGCTGACAAATTTAGCTGGGACTCCCTCCCACTCCGCAAATTTTTATCGCCCTATATTTCAAAAAGTCAGATAAGTGTTGCTTTTGAAAATACCGTATATCAGGGTATAATGTCTTGAAATATTAGATATTGCCCAAGCCTGGTTGTTAAACAACTGTAATGTGGAAAAAATGAACAATAACAAATAAACTTATATATTGCATACAGAAGCACAAAAACACTAAAGTCCATTGTATATGCAATGTTCTTGTAGTGCAGAACATATCAAACAATACATTTTTATCTCTGCCCGCAGAAATTGTATTCATTGCCCAGTGTTTGGCCAATTTCTTTACACGAATTCATACACCAGAATAATGTCTTTGCACACTTTAAGTGATGAGTTATATGTGAGGCTACCTCCATATATCCTTGAACAGCTGCTTATCAAAGGTGTCCATATCTACAACTACTGCTCTTCTTCTGCCACCTACTGGAGGCACCCAGTCAATTTCTTCCATTTCTGTCTTCCCTTTTCCCTGTTTTTGATCATTGCGTATAAATTATGTAGGCAGGTATTACACAAATGTAAAGTGCCTTGGGGGGACTCTGTTGTGAAAGGCTCTATATAAAAATATATTGAATCAAAATTAATTCCCTTGCACATGCACAGTTGCCATGCAGCGATGCACAAGATTACAGGGATACAAAAATCTGGGCTGCATGCGGACAGTCCAGCAGACACCCCTGATGACAAGGATTATGTAATGGCATGCAGAAAAATGAAGTAATACTTGGCCTTAAATGGCATTGGCATCTCTGATTTCCCAATATTGCATGATCGTGTGTATACATGGACTGGCATTCCATCAAGGGTGTACATAACTTTCTGCCCTATAACTCCCAGTATAGGCTCCAGGCCCAGATGTGACACCGAACAATATAGACGGATAAACTCCATTACCCATAAGCTATTTTGCTTACAACATGCTAGGCTAATGCAAGGCATACAGAGCTTACCTCTCCTGAGGGTTGTGAGGCTGGGGGTGGGTTTTCCACATGCAGCTTTCTGGACTGGTCCACACTGCTGCTCTGAGATCCAAAGGGCTCCATCGAGACTGGAGAGTCCGACTGGGCTAGAATAACGCATATCAAGTCCCCTGACACGATCCCACAGGAGGAGAGGCTCTGGCCAGAGTCAGTGAGTGGCTCCTTGCCGTTCAGCGAGAGTGTAAACTCAGTATCGGGGCTGCAGGACACAAGAGAGGTCAAAATCATCTGTGTCTGTGCAACTACCTAAAAGGATTTCAAAATATTTTTGTGTAAATTTTTATAAGGCTGGAGCAATCACATTGCGTGAGGGTATGAAACCAGCACACCTCCTGGATCTGAAAACAACAACCTCCACACTAACTGTTATCCACAATGAATACCTCAATTTTTAAAGTGACCGAAGTGTCAAGCACACCAAGTAGCTGCAAGTGGATTTGGAAATGGCAAAATAATTTGATAGTTTAACATGTTTGCAGTCCGCAGACTTAAACTTTCACTCACATGTCCTGCCAAACAAATTATGTGCAATAATAACCCAGAGAGTCCTTTCTTTTTATACTTATTATTAGTTTTCACTTGTTACTTTCTCTTTCTATTTTGAAAGCTAACTCTGTGAGCGACGCACAAGAATTCCAATGTACTTGTGCTGCCCCGTACCTGTGCAAATGGCAATAAAGTCTGTCTAAGACAGTGACATCTGGCATAGTGATATGGAAAGCAGAGATGGAGGTCCCCATGTACTGTAAATGGCAGAGATGAGCTAACCTAAGGCCACATGACGGGAGGAGGATCTCCTTGATCTGCATGGACAGATCTGTGAGTGTGGGCTCATCTCCATCCAGGTCCAGGCGGCTCGTCTGTTTGTTCAGCCTCACACGGAGCTTCATGTTACAGCAGCTGGGACACAGGATGGCAGAGAGATCAAGCAGGGATATGTGCATGTTTGGGGAGTGATTAAACCAAAGAAAATACTCTTCAAGTTTGTCCCCTCAACAAAAGGCTGGAGTTTTCATTGCCTCTGCATTTGTTTAGGAACAGCGTGAAACACGCATGTCATCCTACGGTCACACACTAGACCTTATGTGTTTAACTTATTTGTTGACCTTATGTATATAGAAATTTCACATGGAATGAGGATCAGGTTAAAATATCATATCAGATAATGATATCATGTAATATAACTTGCAGAAAAGAAACCAGCAGACCACGTAACCCTAATTCCTTTGCTTGTTATTCCAACACACACCCTCCAGTCTCAGCATCCAAAAAGCCAGGTCCTTGCCAGCCGGGCTCCAGTCCCAAGCCCCGGTCCTGTCCAGCCTGCAGTGCAGAATCTCTGATGACCAGCATCCCTTCTATCTAAGATCCGCTCCAGCTGCCATATAACCATGCCAAAAGATACTCTGTCCTGGACACATACAAGGGCCACTCCTCTGCTATACAGCACACACTCACCCCATAGCACGGTGTAAATTCAGTTTAAGACTCTCATCATTCCCAATAAAGACGTGCATCTTTCTTTCTCTGCTAATTATAATGCTTCTTGGACCAGATCACACTTCTCCATGCTATCCCGTGGCACTCTCTTCTGTAACTCAGCAGTCTGACTATAATATTGTTTTTGTGGAAAGAGCTCATCTCAACATCCAATTCTTTCACCTCTAGAGAAACAAACCTTTTTTCATAAGCTAAAACAAAAAAAATGTATATTGCAATATTCAGAAAATGTAGTACACAACAGGGCAAAAACAAACATCGATTCAGCGACATTCTGGAATAATCACAACATAAAAATACTGAACAGTTTCATTTTCGTTTCTTTTAAATTTTGCCAAACAGGCACAATTAACTACATTCAGACAAAATCAGAGTAAAATAAAAAAGTACGACATGATGTACCTTGATCGGTGGATTACATGAGAAAAAAACTGTTAAATGGATCATTAAGCGTCACCATCTAGAAAATTCAAAGTTACAAAGTTCGTGATCCTCTGACATCGATTTACACCTAGTGAGCCATATACACTTACTTTCTCTGATGACTACGCCGGAAAGAAAGGCTTCATTGATAACGCACTAGCGTTTGCACCACATTTCGGTCGATCACGAAGGTGTGTAGTCGTTTTTATCCAACGATGCTGCGTCGAAAAATAAACGCAGCTGCATGAACTCCAGAATCTACCCGTTGACAGCTTACAACTACGGAACCTGACGAGGGCTAAAGAGCACAAACACCTAAAAGTCAAAACACACTGGGTGTAAGACAGTATTGAAATCTAGGGAGGAAACTAATTTCTATAAGAAATGTCAGTTCCATTAAGACATGCCAGTTTTCACTGGTCAATGATTAGTAATACATAATTTGCTTTGTTATTGTATAATGTTCTTTGTGCTCTGTGTATTATCACATGAAAGCATTTTAGCATATTTAAGCGATTTGCTTAATGTTCGCACTGTTTGAACCCTCAGAAAGTCCGTAGCTTCACCCTTGCCAGTGAGCGCAGCCCATTTATCGAAGATTCGTCTTGGGTTGGCTGTCAGATACACAGTCTGCGTGGGAGAGTTGGTGTATTAGGCGATTAATTGTTATTGTTTTAAAAATGAGTCGAAGCTACAACGATGAATTACAGTATCTGGACAAGATCGATAAAAATTCCTGGCGTATTCGGAAAGGGTTTGTTCCCAATATGAAGGTGGGTAGTTGTAACGTGGCCGGTCGCGTTACTTATGGAGTCCTTGCCGATCGATATAGTTAACCAGTGGTGCGTTTCCCAACCCTGTTCATCGCCAACGGGAGCTTTTGGGAAATGCACTAGGGGCTGATGGTATATAAAGACTCCGAAAGTATTCTCGTGTCCGCTGTATTTGCAGAAACATAAGTTTCTATTTGTAAATTAATATTTAGTCGTGAATGAGGTTAAGTTGATATCTGGCTGAAAACTTCGCCGAAGTCAGTTGCTTTGGGTGTATGGCTTAGTTTTTTACATGCCAGCCTTGATTTCCAGGTGGAAGGGGTTTTCTACGTGAATGAGTCCCTCGAAAAGTTAATGTTTGAGGAGCTGCGAAATGCCTGTCGAGGTGGAGGTAATTGCCGTTTAACATTTCTTCCCATACCCATTTTCGTATCTAAGTAGCCAAGTAAGTAATGCATCTGGAATGGCTGTATTGCTTATGTCAACTTCATTTAAAATTGAGATGCAGTTCAGTAAAGGTCATCAGCGTGTGGATTTTTTTCCCAGGTTTTGGTGGGTTTCTGCCGGCTATGAAGCAGATTGGGAACGTGGCGGCTCTCCCCGGAATAGTTCATGTAAGGCTTAGCGAGTCACTCTGGAAAATATCCTATTTGAAAACCTATCTAAATGACCTATTTGATTTTTTTTTCCGTTCTTTGTAAGCCAGAAATCCATTGGTCTCCCTGATGTGCACTCCGGTTACGGCTTTGCCATAGGAAACATGGCCGCTTTCGACATGAGCGATCCCACTTCAGTCGTCTCCCCGGGTATATCTTAATTACACATTTGTCTTCACACAATTAATCAGTTGATGGTGAAGGTTTTTAAAGGTGTTTAAAATCTATTCATAGCCTATAATTTGATGCAATGTAAATTTTTGTTTCGGGGGAAGAATTCAGATGCAAATTTGCATTTATTTTAAAGCAATGCTGTTTAAGATACAAGTGGTGGCCTTGGGCGATTTGTATTGATGATAATCCAAGACATGTGTCCAGCATTTATGATTTGATGGGTGATGATGAAATATAGCATTCGCCACATTTATGAGTGACTTCCAGCTGGTTTGTTTGCTTGTGAGCTTGTGTGGTTGACTTTGACCTGGGTTGGGTTGGTGTCTCTACAGGTGGCGTGGGATTTGACATCAACTGTGGCGTTCGCTTGCTGCGCACCAGCTTGGATGAGGGCGATGTGCAGCCGGTGAAGGAGCAGCTGGCTCAGGCCCTGTTTGACCATATCCCTGTGGGCGTAGGCTCCAAGGGTGTCATCCCAATGGGTGCCAAGTAAGGAATGCTTCTCGACACCCGTCACCTGCCTGGGCTTGGCTCCACAGGGCTCAGCATCAGTTGTAATGGGCTGTGTCATATGAGTCTGTATGCCTCTGAGGGAGTGTGTACAGCTTTGGGGCAGCTGGAGGTGTGTTTGAGATGGGAGAATCAAGGCCCATGGTTACTGTGGTTAGAGTGCTCTGTAGATCTGTCTGCTTCATGAGACAGCGCACACTACTCACATTGACTTGATTTTCTGTCACAAATAGTATACATGGAATATTAATAATCCTTGTTTAGAGGACTCAATGAATACATTAGAATTACTCTGGGACTGATCAGAATCAGTGTAGAATCACCAGTTGCAGTATCACACATCTTTTAAGAAACCCTTTTTTCTTCAGTTCTGTATGTAGTAGTTTGGGGTAGTTGTGCCCAAAGAACAATTTTTTTGGGGCGGGGGGGGGGGGACTTTGCATTAAATTTGAGAGGACTGTAAACATGAATGGTGTTTAATTTCAAATTTGTGTGTTATGAGCACTTTTTTTAAAATATAAAGTTATTTTCTGCTGTGGGTCATCTGCTCATCTCTGGTGATCTGTGACTTGCAGGGATCTGGAGGAGGCACTGGAGATGGGCGTGGACTGGTCCCTGCGAGAAGGGTACGCCTGGGCGGAGGATAAGGAGCACTGTGAGGAGTACGGCCGCATGCTGCAGGCTGACCCCAATAAGGTCTCCTCCAAAGCTAAGAAGAGGGGACTCCCCCAGGTATCGTCACGCAGCCTTTCACACTGGGCCCCGGTGCCCTACATGCTGGGGCGTATAGGGGTGTAAATCGCTGGCCCCAAGGCGATTCATTTATGATTGAGGAAACAGTTAGATTCATCGGATATTTTTCGTTTCTATCACGATTCAGTTTGATTATTTTGATAACCGGATTTCTATCCTTTTTAAACTTTACCATGGGAACTTAATTACGAACTATTAATGGAATACAAAGAAAACAATCTCAGAACATTATTTTTTATTAAAATTTTAGCAGGTTAGCACAGTTACGCCACCATTAGTGTATCAGAGCTGAAGGGAAACTCCCTGAAACGATAAGTTTGAGTCAGAGAGAAATATATGGGTAAACTTGAAGCTAGATTATGCTTGTGAGGTGGTGAGAGCTGCCTAGTAAATAAACCCCGGTTCACCAGAGAAAAGAAGGAAATACAGAATTGGACACAGAAAGCCAGCCACCTGCACTAAGTACTACGAACCAAGCCACAGAGCCAGCTAGCTAAATCACAAATGGTACAGTCACTAGTAAATTAGAGCAACCACAGGGAAGTATCTTATTAAAATTAGCAGCCCTCAATAATTTAATATTTTAAACCCTCAAGAACACCAGTGTAAAATTAGTCAGCAACTGAACTGTACAGAAGTCAAAAATATTTAAAAGCATAATCTGATTACCGCAGGCCAGTACTTCTAGGTAGTGAATGAGCCTGCTAACTTTGTATAGCAGTCAAATTTAAATATTGCCTGACAGTATTAGCAAAGACTGACACATCGGACCAAAGCTTTTATTATTATTTTTATAATTTTTTTTTTTTTTTTGACGAATATTGGCCAGTACTGAGATTAACCAAAGTGTCATGCATCTCTAAGGCTAACATTTACTTTTTGCTTAGCTAGCTTGTTGGCTACCTCAGGGTCTTGACCAGTACTACCATAGCTTGCAAAAAGAATGTCTT
>JAAGVU020000001.1:28892299-28915544 GCA_011763525.2 Mormyrus iriodes
ACACACACACACACACACACACACACACATACACACACACACACACACACACACATACACACACACACACACACACATATACACACACACACACACATACATATACACACACACACACACATACATATACACACACACACACACATACATATACACACACACACACACACATACATACACACACACACATACACATACATACACACACACACACACACACACAAAATTTGAAACCTATTTAGAAATATGTACAAGTACAGCCTAGCTGGGTAGGGTGATGCTTCTTACCCCAAAGCTCTACCAGTTTGGAGAGGATGATGAAACAGGTTTTCTGTGCTATGGGGTCAGGGATGTCGACAGCGCCCTGGATTATGGTGAAGAGGACCCTCTCGATGTTTTCCAGCTCTGGACGGACATACGAAACCATAGAACATCAGCTGTATGCACAAGGCAAGGTCAGAGGTGACAGGCAGTGCCAAGCAATGAAGGACCCTGATGGCTTAGAGCAGCATTTCCCAAACCGGTCCTTGAGGACCCACAGTTGGTCCATGTTTTTGCTCCCTCCCAGCTCCTTGCCAAACAGTCCGCATTTTCGCTCCCTCCCAGCTCCAACTAGAGCAAAAATGTGGACTGTCTGTGGGTCCCCGAGGACCAGAATGAGAAAAACTGACTTAAATGCTTCCATTCAAGCCACAGAAATTCTTACTGGTGCACCGATAGGTAAGTTCTGCAGGCCTTTAGTAAAGTGGACATCCTACAAACTATACATTTATACAGTAATCCCTTCACATTTGCTGTTCTGGTTATTCGTGATTCGGCCACGAAGAGTGAAATGGGAATAGCTTTGGCGCTTGCAGAAAGAACGCAGGAACTTGTACATGGTGCGCAAGCCAAAAACTATCCTGAAAATTCATGATTTGGATCACATAAAATCATGTATAAATATTAGTAATACATAATATTTGTTTGTGTACATCTTTAATATTAAAAGTCTTGGCTATGGTACACTATGCATCTTTGTCTCAGCAACCAGCCTCACTCATGTTTTAACCGTCTTTGTGAGCGTGGAATCTTGCATTTCTCACAGTAACTGTTAAACTTTTCATTGCCATGAATTTAGCATTTTAATGAGTAGAGCGTAGAGCTCCCAGTGCATACGGTAGTAACTTTGTGCATACAGGGGCATAATTTACATGGTTTGCATATTATATAAAAAGGCCTTGATAGAAATTGACAAAGTAAGTTGACATGCAAAGTGTACTGGAATTGCAGTCAATGTTTTGTTTGTGTGGCCCATTGCCCAGCTCAGACAATTTTAACTCTAGGCTCTCTAGCTGAAAGGGGGAGACTGAATATGGACTTATATATTTGAGCAGAATGAAATGAGTTATTTCACTAAGTTCATATACACATCATACTTGAATCTTGTTTCACTATGTTTATATGTAAAACATGTGTATGTGTGCTGTAATTGTAGCAATGGCAATTATGCTATAATCATGATTATGATAAATTGGAAAAATTAACTTTCAGCCCTTTCAAATGCTAATTCCCTTTTTCACACTTGAACATGGAATACTATATGAACAAAGACATGTGAGCAGGTGAGGCTCTTGAAGGAAATTTTAGAAGTTTTAAGGCCAGAACTAGAGGGCCTTGTACCAGGAACCCTGAAAAGGCAGCAAGACAGATGAACAAAGATGAGCTGATGAGAAACATCTTCATGTGGGGATGTCATCTGAAGAAAAGTTAAAAAAAAAAATGAATGCTGATTTGTGAAGGGGGGCTCTTCTTTTCATGCGGGGCACCCGTTTGAACAGACCGAATACAAACGAGAAACTTCTCCTACCCTAAAGTGTTTGCATTTTATGTCCATCCAGAATTTTTGACTTCCACACCGTTTAGAAACTGGTAATAAATTGACTTATGTCATTTTTTGGACTGGTATGGTTGGGGGGTGTCCTTGAAATTCTTACATCAGCACAGATCTTCTGCTCCCAACCCTCACGAATGTGAAGGGGTTATTGTACAGCTGGGTAACCTGCTACTAACCTGCAAAAGCATGATATACAGCAACCACATAACTAGTAAGTGAACTATGTCTTAGGACTGAACCCACAACCATGAGCTGTTCTCACCCCCGAAGTCTGAAAGATCTCATTTTCAGAATGCCAAATACCACAAAGTTCAAGAATGGCTTCCCCAAAGCTGTTGAATTAGCAGCTAATTCTGAACTAGTGTTATGGTTTTGAATTTATATGGTTTTAGGTTTTAAATATTAATTTCAATATACATCTGAAATCCAATTTAATTTTAGTTTTCAGTGAGATTTGATTCGTTTTTATTTTTAGAGTTATATTGCCATTTAATTTATATGCACTCTGGCTTTAGTAATTTTATTTGTAAGGATAGACTGAAAGTTGTAGAGCTATTTTACAGATACATGTGTGTGTGTCCTCATGAATACATGAATACACTGTGCACATTATTTTGTGATATCATTAAAATGGGCAAGACATCTCAGGTATCATTAACAGTAATTAAAGATACTAATCATTACTTTAGCTAAATAGTTTTAAAAGCAGTATTAGAAAGTATTCGATGTTATTTTATTTCAGTAAGTTTCAGAAGTAACATATATAGATTATGATGAAGTCACAGTTTATTTTCTTATTTTATGCCAAATGTTCTCATAGATTTAGTTTTAATCCTCGATAAACCTGTTCTGGACCACAGCAGTATTGAATTTTATTACATTTATTTTAATAAAACACCCCGTATGTCTATTATCTATGAGCTGCTCTTCATACCGGCTGTGGCTGGATAATCAGGCTCTTCCCCATGCTTGCTGCTCACAGCCAACAGGAGCCCACAAAGTTGGGCTGTTTGATTCACTCACCTTGGTTGCCCATGACCTCATTCATGCCGCTGCTGACCACAGTCTGAATGAAGGTGAAGTAGCTCCGCCTCAGCATCTGCTTCTCCAGGGCTGCTGTCTGGTCATTATCTTCCGCTGGCCGGGCCAGCACCTCGAAGATGGCTTGCACCAGCGGCATAAAGGCCTGCTGGAGGAACGGTGACACCTGGGCCTATGGGGACAGAGCAAGGGCCATTTCTGATACAGCCGCGGAGAGTAGCCATGGAGCCACCTGGTCCTCCTCAGTAATGCTGCCATTAACAGTGTTCCTGTCAGGCCCTGAACATCCTGAGCTCATCCCCATATATAGATGCAGCTCACTCCTAATGTGCACTGCATCAGATCCAGACCTTCATTAGGGAAACAACAAGACCATCAGTAGAAAGAACAGCAACTTCAGTAGAGTATGACTGAGAACTTGGTATGAGTTTCCTTGAAAATGCCAGTAACCTAACAAATCCATTTTTAGCTCTGTTTTAGCACTCAAAACCTGTCCACCTTAAAGCATAACTGGTCATATAGACCTTAGATGGCCACGTGGTAGGAACACTTTGCAGGATTCACCTTGAACTTGGCGGTGATCTGGTTGATGAGGGGAATGAACTCCTGCAGGTCCTTGGCCTCACAGTCCTTGAGCATGTGCTCCGAGGCAGAGGGGATGAAGGGCAGCACCTCTTCTTCTAGGCATATAATCATGCGGTGTAAGAAGGTGCGCACGCCACTCCGCAGCGCCTCCTTCTGGACAGGGCAGCTCAGTGCAGGCAGGAAAGTCTGCAGGCAGTCACGGTAGACCTCAGAGCAGCCGCACTGCTTCACCGTCTGCTTGTTGCTGAATGCCTTGCTGGTGCGGCTGTGTGGGCAGAGAGGAAAATGGAGGTCATGCATCTTCTCACCGCATCGTTCCCCATGTGTCCCCACCAGCAGCACATCACCACAAACACATCCACAAAACACAATGAGAGCTGCCTTTGTACATGGGGTGCCGCCACAGCCGGTACTACCTGGCGAAGCCCACAGCATGGTTCAGGCAGTCAGCCAGGCCGGCCTGCCGCTCCTCATCCTGCTCCAGCAGCAGCTTCCCCAGTAGCAGCTTGAAGGCACCCAGAAGAGGCTCCAGAAGGTTCTTCATGAGAGCCTGCTTCCTCTCCACGGGGTACTCGCTGTTCACAATGAGCACGCCGGCTGTCTCATAGACGAAGAGCTGGTCGTCGCTGGTCAGCAGGGCTGGATAGCCATTCTCCTGAGGTGGAGGCAGAAGGACTCAAACACTTACAAACCTATGCAGATGGACACACCAACAACGAAGCAGTTTTCTGCAAACAACAGAAAGTTACTAGAATGCTATGGTAGACTTGCTGCTACGATATTTTGTGAAAGCACATCACAGAAACAACGTAAATGGACTTTCATAAAATGTAGTCACTGAGAATATTGAGGATTGGAAGGACTTGAGGACCTTCTCAACTATATTGCGCTGAAGATTGGCTATTCCCATTTTGACTTACAGGGGGCGAAATTTCCAGGAGGTCCTGTATCCGACTAAGGATGTCTTCAATGTAAGCATTCATGTGCTTGCTACACAGAGAAGCCAGAGAAAGAGGATATCATTCATAGAATCGTCTGCAGAAGAGGAAGCTTGCTTTATCACTGATCTCCTTCATTGTTAATAACCTAAGGTTGCACTTACTGCAAGGTCTTGACATATCTCGAGAAGAGGTAGGCCACCCTGCTCCTGACTTTTGGACTGCTGTGTCTTAGGCCACGATGGTCCAAGAATGCCATCTAGAGGAGGAGGGGAAAAAGTTTCATGCTACCTTCACCATGTCAATGTGCTTCAAAATATATGGAGCCCTTCAATACCACCATACAATATTCAGCTACATTAAGACAGGGTAGCTACAAGCTACATACTCCATAGTGGCAGCTCAGAACAACACCCACCAGGACATTTGGAATGTGTTGAGGCTCCACGATGAAGAACTTGTCATAGCGGACAACAGTCTCAAAGAACTCTAGTGTCACAGAGGTGTGCAGGTACTCACTGACTCCGCAAGTTACCAGCTGAGTGAGACAGTACAGACATGTCAAAGTTAACACCCTGCCTTTCCATTACAGTCAACGAACTCATCAACCATAGTGCCAATAATCTACTCCGGCATTAGAAACCACTGAAGGTAGGTCTCGTCATCGCTAAATCTCCCACTCCATTTTCAAGGCCTCTATAACATTACAGATATCATAAGCTTGGTAGTCAATAGCATGGCTTGCACAGAGAGAAAAAAGTTCTGCATGAACTTTAAGCTAAGTTACAGCCCATAGTTATCTGACCAGATAACTCTCCAAGGGGGAAGCAAGAGTAAAAGATGTAGTTCTATAAGTAGAGGGCTCTAAGCATTGTGCTGATTGTCTGTCCCAATAAAGACACCCACCGTCCTCATCATGTCCTGAAGGGTGCTGGCTTTGGTATTGTCCCCGGAGAAGTGTGCCCCCTGGGAGGCCGGCAGTGCCTCCCCCATCATGTACAGCAGTCGGATGGCTACCTCCACCTCCATGAAAGGTGCGGTCTGCCAGCTTCTGGATGGATGTGTGCAACACAGGACGGACAGACAGACAGACAGACAGACACACACACAAACACATAAGAGACTAAACGGTATGTTCCTGTGTGACCAGGCATGAATGAAACACGAACAGCTCTGGACAATGTGAAGCTCCATGTTATTCCAAACTCCAGGTTCAGTGTTCATCATTAACAGCAATTAACTCAACACGTTTAAGGCTTACAAATGGAAAAACATGACACTGAACATCTCATCCCACAGCTGCCAGATGTGCGGGAGCCAAGGAAGGTTAGAGAGGAAATTAATGGCCTACTGCATGGTTGCGCTGAAGACCCTGCGGACGGCCTCTAGCAGTAACTCCGGGGACACCTGGGCCAGACGGTCCAGCAGCAGCTTCAGCTGCTTCCTGTACTCCACAAACATGGCCTCGTCCTCCCCCTGCAGTGCACAGAGCATGACAGAATGTTCCGGAAGGAGGGAACTCATCCAAGCACGCAACAACCAAGGATGGCCTGAGTCTACGGTAACTTACAGCTTGAGAGTGCTAAGTTATAATTGTTAACAAAAGAGTAATTACACGAGAGAACCAAGCCTACAATGTTACTCAAAAGCAAAACACGAGTTACTAACAGCCTGCTGCCAGGTGGCTGCCATTCTTGGTATTTAACTACATAGGAAGAGAGCAAGCAACTGCTTATCCTGAGCAGGGTTGCAGGGAAGCTGGAGTCTATGCGAGGCAGCAGTGGGTACAATGCAGGAATATACCCCGGGCTGGATCAAAGTCCATCAAAGGACAACTGCAGTCGCAATCATGTAGGGAGAGAATTGAGAGATGCCAATTCACCCATTTTCACATTTTTTGGGCTGTAGGATGAACCCAACACCAAGCATGGAGAATATCTAAAGAACACATCAAACATTACCTCGTTTTCAAAGTTGTATTCATCGTCATAGGTCAGCTTCTTCATCACAGCTAGCATGATTGCCTAATTTTGATGGGGAAGCAAACTAGTCACTTAAAACGAACAGTGAGCTGAAGGTTAAAATAAAATGGTGCTCAGGCACAACAGACACTACAATGCTTATGGATGTTACCTCCACATTGGACTTCTGGTGGTCCGAAAGAACCGGAAGCTGGGGGAACGGAAAAAGAAGAAATTCCAGGTAACCGCCAAGATTCCATCACACAGGGGAAGATGAGGGATAGAGCACAGAAATTTCCCATCACCCAGCAGAGTGAATACGATCTCCAGCTGGGGCACCCACCTGCTTGAGGATGTGCAGGTAGTCATAACAGAAGCCCACCACGTTGGTGGAGATGTCGTCATCCTCGTGGACAAGCAGCTGCAACATGAGTGCTACCTTAGCCTCCAGAGCACGCAGAGCCTCCTGAGCGTTTTTCACGTCTCCTGCCTTAACCAGCTTAGTCCAGCTGGTAATCAGGGCCTGGCCCATGCCGTTCACCAGCTTGGAGAACTTGGCCAGGAAGTCCACGTCCTCTTCCTGCAGACAGAATTGATGTCAACCAATCAGAGGCCAAACAGCTTCACCCTCACACATGATCATAAGGGTCAAACTCAATCATGTCCTTAGATAAAGGCCTCATACACACGGAGTATTCAGTCCACATTACTGCCCATGCACTGTAGGTGTATTGTGTTAGACTTTGACCTTAACATTATTTGGATTTTATACTAACAAACCACTGTTTATATTTATATATATATATATATAAGCATATCAATTCTGAGAACCAATTTTAATATCCTGCACTTCATATCTGTTCTCTCAAATGATGATGAATGACTTTATGGTGCATTTAAAATAAAACTATCAATAGGAAACATGGAAAACACATGAATTTATCTATTCAGCCATTTAACAGGTTGCCTGACAATATGATAAAGAATCACATTATAATGTTTGGCCTCTACGATAGGGAGGCGGGGGATGTTGATCTAAGTAAAACGTATTGTTGGTACCCCACTGGCTCAGGAAAATGTCGGTGGAGTTGGCACCTGTCCTGTTCATTACAGGATCATTCTGTACTGAAGAATAAAATGTCCCGTGTTGAATCAATAGGTTCAATAGGATGTTCTGAATTCTCACATCCAGACCCAAATACAATTTATTCTCAATTGCCATTGTTTCCCACCCTCTCCCCAACCCCAAAAAAAAATCTCCCCCTTGCCTTTGTGTTGCCGATGGAATTTGGCCTTTGGAGGGGGGGAAAAAAAAAAAAAAAAAAAAATCGGGGAACCCTGGCCAGCACAATGAAGACCAACATACCCGTTCCACATTGAAGAAGCCAGCAGACTGTAGCACCTGGCACAGAGACTCCACCAGCTTGGTCTTGTCCACGGGGTCCATGCCTTTGTTGACAATTTCAAACAGGCAATCACAGGCCTCCTCTCGCAGGACCTCCACCGACATGTGACTCAGCAGCAGGCTGACAAACCTGAAATGTAGGTCCGCAACAGTCAGGCTCCACCACCGGTGGGGCAGTGTCATGTCCATTCATCATTAATTATTATGATACTACAAAACACTATCAAAAAAAAGATGCAATGGAATTTGACAAACTTGAAATCAAGTTCTATAAACTTACTTCACCATGTAACTATCCTTCTAAGAAATTTAACATGGAAGATTGAAGGTTAAGCCACATGCTTGCATATTTGTTTGATAAACATTGGATGCAAGCCAGTATTGTTACTCCACTTAATCTCCCTTTGAAAGTTCACTGTACATCTTTCAGCAGGTTACCAAGGTAGATCACAGAGCCTATTCATCATAAGGGACAAAACAGGGATTTGAACACTCCCTTATGTGAGGTACTCCCAAATGGCACAGCCTACCTGTCATTGGCAATAAGACTGAGGTCGATCCAAGACACGTAAGCCCCCACCACTTCTAGGCATTGGCATGTGAGCTCAGAGTGGCTTTGCTGGTAGGTGTGCAGTATCTGGTACCAGGACTCCACCAGGCTGGGGATACACTGCTCCCTCATTCGGTCCTTGATCAGGGTGTTCCTGCGTGTCTCCTGAAAGGCAGGAGACAGAAGTCAGGGTGTGCAGTCTAGGACTGGGCGATATGACGATATCTGTAGACGATATCAGACCCAGCGATGATACTAGTGATGCTCCAATCGATTGGCAGCCGATTTAAAAATCGACTGATCTTCAGCCTTAATTACGTGATTGGCGGCTGATCTAAAATACCAATTTTGCGGATGACGGATAATATGTGTCTGACTTAAAATATGCGCATGAAGTTTCAAACGCAGCAACGGCACTCTGTCATCTCTAGTCTGGCAGTTTTACCAGATCTCTGCTAAAAATGAAAAATTTGCAATTTGCAACATACGTGCAAAAGAAGTTGCTCACGTGTATGAGACATTTGCGGTCTTCACCCAGAGGAGTACGAGAACTTTGAGAGCGCAAGTATTTTTGTGCTCCATGTGTAGAGAGTGAGCAGTTGCTCAGTACAACTGCACAAAATCTGGATGAGGAGAGGAAGTGGAGAATGGAGAGATGTTTTTCCTTAAAAAAATATAAACATCTTAATTCTAAAAACAGACCTGTCACCAAGAACCAAATTTTGACCCATTTGTTTATCTTTGCGATAAGTTTTCAATATCTAACAAAAAGTATTTTAACTGATTTGAGATTCATTCTTAAAGCAAGACTCTTAATTTTATCTTTTTTTCCCCCACTGAGAGTGGCAGGTCTGCAGCTATTTAAAAGCCTCTTCCTAAAGGGAGACACGGTGGTGCAATGGTTAGTAACGTTGCTTCACCATTACGACCTCACACCGCTGGGACGCCGATTTAGTCTCTGCTCTGGCACCATGTGGGTGGAGTTTGCACCTTCTCCCTATGACGTTGTGGGGTTTCCTCCGGGTTCTCTAGTTAACCCCGATAGTGCAAAAACATCCCATGGTCAACTGAAGTTACCAAATTGTTTGTAGGTGTGAATGGTGTGTTTGCCCTGTGAAGGGTTGAGGCCCTGAGTTATTCCCTGCCTTGTGCCCCTAGCATCCGGGATTCCCCATGACCCTGAATAGGACAAGCGGGCACAGAAAATGCATGGATGGACAGACGGACGGACGGACGGACTGACATGTTCCTGAAAGGCACGACCACTCTGACAAACTGATTTGATTCTGCATTCAGGGTTGCCCCTAAATAAGGGAGAGAGAGAGCGAGAGACCGACTTCAGAGACAGTTCTTGCCTCAGATGAGTGCTGGATGTCACGGTCCACCACCTCAGCGTCGATGGCCATCAGCGTGCGCAGGTACAGGTCCACACCCCGTGGGTTCAGCCCAATGAGGGACAGGATGTCGAAGAAGAACTTGGGCCACTGTGTGAGGTACTCAGTCACAAACGTCAGGGCGAACACCTGCGCCGCCTTGTTGCGGATGAAGACCTTCTCCGGCTGGGCACTCATCAGCTGTGACCGAGGCAAGCAGGGGGGTCAGTAACATAACTCCTTATAAGTGGCATAGACGGACAAAAAGGCAGTCTACAATCCATCATCTGTCATGAGATGGCGCTCCTCGTGTAATACCTGCGACTGCAGCCATTTCATGAGCGTCTCACGGACAAGCTGCTGCTGCGCCACGCTGAGGGACCCATGCCTGCGGGCACATGGCGGCGCTCTGTCAGCAACGAGCAAATTGAACCCCCCACCACCCAGCAGTCTCGCTTTAACTATAACCTACCAGCAGGCGTCGCTGCTTAAAAGGCTGCAATACTTTGGTATTCAGCTCGCCATCTCAGTCAATGGACACAGTGTTGTGTGTGCAACCCCCAGTGTACCCGATCAACACTCACCTGAACTTGATCTGATGCTCCAGCACTTGGAAGCAGAAGAACTTCACGTGATCGTTACTGGGAAAGAAACACATCAACAGGATCAATTAAACCCAGCTGAGCATGACAAAGAACCTGTCTTCGGACATGGATCCCAAAATACAACATTCCAAGCAGAAGAATTAATAAAATCCATTTATATGACACCTTAATTACACATCCTGAAAGACAGTTAAGGTATAGGTCCCCGACATAACGATGTTTGCAAACCGGACTACGTCACACAACAATTTCAGCCGACTGACCGACAATTTCATATGCCCAAAATGCGTGAACTTGAGGTGTCCTAAAACATTAAAATACAGTTTATTTTCAGAAATTAACCAGCACCTTGGGGAAACCTCCAGCATTCTGCAGCCCAGAGGAATACCAGCCACAGGCTGGGGGCCAGGAAGCCCTAAGTTCCGGAGTTAAGGTACCATTACTCTAGAACATCCACTCCAAGCAGACCCCCCTGGGTACCCACCTGTAAACTCCTTTGGCCAGGGCCTCAGCACACACCTGCCAGGCATCTGGAGACTCCTTCAGCTGCTCGAAATAAGCCAGAGCCTGGGACAGAGACAGGCACCATTTTAATGAACATTTTAACACCATAAGAACAATGGGGTGAGTAACCAGTATACAAGGTCATGTGCAGGTTCGGAGAGCTATGACTCCCAGCAAGCAAAAAAAACAGTTTGATGAAGCCAGCATCAAATCAGAGGAGCCACCAGAGTCAAATCTGCATATCAAAACTGCCAATCATGGGTCCACTCCACCTGAGCCCCGATCAGTGTTTTCACAGGGACACATAGGGAACAGCTAGTCAATGAAAAACATTCTCTTATCAATAGTTATGATTAAATACCCTATTCACAAAAGGATAATTATTTATACCCCGTGTGTAAAGTCCAGCCTAACAATCATGTAAGTTATAGGTTAATACACAGTTGGCTTCCTAATCAACAAAAGATTCAAGAACTTTTATTCATCAAATGCAATGTATACAATAAGACAATAACCTGCAGTGAAATAAAAAGTGGTCAACTCTGCCACAACAAAAATAGTAAAAAAGAATAAAACTGAAAAAAACAACATAAGGAACAGAAAGTTATGAAGAGAAAGGTACTTCATATATGCAGTGTGAAGTTTCAGCTTTTATCTATGGCTACTGAGAGTAAGACAGCCTGATCTCTGAGCTATTATGTGAAGTCAAAGCAAACCCTCATGCCCACGTATCAGGGTAAACACCCTGCCCCACTCACCACATCCAGGGCACTTACTCTCTGTCTGTAGCTGGAATCGGCATTGGGGTTTAGCCCGAGCAACGCCTGCTCATCCATAATGGCAGCAGGCACACAGAACGATGGGGATTACGTCTCTTCCACTGCAAATTTGCGCTCTTCCAGCTCTGTGTGGGCTTCGATCATCTGAAAGGGGAGTGACAGCACACGGACATGAGGGCATGGCGCATGCACAAGTGCCCACAAGGATCCAGCTTACCTCAGCAGAAGCGCACAAAGCCAAGAACGACCAATGGCTCACTAGAGCCCGGAGATTTGGATACAATCCCAGACAACCAGAGCATGCTCAGTCACTGACTGTGAAAACACTAGCATGCGCTGGGTCTTGTTAATATGTAGCCCTGTCCTCCGTTTATAGGCCTGAAAAGATTTACCTCGTTTTCAAATACCACGTAATTTATTCCGTTTTTTATGCAAATTCGAAATGGGAGTCAAATTTAAAATGTAGATTTACGGAAACAAACATTAAAAATTGACAAAGTCACAGGCGCGTGGCCGGCTGCGAGGTCACGTGATCCGCACAGCGCTAAAACCAACGTGTCCTCCGGAGTGAGCGGCATCTTATCCCGCATTACTATCGAAGTGATGCCGGTATTACCAAAAATTGAGACAAAATCAGGGATTATCTGGTAAATGTAAGACTGAAAAGCTTCATACTTTTAAACAAGACCTAGATCCACCGTACATTATGAAACAAGCTGATGTCCAATTTACATAAAATGTATATTAAAACGATTACAAATTAGTCTCGAAACTAATGTAGTTTACATAGAGATTTGATATGAGAGTATAACATTTAATCGTTTAAGGTTGATTAAATGTCCTATAAATACTCCACTGGCTCCATATGGTACGATCATATTTTTATATGGTACCCCCATATAAAAATATAATAAACTCCCTGTAAAAATATAAATGCAAGTTTTCAGCACAAACCAATAGTAAGGGGGCAGTAATCGGACACGTATATCACAGTTTCGTTAAAGGACTTCGGCTGCAGGTGACTCAAAACAACAAGGCTGTCCTACGGTGCGATACCTTATGCGACTGTAACAAAAGTCATATCTTTACCTCCTACTTATTCTCAGTTATTTTTGAAGAGGATCAGCGACGATTATGAGGATTTCTCACTGCTGTCGGGTACCACACCGGACCCAGCCATCTTGCTACATTTCGCCACTCCTCACAACTCCGAAGTTGATGCAACTGCGGTGCAAGAGAGCCTACGTGCGCAACTCGCCATCACAGCCACGCCGCACGCATTTACACCCAGGGAATCGCGACACAGCAGATGAAATATCAAGATACTCCTTTAGTTATAACAAAACATACGACGCCCCGTGCCCAGAAACGGCGTGGAGTCCCCCCAGTGTCCGCTTATGCGCACTGACACGCCGCTGCCAAGGCAAAGTCTCCGAGACCTGTAAGCCGATTAAACCGCCGCGGGCCCAAATGCATTAAATCGTGACGGCAGATACCTTCCCGACTGGCGGTTTAGCTCATGGCTCCCCTAGGTTAGCTCCCGGGGATCGCGGACAGCGGGCGGGCTGAATGGAGGTGTGCTGCGTGTCGGCTCAATGCGGACGGAAATCGGTTGCACACTGGGTCACGACCGCAGGAAGAGATCCCTCCCCCCGACCCGGTGGACTGCTCAGGGTGCGGGAAAGCGGGGAAGGGTAATATTGCAGTCTGCTGTCGGCGAAGTGGATCAGTGGTGTATGTAAACAACCTCTGAACTCATAATATAAAGTTATAGTCCGTAAATGAGAAACGGCACCGCGAAGTCATGTCGATTTTCTGTAGCTTTTTCTTTTATCTTAACTGTTTGTAACTTGATTTTTGTAGGATTGGGACACATTAAACCTGGCTAAAATATCGATTGGTTTTAATATGGGAATATTTTACCCTTTTATGCGATAAAGAATCCCACATTTCATTAGGAGCCAACACGTCCTTTATGGTGAAGCGTGGAACAAACCCTCCAATCACTAACGACGATGTTTGTAATCCACCAATCACTGATTAGCCAAGAAATAGTGCGCCAATCAATGAAAGGCATAGAATCCGCTTTTCCGGTCTGAAGGTTGACGCGTCGATTCCCCGCCTTTCTACTTCCTCTTTTACAGTGGCAGTCAGCGAGAGACACCATGAAGGCGTCCGGCACAGTATGTAATGTTTCATTAAAAACCCCTATATCACACGGAAGGCTCCTAACAAGCCGATTTTCCTTAAATCTAAGAGTGTGAAGTAGGTGTTGATGTAAAGCCTTCCTAGGTATTTGATGAACATAGCTATGTATTTAGGTTTAGGAAATGAGCGTAATAGCAACATGGCGTCTGCTTTTGCGTTTGAAAACCATGTGGCGAAGAAGGGAGGCCTGTCTGAACAGCCGAGTCGAGGAGTATTACTTGATCCTACTGCCGATGAAAATCCTTTCGCTATAGTTAATTGTTTTAGTATGTACACTTCAGAATTTCAGGCTTTGTTGGTTTTTAACCAAATCGCATGACAACGTTATGCATTCACGTGTAACTTGTCTCACTGAACGCTGTATCATTGCCTGTGAAAGTTGCCTAAGAATGTAACCTCCTTGCGGGACGTATGTGAATCTTAAAACCAATTTGTATAAGCTAATTACAACCCCATAGTTAGTTTCAAGAGCATATATGTAATTCTTATTTCTGGATGTATGTATATCAATAGGGCACATTTGTACGTTAATTTTACTCCATTTGGAGATTGCTTATAATTATCCGTAACCTTTGAAGAAACAGCTGTGGACATAATGTGTGTGACATCATGATTTGTAAGTGAAATACTTGTTGTTTCTTGACCTAAAAGGTCTAAGTTGGTTCCAGGGTGAAACTGCATCATGTATGGTCTCTAAGTAGCTCAATCAGTTTATGGTGGAAGCGTGCGATGTCTTTTCTCCGCAGCTTAGGGAATACAAGGTAATCGGGCGTCTCCTGCCCTCTGCCAAGAACCCCACCCCTCCTCTGTACCGCATGAGGATCTTCGCCCCCAACCATGTGGTGGCCAAGTCTCGCTTCTGGTACTTTGTTTCCCAGCTTCGCAAAATGAAGAAGGCGTCCGGAGAGACAGTCTACTGCGGACTGGTTTGTTCCATCTAATTTTACACTAAAATCTTCTTTCCTGATTAACATGGTGACAATAAGTAAAAAAGAATTACTTTAGATGTTTTGATCACTAATTTGTTGCTTTTAAGATGTGCCACACTTACTGTTTCCATTCAGAAATGCTGATTAAATCTCACAGCATGTTTAAACGGCAGCTTCCAAAATTGTTGGAATAATGTGCATCCCTGAAAACTGAACAGGTGATTCCTCCTCCTCCTCCTCAAGGTACATGAGAAATCCCCTCTGAAGGTGAAGAACTTTGGCATCTGGCTTCGCTATGATTCTCGCAGCGGCACCCACAACATGTACAGGGAGTACAGGGACATGACCACCTCTGGGGCCGTCACCCAGTGCTGTAAGTACCCCAGCGGGGGCTCCTGGTGTCAGGCTGTTACACAGCCCATCTGTTGTATTTCAGATCAGTGGTCTAATGCAGGACAGAAGTAAGTGATTCCTAAAAAGGCTACCTACTGTAGGTTAACTCTTGGTCACGCCATCTCCTTTTGCCTGTTTTGTATGTGGCTAAATGCTGCTGTCTTTCATTTTATTTGTTAGCTGTGAGTTCTTTAAAGTCAACAACCTTCTATAACTATTATTTAAAATGGCTTGCCTGTGCAGCTTGGGTAACTATAAAAGTATTGAGTTAATCCTAAAACAAATTTTCATGAATGCCAGACTGGTCTAACAATTTTTGTCTTCTTTATGTAATATAAAATATAACTGCAAGTCGGCAAAATTTATTTTTCCAGCGTAAAACATTGATTTAATTGGCCGCTGATAAATGTGTCTTTGGTGTGCATCTGACTGCTCATGTTCAATGGCGCTCATTCTCTGCCCAGGTAACTGACACTGATTATAAAGCGAATGTCACGCACAACAATTTGAGGAAAAGTGCTGAACTGAAACTTGACACCCTTTTAGTCTTTTTCTGTGTGTTTTTTTTGTTTTTTTAACTTTTAACTTTTTGGTGCTTAAGGGCATTCCCCCCAGAAATAAATATAAATAACTGTTACACACATTCCTCTGGGTGTGAAGGATGTGCACAGCTTTTAGCCTGTGGACCGTAAAATACATGTACTTTGAACAAACATCTATAACTTTCCGTTTGTGCTTGCTGCAGTCATTTTCTGTTTTTAATAGTACACTAGATATAGCTAATTTAAAGAGAACATTTAAGATCACAGAGGGCATAGTTTTTAAGCTCTGTTTTGAATGTTTTGATTCAGTGGCATTATGTTTTTGTAATGTTTGTTTATTCAGCAGACACAAAGAGCTATTAGAAGTTTGAGTAGTTATTTGGTTAGTACATAGCTGTATAGCGTGAGTCTGCTGCACCTGTTAACCTACATAGTCTTCAAACTGTTTCGTGTTGTCCATTTTGTGAGGGCTGTGCAGCGTATTCATTTGCTTAGACTGAATTCGGTTTGATTCCATGTTGCGGGTGAGTAATGAGTAATGGAGCTTTGTCATATGATTTAAAGCTGATGGTGTGTGCAGATGGGAAGTGAGTCTGAGGTAAAGCAGAATGCACACAAACCCAAAGGCCATTGTTCACCCGTACAGTGGTCTTGCCGTGTGTGCGCAGATTGAACGGGATCTTGTCGCCTTTCATACGCTGTAGTGCTGATGGAAGTGAAATCAAGGTTCGACAGTCCACACATATTCTGTACCATTAATGGTTCATCACTGATTAGACCAGTAATGGCGAATTTATCTTCCTGGCATGAAATTATGCTGCTGCTTGGAGTAGTCAGAGTGAAGTGTGATAAAATCTTAAGAGATGCTCAGTGTTATTGTGATACTTCTAATAAAGCTTATCATTAATACTCTCACAGCAAATTTATGCCCAGTTAATTCACTAATGTTAACCTAAAATGATCTTGCTTGATTGAGACCCTTGTTGCTGGGTCCTTCATAGCTGCTCCTAATATGCTTAACATCATAATATTTAATGGCACTGAAATTCTGTCTGTTAAATTACTGGTGACCCCTTAGCATGTTTTATTGCTCGGGGATCGTAAGGAGTTCTTATTTTGTCAGTGACTTTGTGGATATCGAGGGCATAGTTTTTTCTCCCCCTCATGTCTGAACCTCACGTCTCCCCTCCAGACCGTGACATGGGGGCCCGTCACCGTGCACGAGCCCACTCCATCCAGATCATGAAGGTCCAGGAGATCGCCGCTAACAAGTGTCGTCGACCTGCCATTAAGCAGTTCCACGTAAGCAGAAGCTGCCGATTTCCAGCATCTCACACTGTCACAGTCTGGGGCACTATAACACCTATTGTGTGTGTGTGTGTGTGTGTGTGTGTGTGTGTGTGTGTGTGTGTGTGTGATGTTGCTGCTTCTCAATTTTAATGTGCGGCTTGTTGTGAACAGCGGTATCAGGTGCTTCACCATTTCTGTAAATGGTGCAGTATGGACTTCTCTAGATGCTCCTGATTAATACCCATGGTATCTTTTCCATGTTAGCTGTCATTCTTCCTGACCATTATTGCTTGAAACCTCATCCTTATAAATGAGAGCCGTTATATATTTAAACGGGATTTTCCATAACGGCACTGAACTGACATTAATTACAACAGAGATCTCCAGTGATCCGGGAAAGACTTGCAGTGCAATTCTATCTTCCGACTGTCTGTGTAAATGGCCCGTCTCTTGTTCCCAGGACTCCAAGATCAAGTTCCCGCTGCCCCACAGGGTCCTGCGTCGCCAGCATAAGCCACGTTTCACCACCAAGAGGCCAAACACTTTCTTCTAATGGGAGTGTTAATGCTTTTCAGAATGTGCTTGAGAATAAAAAAAATACATTTAAAAAAAGTTCAGCCCATGTGTTGTTACTGCAGCCAAAACTTTGCACCTGAAGGGAAAGCATTAATTATATTATATGCCACATGAAATTAATACAATACACCAAAAATCTAGATTGCTTTATTGGTCATGTATTCATGGAAACAACTGGTGCCTCCCTATTGTGCTGGGCAGTACAAGATATAAAGCAGAATACAAAAATAAAATCGCAAATAAATGGTAACTCATAAAAATATACAGAGTTGTCTATTTCTAAAGCTGGTGGAAACTCAGCATACGCACGCGTCTTCCATCAGCAGGGGGGGTGCAGTCTACGTCACGTCAGTTTGGTAGTCATGGAGACGCGGTGTCCATGTCCCATCGGAGCCCGGAGTTAAGTGAAGACGGTCCGACGGGACGAAGGGTCCTATAGCCCAGTACAGAGCGCGCTGGCACCCGTTAATTCGGGGGTTACCTTAAAACATCGCGCTTTGAAAAATCGCTTGCTTAGGTTTTGCAGTTTGGAATACGTGTGTAATTTTAAAAACAAACTGAAGTAAATCTTTAACTTTTAAAATTTAAATGAAATATTCATAGCTACGACGCTTGTATCATGAAAAACTTCGTTTTAGGCAAGTTTTATGTAAGCGTTTGCGTTTTAGAACAATTTCAACACGCAAAAGAGAGCGTGTTAAGATAGAATTGCAAATATTATAATGGATTAAAACAAGCTGAAGTCCTTAAAACTATATCTGAGGAAAAACTCAAAAGTAATATGCTTCCCGTGCTTTGACGAAGCACTTCTGTGTCCAGATTCACGCTAAGTGTTTCAGTTCTAAGTAGTTTATTATGCGTAGCAGAACTGAGTAAATTAAGAAATAAAGATTCGGTACTTGGAAACTAAGGTGTTATGACTCAAGTATGAGAGACCGCCTGGAGAAGCCGGCTGAATGGGCCTGAAGTTGGTACAAAGGGAGTTCTGGTGCTGATCCGGACCGGATACATTTTATACCTGGACAGATTGCCTTTGTAAGTATACTAAAACAACGATGGTAAGATGCCTCCATGTCTTTCTTACTCTAAAAGTGATGGGGGTGTCAAGGCGAACAGAGACAGGCAGAGGGACTCCGCTTTGCAGCACTGTGTTCGGGGATGTCTCAATAGGCCAGCAGTTCCATCCGTTTGTCACGTTGATATCTCATGACCGTATCCTACATATTATAGGCCTAATTGTTTGTTCATGTTAGTAAGTAGAAGAAAAAGAAAATAAAGAAAAAGCTGGTATAATATTTGAAGCGGCTGCCTGCCATTTCTTTCATGACTTTCCCCCTTGTGCTTATTGGGCCCTAGGCAGCTGCCTAGTTTGCGTGTGCCTGGACTGGCTCTGTACCTGTTTGCTATGTTTCTGAACATGCATACTATCTACCCCTTTTAGAACAAGGGGTTGTTGCTATATTCTGCAACATGCTTCTGGAATGACCACTTTGTAGCAGAACGGTTAAGATGTCACTAAATTTCTAAGCTGGAAAACAAAGAAACACAGCTGGCCTGATTTAGGTGCTGGGCCATACTATGGCTTGCAAAAGTATTCAACCCCCTTGATAGTCGTCATAATTTTCGCCATGACAAAAGATTTTGTACACATATTTGTCCATTCAGTATTTTTTATTGTGAAGTCTTATGCTGTAACAATACTTTTCCAAAGTCAAAATGAACCATTTTATGTAGATGTTTAACTGAAGAAAAAAACTCAAAAATTAAGTTTTTGCATAAGTACTGAGCCCCTGTCCATTTATATTTTGTGGAGAATCTTTTTGCTGCAGTAACAGCCTTAATTCTTTTAGTGTAAATATGTACCAGTTTTGCACTTGTTCAGGAGTGATTCTTCCCCGTTCTTCATGGCAGTATTTATAGAGATCCTTTAGGCTGGTGGGACAGCACCTGTGAACCCCAGCTTTCAAGTAGTGCCACAGATTCTCAATGGGGTTATGATCTGGGCTTTGACTCGGCCATTCCAGAACATTCACCTTTCTGTTTTCGAGCCGTTCCAGTGTCGTTTTGGCCTTATGCTTAGGATAACTGTCATGTTGAAAGATGAATCTTCTCACTAGCCATAGTTCATAGCAGACTGGAACAAGTTCTCCTGCAATATTGTGTGGTATTTGTGTTCATCCATTGTCCCCTCAACTCTGACTAGATTCCCAGTCCCAGCATATGAAAAGCATCCCCATAGCATGATGCTGCCACCACCGTATTTCACTATAGGTATGATGTTTCTTGAGGCATGGGCACTGTTAGTTTTACGCCATACATATGTCATTGAAGTCTACCAAAAAAGTTGTATTTTGGTCTCATCTGACCATAAACCCTTCTCCTACATCTTAACTGGGTCTCTCTCATGCTTTATAGCAAATGCCATATGTGCTTTTATGTGGATCTTCCTAAGGAATGGCTTCTTGCTACCCTCCCGTAGAGGCCTGTTTTATGGAGAGTTCTTGAAATTGTGGACCCATGCACCTTCACTCCAGTTTCAGCCAAAGAGCACTGCAGACTAATGAGAGTGACGGTTGGATTTTTAGTAGCCTCTCTCACTAGTTGATGTCTTGCTCAAATGCTAAGATTTGAGGGATGGCCTGTTCTAGTAAGGGTCTTGGTGCTGTGATGAACCTTTCACTTTCTGATTATGGATCCAACAGTGCTTAATGAGACATCCAAACTGTTCAGTATTTTTTGTAGCCATTTCCTGCCTTATGCATTTCAATGACTTTGTTTCTCACATCAGCAGAATGCTCCTTTGTCTTAGTTTTTGCAGGGATTATCCAACAAAGACAATGGCCCTTCCAAAAGGTGCTTTTTATATCCAGAGGGAAACCTTACATCGGAATTCACAAGTAGTATCTAAATTTGTTTAATTATGGTCAGGTAACTGTCAGATAGACCAAACTTTGCGACCACCAGGATAGCCAGAAAAATTTCAGTAAAGCTCTTGGAATCTGTAACTCTGGTTTCTGCATACAGAGAACCTTTTCTTTGCAGGTTAGAGGGTGCTTTCTATAGCGATTGTGACTACTGTGTGCCGTACTTGAACAAGACCAATAGCTAAGTTTCACAACCTCAGAGTTTTTCAGCTCTTAGATTCTCAGTTATTGGTGTTTTGTGGAATATTTAACAGTCAGCTGGATATAAAATGAGGACATGAAAGCACTGATCCTCACAAGGGTGGGGCTTTTATAGGTCAGTGCACCAAATCCTTGGTCATTCTTGCTATGATTGGATTAGACCAACCAATCTCTGATCACTGTTCCTTGCAGGGCCATGGGGAACGAGCGGGGCGGCACGGACATCGTGCAAGCAAGAAATCGTGGATTCCCCCTCTCTTCATCCTCAGATGAGCGTTCCTTAAAGAACCAGTTTCCTCAGTGGGCAGGGGGTAAGATCTACTTTTTTTGAAGGAGGTCTGGGCCCAGTTTGCTGTCTGTGGTATCAGAAGCAAATGTCACTCACTGCAAATGTCTCATCTGGGACAAAAGCGTCAGAAACGGGCATTTAAAACTGAACTGGACAAAGTTAATCTGACTGACATATGCTCTCTGGCCGCCAGTTTCTTAGGCACACCATGCTAGTATTGGGTTGGACTCCCTCTAGCCTTCAGAACTGCCTTAATTCTTAACAGCATACATTCAACAAGGTGTTTGAAACATTCCTCAGTGACTTTAGTCCATGTCAACATGATAGCATCATGCAGTTGCTCCATATGTCGGTTGCACCTTCATGATGTGAATCTCTTGTTCCACCACATCCCATAGGTGGCTTAAGATCTGGGAACTGTGGAGACCATTTGAGTACAGTGAACTCATGTCATGTTCAAGAAATCAGTCTGAGATGATATGAGTTTGGCGTGTTATCCTGCTGGAAGTAGCTATTAGAAGCTGGGTACTTTGTGATCAGCAACAATACTGAGGTAGGCTGTTGCATTTAAACGATGCTCAATTGGTACTATGGGGCCCAAATTGTTCCAAGAAAATATTCCTCACACCATTACACCACCACCACCAATCTGAATTGTTGATACAACAAGTCAAATCCATTGTCTGGTTTTGGTGAGCCTGTGCTCATGCCTTGCTTTAAGGTTTGGTATGTTGTGCGTTCAGGGAAGCTCATCTGCATACCTTGGTTAAAACGAGTCATTATTTGAGTTACGGTTGCATTTTTATTAGCTTGAACCAGTCTGGCCATTCTTCTCTGACCTATGCCGTCATCAAGCCATTTTCTCACAGAGAACCGCTGCTTACTGGATGTTTTTTCTTTTTTGGCCCATTCTCTGTAAACCCTAGAGATGGTTGTAGGTGAAAATCCCAAGAGATCAACAGTTTCTGAAATACTCATACCAGCCCATCTGGTACCTACAACCATACCAAATTCAAAGTCACGTAAACCACCTTTCTTCCCCATTTTGGTGTTTGATGTGAACATTTACTGAAGCTCTTGACCTGTATCTGCATGATTTTATACACTGTGTTGCTAACATATGATTGGCTGATTACATAATTGCTTCTTTGAGCAAATGAACTGGTGTACCTAATAAAGTGGCCAGTGAGTGTATAACTAAATTTCATCAAATCACTATGCATTCGGATAGATATGGGAATCACGTTAAGAAAATTCTAAATTAAAATGAAATATGAATAAAATCAAACTAAAACTACTGTTTCAGCAGGTCTTTGGACTTTATTGCTTCTGCAGACAGCTAAAATGCTATTTGTGAGACTTTTCCCTTTGGGTTGATGGTACTGTGCTCTGTTCTTGCCATAAAACACCCATAAGCTCCAAGGGGGCAGTCTTGCCTTAATTTTGCATTCCACTGGAACCCAAAGATGCTCTCCTGGGCTGGGGCTGAGGCTCTGCTCTGGCCACAGTAATGTTCCAGTGTTATTTACTGAAAACTGAAATATTTACTTATTTTGCGGTCTCTCCCAACGCCTTCTCGTGGACTAGGCATATTTACAGTTAAATAAAAGAGCTCTTTCTTATTAAAATAAATATGTGGTACAGGTTTTATGTGGCAAAAACATAGGTGACAGCAGCTTTTAGCCTCCGCAGTAACTTACAGCTTTTCCTGTCATACAGGTTTACCTGTCATGAGATCACTACACAGAAGCACCCAACTGGTGTTTGATTTTCAGTCCGGCAGGGCTGTCCCTCACCTCCGGGAGCCGCGTCACCTCTACAGGGTGGCAGCTCATGCGTCACATGTGCTCTCGCGGTGGCCGAAGGAGTGTGAAGTCATTGGGGAGGAGATCAAGCACATTGGTGAGTGAGTGCATGAACGTGGAGGGCTCCTTACTTAACCACTCACCTGGGTCATTTAGGTGATCATTGACTCTGTGCAAGATGACCGTCTTCCCCTGCTGTCGGGGGAGCTTCGTAAACTCTGCATTTCAGTGGTGGTGCTCTCAGAGGTACGCAGACCGGGGAGTGGCTAGATCTCTGTAGGTGGGTACACCTACTTTTGGTCTGGTCACTCTGATGGCTGCCATACTCGGGGAGTAGCTGTTGCTATGGCAGATCGGCTCCTCCCAATGGTGGCTAGTCACCCCTTTCAATGATCATATTATGAGACTCAGGCTAAGGCACTCCCTGGGTGTCTTGTCTGTTGTCTCTGTGTATGCTCCAACCGCGGTGAG
>JAAGVU020000001.1:28922206-28978366 GCA_011763525.2 Mormyrus iriodes
ACGACGACACGGGGAGAACATGCAAACTCCACACACATGGAACCCGGGCACAGACGCGAACCCTGATCCCAGAGGTGGGAGGCAACAGTGCTAACCACTGCACCACCGTGCCGCCCCCCGACTAAGTCATGTCCCTCTAATGAATTACTGCCATCTTGAACCTAAGACGCTGCATGATTGGTTGAAGCCTTTCATTCACCTGACCTGTATTGGCCCTCAGAATCTGCAGTTGACTGAAACGAATTGTCTGTTACCTGTGTGTGTGTTTCCTATGTCTGTTACCTGTGTGTGTGTGTTACCTGCGTCTATGTTGCCTGTGCATGTGTCACCTGTGTCTGTGTTACCTATATCTGTGCCACAGTGAGTCTCCACCATCACCCTGAGCCACTTGTGTGTCTCTAAGTTCTCCTTCCAGAGCTGTAAGTTTCGGGTTCAGCGCAGTAAGGAGGGGACAGGCCGCGTGGCCCTGTGGAGGATGGGGGTCCTCAATAGCCTGACCCTGGAGACCTCGCTCTGTGGCTCCAGCATCGGTAATCATTGCCAGCCACAATGGGCCCAAATGGGTCAACTGAGGAAGCATTGCATGCCGTCCTGAGCTGTGTTTATTATTTCGGGGGTGCACTGTAGGTCGGAGAAGGGGCACTCACTTCAGCACACGTGACCTGGAGATGCTGGGGGTTGATTTCTGCCACACGCTGCTGGACTATTGTGATCCAGACCGGACCAAGGTGTGTGCATATCCCCGCCCTGTGTGTGCCGAGAGAATCTCCAGTTTCCTGCTCAGATGAGTTCCCCTTGCAGCTTTAAAAACGGAAACCTGATAGTGTGCTATTGTGTTCCCTGATCATCCATCAGCCATTTTACAGTCTCTTCGGCTACCTTGTCTTTTGTTCGTCCATGACGTCTGATCACTTTATGTTTTAATGTAACATAGTGCAGCAATTCTCATCCTGTGGGTTGCGACCTATTCAGAAAGGGTCACGAGGCAGAGTTAGAAATGTAAGCATTTTAAAACCAGCAAGCTCCTATGCTGATCCATGATCAGATTTCTCAGCCCCAGTCCTAGAATTTATCTATATAAACTGGTCTTGGGTCTGCAACTGCTTAGTGCAAAACTAGTGAACACTCAACCAATCCAAGAAGCCAAACCACAGATGCTTAATTTAAAATTCACTGGCACATCCAATCAGATTTGTGCGATAGGCACAGGGAGTGAACTGCAGAGTGCACTGCGCGCTTGATCATAGCGTTAATTTAAACCTCTACTTAATATATGGTCGCAACCGAGCTGGCTTGGTAAAAACTGGGTCGTGGTGCAAAAAGATTGAGCACCACTGGTGTAGTGGAACTTTAGTTAAGGAACTTAAACTTCATATAAAAAAGACTTTGAAGAACTCTGCCCGTAATAATATAGCAAAGTACCAATGGGCACAACAGCAGTCCTTGTACCGTAGCAGCTGGCGGAGCCTCAGATCGACTGAGCTTGTCGTTATGGGAGCTTGAATCTCTGCTCTGTGTGCCTCTACAGTATATCATGTGTTTGAGGAAGCTGCAGGATATGATCAGACTAGAAGGTGGCCCTGGCCTGGCAGACACCTCTCTCAGGTAGGCCCCAGGTTGAGAGGAGAAACTGACTCCAAATCCTAAGGGGGCTCTGGTTTGGCTTTTCTGTTGCATTCTGGCATTAAATGTAACATGCATGCCTAGTGTGCATTATTTATGGCACATGTTTCATTCATACAGATTGTACTGAACTTTTAAAAAATTATTTCCTTTCTATTCAGTGGCAGGGTTCTGAATGAGCAGCAATTCAAACTCAGGAATAAAGTATTACAGTACTTTAACTTTATTAATATGAGTATAATCTGATGCATGGCAATTGGAAAAAAAAGTGTGAATTACCTGGCCAAAATAAAGGTACTTTCAAAAGTGGTTTGGAAATAAAAGGCTAATAATAAAAATAAATATGTTACATGTATAATAGAAATGGAACCTTCTGTGACCGCTGGAATGTAAGTCTGTGCTCTGCAGATTTAGGTTACTTTGTATTTGATTATATTTTCTGGTCAGAGTAAAATAGTCATGTGTTTTTAGTATATTAATCCCAGTCTGTGTTACCTGTTCTGTATGTGGATGGTGTATCTAAATGCTAAATGTATTGCCCTGATACAGGATACTTGTGGTAACTCTACCTCTGAGTTGTTCACAGTATTTGACCATCACAGAGGAGGTGTCTATCGCATAGTGAGATGGACAGTGAGGTTCCGCTTCTGGGTCCAGTCACACATTCGTTTCTATTCCAGCACCAGCAACTCAAGTAGCTCAGAGTCTGATGGAACCCCAGCCTTGAATGACAAGGTAGGATTCTTCCAAGTCCGTCTGCTGAAAAGCTGGCAATAGAGTATACTGTCATGATAATTTTGAAAAATGGCTAAATGTGTCCCATGACTCCAAGCTCCCATGTCTCACTTGTGTATGTCTCATAGGAAAGTAAGATGGGATATGTGAAAACTAAAGAATGTAAGAATGTACTTGTACAGTGGTGGATAAAATATCACCATAACTGAAATGAGACTTCCACTGAAAATACACCTGACTTGGTTGTGCTGGTGAGTTGGCAGTTGTAATATTATTGGATACACAATAAGGATTATTAGGAGGCTTTTATAAATGGCTGACATCTGAAAGGCTTGGTATGGATATCTGGAAGGTGGACATGTGCTAGTTGTGGCTTGTTTATCCACCATGTTGTGTATGTACTACTCAGTGTTCAGTGTCCTGTTGGGTATCTTATGTATGTAGAGATCATAGTGTGACATATCACATGGCACCCAAACTAAGGCACCTTCACATTTTGAGGGCAATTTATAAGTTAAGAAGTCACTCCAACTGGATTTCTCCTGACTGTGGAAGGAAACCCAGATGAACACAATGAAAACACACAAACCCTGCACACGCAGACCTGGGGCCATGTTCAGGGCAACCCCCAGAGCTGGAAAGATGCAGGTGCCCCCACAATGTTCAGAATTATTTGATGGTCAGTTATGTTTTTCACCCTGTGGCATAAGATGTCTTGGCGCACGAAGACACACAGGTCCAAGAAGGAGAGGAATAAGTCCCACCTTGCAAGGCTGAGGGAGAAGATCCCACAGGTGAAGGAAAAGAAGGTATATGGGTTTCTGGTTACCATGCCAAAGCCAGGATCTCATTCCTTCATTCGCTGTTAGTCCAGAGCAGGTGGTGTGGCCCACTTAGCCGGCTGTCTTGGATATTTTCAGGAGGACTTCAGCGAGAGCACAGAGAACAGGAGACATGGACTGAAACCTGTGAGTCTCGTTTTACACACCACACTTTTCTGATTGCCCATATTGCTGGCCACGATTTAGTATCAGGGAAATGTGTACGGAGATGAAAACTGAGAAGAATATATTTACATACAAGATTGATTAAAATAACAGTCTGTTTTGGACATACAGCATATCACTTACTAACGAGGGCCCAGGTATCCTACACCTATACTGTGTGGACCATCACAAAAAGGTGTAAGCGGCTTGATCCTCGCAGATTACTGACCTGTTTCATGAACAAAATTGTTGCCTAGCCAAGTAACTGGACCACCCTGTCCCATAGGTGAAGGTACCTCCAACCATGCTTGTAAGGGACATGTCCAAAGCGAGTCTGCAGCAGCCCTTCCTAACAAGCCAAGGAACTTCACCTGGACAGGTATGGTCAGAACGGCTGGGTTCCGGTTTCATACTGAGTGCTGGTTCGGGCTTCTCTGAGGTTGCGCTAAATTTCTCCTTCTTTGCAATATATTATTAGCCTCCATCCATCCAGGCTGTACCCTTATGACTTAGCCTTCTGTTCTGTGATTCCTGGTATAGGCTGTGGGCCATCCCATGGCTCAGTACTGGTTAAGAAGTTAGAAGGTGGATGGATGGATGGATGGATACAGTAAATACAGATGCTAATACAGCAATATCATTGAACATAGAACAGAAAACTCCAGTAAACAATGCAGAAGTCTTTAAGTAACTTTAATTTAAAGGAATTTATTACCTTTTCAGATTGTCACATGATGTGTATATTGTCTGTAAGATTTTATTCCAACCAACCATTTGAGTACTCTGTCAATGTGATTCTTTATAATGAACTGGTTGGTTGAAACAAAATCTTGGTCTGGATTTATACTTTCTGAACCTGAACTATCCACCTCTGCTGAAGTGCTGAATTTGCTGTGTAATTTTTCAGGTTGTTTCCCAATTTACGGTAGTCTTGTATTCAAGACTGACTGGTTGTCGCCATCTAGTGGGAACTAGTTGGATAATGCACCCCGTAACTTATTAGCTGTTTAATTGGGGCAGTTTTTCTGTGTGTGTGTGTGTTTCCTCCCGGAACTGTGTATTTTACAAGTCAGTCTGTGGTATGCAGTTTTAATGTCAAATTCCTTGAGAAGCTTGACAGTTTAAGTACAAGTGAAATATCATAGCTGTACTTTTCCTTAAGCCACCATTTGTATTGCTATCATGCCTGTTTCTCAGAAACACATATTCATTCCTGTCTTCTTTGTATTTTTCCTTCCTGTGCTGCCCCTGATGACCTGCTTCATGTCACTTAGCCTCTCCAGCTCTCTGCCCTGCACCTGGTCTTCGGGCATTTGTTCCTTCCTCATCTACTCAGTCTGAACTTCTTCAAACCTGCAGGTTTTAGAAAATTCTAACCCATCTATATAACTAGCAGGTGCACATGCTTTTTTTGGTTTGGATGACCTTACCATCAATAAACAAAACACAACAAAAAATAGATTACAGCTACTTTCACAAAGAAAAATGAATGTACGCACACATTATATATATATATATATATATAAAATTTGCTGGTGCTTCTACCTATACCCTGAGACATTTAGATGGATGATGAACATTAAGTTTACGCTTGACAGAGTCGCTTCATTTGCGCCAGAGTCCTTCCATCTGAAAGTAGCCTGTTACCCTGTCCAGCTAGCGAACCACATGACACGTAAGCCCTGTGCTGCTGGCCAGAAAAATATATGTAGGAGATCATCACCCCCCCCACAAATGAATCATGTTCTGTGCTTGAAGACCCCAGCTTACTCTGATTGTTCCTAATTTTCTTGAAAAAATATCTGGCTTTCAGCACATCTGTGAAAGAAGCTGGACACTCTGCCATTGTATTTGTTGTGTTCTGTGGGTAGTGCATTTGATCAGCAGCCAAAAACGGAACATCTAGCCATTCCTTATGCATGATGTGCATGTGCCCAAGTACTTAACAGCCTATATGCTGTATTCTGTAGCTCATACACAATACAAAAATTTTGGCCACTCAAATTAATAGGTCTGTGACATTGCAAATATGTTAGTTTAAAAAAAAACTGTCAACAGCGAACACACTACTTTTGTATATGGTGATTTTATATAAGGCAGTCCTATCTAGAAACACTGCTTTCATGTGTAATGATGTTTGTGTTGTCTGAAAATTTTATTCTCGTGTGATGATAGGGGGCGCTGTCTGAAGATACTGCATTTTTCCACAGTGATATTTCTGATAAACCACCTGAGCATCTATAGTTGGGCTCACAGATGTTAAACACTGACTGCACTTCTGAGCTTTGATGCTTCTTGCTGCTTAGCTTGTTTATTGATCTCCGATGACTGACATGCACTTCAAAGTAAAAGTCCTGGCCTGTCTCCCCGCAGCAGGCAGGAGCTGACCCGAAGCTTGCGGCCGTGCTGAGGTGGGCCGCCACTCTGTCCCACCTGCTCGCTCACATCTACAGTTGTGACGAGAATTCAACTCAGTTGAGTCCCTCTGAATTACTGGCAACAGAAGCAGATGTCCTGAGGTGTTTATGTAAGGCTTATTAAATTTTCGTGATGTCCATTACCTACCCATTTTAATAGCTGCTTCCAAAGTAAGTTTATAAAAAGAGCTGAAATGCTTCAAAACTGTAAAACACTGTGTGGGAGAAGGAGGCATTTTGTTGATTCTTAATCAGTAAAATCTCTGCGCTCTGGCAGGTCTGTGGAGCCAAAGACATTCAGAGTTGGACCTGTCTTCTGTTTATACTTCTGTGAACCACTCTATGAAAATTACACTCAATTCCCTTGATTTAAAAGAGTTGAAGTTGGACGACGGCACACGGGGCAGCTAAGCCAGGTCGCTTTTCTCGGCCCGTCTGTTTAACACGTTTGTGTTTATTTTAATTCGGAGCCTTTTCATCCCCATCCACACAGCCACTCTTAGCGGCGATATGCTGACACTGCCCCATTTTTTTTCTTGGGGGCGGGTTCCTCTCTGCTGTCCTATCACAGCCTGGCAGAGTGTTTTACATATCGCCGCGTGGAGGAGCAGGAGACGCGTTGAAGCTATTAGCAGGATCGCTCCTTAACCAGTAATACGGGGTCATTTCTGCAAGATGATTTGCGCAGACGTTTCCTACACTTACGCTCGATTGCTTTTCCTGCCGGCCAGTGGCTGGGCTCCTGCATTCAAGTGTCACAATTAACCCTCGAGCTTTGCGTTTTCTGCTAGAACACTTTTCACTCGTGTCCGTTCCAGCTCCCTTCTCTTTTAATTTTTTTCTTCCCCCCGGGCTGCGGACAGAAACGTTTACGGCTCCATTAATGCAATTATTTCTCAAATATATCCATGTTCCTGAGGTTTTCCAGCCGAAGCTGTTGCGCCACCTGCTGGCGGGGCAGGCGATGACTGCTGAAAGGCAGCTGGAGAACAGTGTCAGCAGTATAGGCTCCTCGCTCCTAGCTCACTTTGGCACCAGTACGTTTCATTCCCTTTACACATACCTCGTTACATATATTTGTTTGCTGACACTATGACATATTCTTAGGTGGTTGTGAGATGCTTACGGGATTGATGTAATCTATCAGGTATTTCTCTGTAAATATTGCAAGAATGCATTGAGAATCGACATGTTGCTGCAGCTGGTGAGGAAATGCGCTTCTGCAGCTCAGTTCAGACTGTGCATCATGGGGCCCCTGTCTCTGTCATGTTTGACAGCTTTTCGGAGGAATCCGTTCTCCCACCTTTGGCCCCTGACTCGGCCAGTTGTCCCTCCCCTGCGCCTCCGCATTGGCACCTTGTCAACATCCCAAACCCTGCCAGGACCCCCTAACATCAGCATGGGAGATGACAGCATTGACACTCTGCCACCTCCGGAGGGTAAGTGTGTAAACAACTGCGTCAGTCTTCACGCTTAATTAAACTAAATCTGTATTTTTTTCCCTGTCACCGTAGAAACAACAGGGCACAGTAACCTGAAAAATTCCTTGCTCTCCGTCTGATTTTCATATTTTCCCCATTTTTACACATTTTCACCTTCAATTCAATCAGACCCATTTTGTTATTCAGAGAGAGGGAAAAAAGCATGTCAAAGTCTGCAGCCTCCTTTATTGGTTTGGAGGTAATCAAACATGCAATCTACAGGTTTGGAAAAAGTCACCGCTGCCCTGGTTAAGTCAGCTGAGATGAAGAGGTTAAAGAAGGGGGAAGCTGCAAAACCCTGCCAAGTATAAGCTTGTAAAGTGCGCGGGGTCTAGGCGCATAGGAGGCCAAGGTCAACAGAAAGCGCCGATGCCTATCAGTGGGGAAAGTGCTACAAAGCCACATTTAAAGCAGAGCCACATACAAGTCAGAGTCAAGATTGTCCGTGGAAGTGTAACATGAATTCTAGGGGTCTGCAGGTCACCATATATGATTCCACCATCAGAAAAACCACTTAGGATGAAGGATGGAACATTAAGGCAGAAGCAGGCTACTGATTGCTAGAAAGAACATTAGCTGTAGAGCTTTTTGAGGAGGGTAAAAACCAATGCTGCATTTGACAGGTAGATACCGCTGGTCACTCGTGGTAGTTTGAAGATGCATCGTAAGGTTTAGGGAGGCCTTGCTCCATCTGGGTCCGAAGGCTGTCACTATTGGGACTGTGAATGTTGCTGCCAGCTGGAGAATTTCACAGCAGAAGCTCAGGCTGTGCTCAAGAGCTGAAGCAGACAAGCATCTGAGTCAGGTAGCAAAATGACCCAAAGCACACCAGTAAGACTATGTGGGAATGACCTTTGCAAGAATTTGAAGCCCACCAGGGATGTTGTGACAGGCCAAGGCATGTAAACCCACCAATCTGACCAAAATGAAAATGTGCAGAAGTGGGCCAGAATCCCTCTGTCTCTGGGAACTAGTTATCGATTAATACAGGAATTGTTTGCCTGCGGTCAAGGTTGATGTAACAAGCATAAGAAGACTGTTATTTTTTCCAAATTGGGGGAATTGGGTATTGTATAATTTTCTCCAGGCCTCATTCCCTGTGCATCCTGGGATAGGCTCCAGGCTTACTGTCACCCTGTACAACATAAGGGGCTATGAAAGATAATGGATAAATAATTTCGATATGTTCACTGTTCATGACATGTTCTCTTTCTGTCATACTGCAATTGGGCCGAAGATTAGATAACATTCATTCAGGGTTACCAACTTTGGTCAGCTGTACACGCACATATATGTAACAGTTTTATTACCTTGTAAATAGCCTGCAGGCTTTGCCAACTACCCCAATGCTTTTGATGCAGCCAATTTTAGGTTTATAATGGAATAATACAGATTTGCCGTAAGATTTCTTGCGTGAGTGTGAGAGTCAGAAAGCGTGAGTGTCACGCCAGATGCGTGAGAGTCGGCAACCCTGGTTCATTGTCAATGGTGATGCAAGCATGCAGCACATCAGGCTACATTAGCGCACTGGCCTGAATCATTGTGTGGTTTTAAGATGCGTAAACGGGCTTTTTACAGAAAGTGAAGCCACGGAGGAGCCTAGAGAGACTGAAACTGCGTTATTTTACAGGGGCAATCCCATAATGGAGAAGCCATGCAGTGAAACAGCTCCCATTTTTATGTCACGTAATTAATGATTAATCTACAAGACTTTTTTGAACACTTTTTCTAACACAGTCAATTTCCCCATCCATCCATCTTGTAACTGGTATCCCAGGCATCAGTGGGCACAAGGCTGGGGTACACTGTGGATATGATTGCTGTCAATTTTCATTTGGTGAAATGAAGAGAAACAAGGAACAGATGAGAGAGAGTAATAGTTGAGCAGGAAATGTACGGAGCTGGAGGAGCGGGAAACCCACTGGCTGAAAGACGAGGACGTGCGAGGTGACGGTGACAGCAGTACCGCATCCGAGGGCTGTTTCCAAACAGCCACACAGTGAATCGTCCTCTCTGCTTGCAGGCAGGGCGCCCGAGTCCCACACGGCGCCGGCCCGCCTGCAGATCGCATCAGAGCGCTTCTGCGAGTCGTACCTCATTTCCCTTTTGCACATCGCAGAGCTGAGAGCTTTTTGGTGCCTAGGAGAGGCAGCCTGGCCACATTTCCACCGAAACGTACTTAATTCTGACACCATCGCTGTCACAGACATGTCAGCCTCTCGCTATTCATCTCTCTGCTGAGAGAGAAATGGCATGACAGTGGGAATGATTGAAGACCTGTTACTGCACCGACCTTGAGAACGATGCACCCAAATGATGGTTCCCTCCAGAACGTTGGCCCTGTGCAGCCTGATTGGACGGATCCTCATGAGTCAGCCACGCCTTCTTTTTTTTTCTTCATTTGAGACCTGGACAGCTATTTCCTGCAGTGTGCAGTTATAGCGCCACGTTTATTTGGACTGAAACTGATACTTTCTGGCTGTTCTCTTCAGTATGTAAAGTTATTACTCAACAATGTCCCTTTCTTTCCATTTGAGATCATTAATACTGCCTCTTACTTTTATATCTAAACGGCTGAATTAACTGAATCAGAGCAGTTATTTTTCAGGGCTAACCTGGGTCTCCCAGCTACTCTGTGTTATGACTGATCTCTTTCAAGACAGTGATTAAAGTGCTAAGTGTTACTTGTTACTCTTGAGGACCAGGATCCAACTGTCCAGAATGACTGAAGACTTTCACTTTTGAAGAGACACCAGGTGACAGGCGATGGCTCCTGTCCTTATCCTACCTGGCTCATAAAAGGCGTGGACATTGTAGACAATTTTTGGTTGTCGCTCCCCTTTTCTGCCTAAATACATCAGGCATAACCTCCAAGCTGTCCACTCCGGTCCTGGAGTTTGATGGTGTTTCCGCTGAGTTTTGTTGATTGGGATGCTTTGTTCACTAACTGCACCACCTGGGGTCCATCTGAAGCCACCCTTGCATCCCTATGCGGGGATGACATCATTGCCATTTATTAATACCTAATAAACCATATTTACACAGGCAAGAAACTATTATAAAGAGAAATGTAGCAAAGAGAAGTACCAAAATGTTTGTATGTCTATTTTGCATTTTGTTTGGATCTGATTCTTCGTATAAAGCCCCGAGGATCGTCTTGAGGTGACTTTAACGAGACTTAAGCAGATCAGAGAAGACGCCCCAGCACTGCTTGTACAGTGAAAACTACTGAAGCAAACGAGTTTCCATGCCTGGAAAACTCTTCTCATTTTTTTCAGGCTAAATCCACAGTAATTGGGGAAAAGTCCTGAGATGAACAATACAGTGATATATTGCTTTGGATTATTCCATCATGCAACTGCATATCAACTCCACCGCACCAGGAATGAGGAATGTGTGCTTGAATTATGATGTGCTTTGATCAGGAATGTCTTCTGCCTCCGTGATTTCATACCTGAACAAGTCAATCTGCTCTTTCTTCATATGCGTACATCTGACCCCTTATCCTGGTCAGGGTCGTGACACTTGATAAGTATGCCGCATTTTAAATAAAGTTTTACAGCTAAATGTTGAGAGGTGTAGTAGGACACAGCTCTAAGACTTCTTGTAAAACTTTCATCGGTTATTATTACCATTTCAAATTATACCAAAATAATGATCTTTAAGTTGTTTAATGGGGTATTGAGGTTTCTTGTATATAAGATGCCTTTTCAGAATGAAAGTTCAAAATAATCTGACAGGTTTTGCATTTTAGTTTCAAGTAAGCTACCAGTATTCACATTTCAGTGCTGGAGCAGTTTCCAAAAAAACAACTTTGATTTCTCACTATACCATTTTCCTCCTGTACTGTTTTCAAGCAACTAATTAAACCTGTGAGTAGTCACTGCCAAGTCAAATCAAAACAACAGCAAGCCAAATGAAACACTTAGTTTGTCAGTATCTATTTGGGAATGTTGAATGATTGTGTTTTCTTACAGGTCAATAGGTGCTGTGGTACTTAATGCATGAACTTGTAACCCAAAGGTTGTCAGTTCAAATGGATAAAAATGTCTTCTTGGTAACGAAATATAAATCTGGCCTCTAAGAATGGAGTTGAAGTAAAGTTTTTGGCAGAAATCTGAGATCAGAGGACTGCTATGATTCAGTTGCCTTGTACCTCCAGGCTGAGTTCTGGGTGCAGGTAAATCGGGGGGAGGCCATAACACTGTCACTCCTCTATTGTTCAGAACATGAGCACCCTTTCACTGAACTAAAGGAGGCCCCAGCTACTTTGCAAGTGTCACAAGCAAGGTTTACTGTTTTTCTCCTGTTTTTATGTAGAAAAGGAAGGTGACCTTCATCACACAAAGATCTCATTCTTGTGTAATTCCGAATCCATATGAAAGACTTATTTCCCCTTTCACTTTGATTCTCTCGCTTATTCTTTCATTCTGTTTCTCTCAGCATAAAATATGCCAGAAAGAAGAAATGGAAAATAACAGGAAACTCGGACTCAGGAACGGAGCTTTCTATTCCAACATCCTGAAGACAGCAAACAGGCCAAAAGCTTACCCTTGTAATGTATGAATTTCCGTAAGACAGTTTTGCTTCCTGAAAATGTGGATGTGCTTTAGAAAATCACTTGATTAAATGATGCTAAGGACCTGTGCTGGATGCAAAGCTGTCAGCGGCAAGGCCGTAAATCTCTCCTGGCACTCACTGGTAACGCTCCTGATCTGCCCAGCGGCACAGGTCGGGTAGCCGGCCACCCACCGGAGGACACTGTCCCCAGCATCTCGCTGGCTCTCCTTTCCCAGCCAAGCTTTGCTAAAGAACTCAGAAACTGAGAGTCAGCAGAAGTGTGGCGATGAGACCTGGGCCACGAGCCCTTGGGCCGGAGGCTCCCCGACAGTCCGAGTGACGGTTATATTAACCTCCCGAGAAGTGTATCAAAAAGCACTGTTTTGTTTGGTACGGTCTCAGAGTGCAGCTCAGGGAAAATCCAAAAGCAGGAGAGTTGTACGGATGCTGCACATGCTATTTTAACACGGATGGCGACTGTTTCCAATCACTGCTTTCCGGTGCCGAGTTGCTGGAATCTCTCCCCGGCATCCCGGGTTAACTATGTGCCGACAGCCTTTGGTGAATGGATGCAATTTATGTGGTGCGTGAAGTGGGGGGCTTTGGTTTAGAAATCACTTTAAATGGCAATTAATGCCTCGAAAATGGCTGCATTTCAGAGGAGTGATGCAAAGTGGCTCAAGAAAGTCCTTCCTGAAACTTTCAGCTGAAAGTGGATTTTATATCTAAGATACATTTAAAAAATAGTAAAGACAGTAATCACAGGCAAGGAAATGATTAATGTATTTTTAATTGTCTATGGATGTTTTATTGTATATATTATAGTTGGAACAATCACTATAGCCATACTGTTGCAATCTTTTACCTGACATCTCCAGCTCACACCATCCAAGGCTTCCAAAATAATAGCCTCCCATTTCCTGGATGAAGGGGTATGAGCCATAAAGCACTGGGAATCCATATAGCTCTGACACCCAGTAAGATTTCTGGGTCATGGGTGCCCTTCTAGAAGCTCTCGGCCATGCTGATGACCTGGGGATACACCCTCACCCGCTTCCCTTTGACCAGCCCTTCCTCAGGTTCCTCTTGGAGAGCAGCAGATAGAGAACGGGGTTCACACAGGGATGCAGGTATAGGAGCACTGTGCAGGTGAAATAGAACATCTCCCATGAGTTGCTATGATGGTACAGCCTCAGGTAGATGCATGGCTCCAGGACGTACCCCAAACAACCAGCAAATGGAGAAGGTGGCTACAGCCAGGAAGACCATGATGGAGGCTCAGCAGCTGGTCTGGGCGCTGGCCGGAAACATAACAGGGCTCCGGTGAAGGAAGAACATCAGGCGAATGTAGCTGAAGGCAATGATGAGCATTTGGATGAAGCAGTAGAGCAGAAATTGGCTCAGGATCACCTGGTGCACCTGGATAGTAGGCAGGCAGATGCTGATGTCTGCCAACAAACATATCTGTCCTGTGGCAAAGATATGTAACAGCAGGCTGATGCAGATGCTAAGGGCCCACAGAAAGACCAGCATGAGGACAACCAGGTTCAAAGTGGGGGGGGGGGGGAATTGGTGACCATCATGGCCTGAACCATGGAGATGGCACACAGGGAAGAGATGCTGGCCTCCAGGACAAAGGCCAAGAAGAACCGGTAGTTCTTGCAGAAAGTGTCCCCCAGGTCCAATTGGAAGCTGACAGCTTAGGGTAAGGAAATAGGGCACCAGGAACAGTGTGAGGGAGTCTGCCACCGTCATGCTGAACCAGTTCAGGTCCAGGGGATTCTTGCATAGGTTTTATACTTGGTGAACAGAGAGAAGGGCAGGATGTTGGCAGAAGCCAAAAAATGATCCCGTGGGTGTTGTTGATGCACCGCATGGTTACAGATCAAAATGTTATTTAATGCTGTTTGGGTTTTGAAATTACTGCACCCGTATTTGCTCCCCTGGCCAGTTTGGACTCTGATGTGCATAAAATCCTAGTGCTGTTTTCCTCTGTTTGAGGGGCTATAGCTTAGATGTATGATGTGGCTTAGTTTCTTCATCTCACTTCACATACATTTCAGAGCTAATGTGCTTCCATGTCTCCTTAATCTGATAAGCATTTCCCTTTAGTTCTTCAGTCTGTCCAAAAAATTCACCTGAGGAAAATATTCTTAAATGATGGTAGCTATCCTTTCCAGGTATCAAAGCTCAAACTATCAATGCATTAAAAAAGGGTTTGTCAGAGATTCAGTCCCTGCTTGACATCCGACTCTGAAGACTTTATGTATTGAATGGAAGGCAGACAACACTTTGAGCTCAATACTGTCTGGTTGGCTGAATTTAAAGACGCATTGTTAATTTTCTTCTAACCTGTCAGTTATAAAAATGGGAGATTTCTGTTGTACATATTTTATACCACACTGCATTATTTAATGAAGTCCCTGTGTATACTGATGTCTGTCTGTCTATCTATCTATCTATCTATCTGTATAATTTGTTATGTAAATATCTTATTAAATAGTAAATCTTCAAACCAGTGCTGGACAATTTTCTGTGTGTTTTACAGTTATGCCTTAGTCACTCCTATTCGTCTTTCACTCAGGCGGCGTTTGCTCCTGTCTGCTGTCCCTTCAGGCTGCTTCCCCCAATAGCTGCGTCACGTCTCCTAGAGCAGACGTCAGACCCTCTCATTGCCCACTCAGACCAGCCCGGCAGGCTGTGCTCATTTCTGCACTCCACAGTCGAGCTGCTCCGCTAACAGCGATTATCAGCTTGCCGATGACTTTATGGCTCACTTTGCCCCTCTCGGGGCAGGAAGCCGGCACCCCCATGCCTTTGATTTTCTGTGTGCTACTGCATCAAGCTCATTTAGACTGTGGATATAAACAGTATTGATTTAAGTGAATTTGTCAACCAGTATAGTTCCTTTTTTCCCTGCAGTCTTGCCTTGGAGATGGCATGGTTCATTGGTGCCAGGGATTGGGATGGGGCTACAAGGGGGTTACCACATAATCTCCCACCCAAAGAAATATGATTCAGGTGAATTACTGACTGTTACTAATCCTTAGTGTGCGAGTAACTTGCCTCATCTGCTTTAGCTAGTCGATGCATCTGGTTACTGTGGTATCTGATTGGATAAGCAGCTGTGTATGATGCACGGATGCAGACTGAGAAATGAACACATTTAACTGGAACAGGAAATGGTGAATGGGGTGAATGGAGACCTACTTATAGATGGGTGGCCGAAAAGAGAGGGAAGGGGCAAAAAAAGAAAGAAACTCAAAGCGGTTACTATTAAATGTTTAATCATTTAAAAAACAGGGTGTTCTCTCAGTGCAAGTGCCGAACAATATTGATTTGTTAAGTCTATGTACAGGGTGACTGTTTTGTACAAACAGGATGGAAATGATGGAACAAGAAGAAGTGACAAAGCTGAGGGATACTGAGGGAAACAGGACGAAATGAAAGCCAGGCAGGAAAAATGGGTTCAGAACCAGCCAGGCTATGGATAAAGCGCAAAACTGGGGGCCAACTGTTTTCTTCACTGAAATCAACCACAAAAAGAGAACACTTTATTAGGTCAATTAACAAAATTGCTTGATATATATTTATATATCTAAAGTGCATTATGTTACAAAAATATAGAAAGTCAGCAGCACCGTGATACATTTACAAAATAAATACACCATTCAAACAAAATAAATTACGCAAATCTGACATTTATAATTGGCGTACCCCTAACAAAAAAGGAAATATTCACAAGGACCAAAATCTGAAGCCCCGTGGAGCATTAACTAAGGTTTTATTACTGCCATCATGATCATTGTTCAGGTGCATTTCAGATATTTACAAACAATAAATATTTTCCTTATTACTCGCCAAACAATCACTATTACAGAATACTGCAACATGAGTCTGTAGGTGTCCGATTCAAATGTCTTTAGGTATCTGGAAAGAGAGGAGAAAGAGGGCATTTAATAGCTTGGCCTAATGTATTCTTTTACAAAGAATCACTTGGATCCAGCTGTTTAAGAAATCTCCATTCTGAGGAATCGTGTGCAATTGACATGGCTGGGGCAATGAAACACCAGCATCCCATTAAGAACATAGGCAAAAAGTCCACCAATAAACTAATAAATTAGATCTGCCATCGAATAAACGCTATCCCAATACAAAGTAGGGGTGCCAGCCCAGAACAGGAGACATACATGCACACACTCACACACAGTCACACGCTACGGGATTTAGAGGCACTTGGTGTTCTTGTGACCCCCGATTAGGTAGGAAGATGGTCTGATCGATGGATCATTTAAAATCAGCCAATTCATTGTGTATTTGGCATGTGCTGCTTAGGTCCTAGAACCTGTCCAAACCAAAAGAAAATCCTAGAGTAATCCCAGCCCCTCCTAGAGCCTGTTTTTGGGTAAGCATCCCTAACTGACTCACCCTGCTTAATTTAAATAGACCTTGATTTCCCAGAAGCGCAGGAAAGCAGGAGAGACACCATTTATATCAAAGGGATGCTGTTTATCATATGTGACCTTTATCTTCAAGGTCAAGAAAATCTGATCAGATGTACATTACAGGACAGAACTAGGACAACTTATTATAAAGGCAGGAAGGTGATACAGTGGCTACAGTGAGTAATACTGTTGTCTCATGCCAATAGGGTTGTGGGTTTAAATCCCACCTTGACAGTGTGGGATCTTCTACAGTTACACTGATTTCCCCCCCACACTCATAAAATATACCATTAGGCTAACTGGTATGTCTGTTGCCCATAATATTTGAGTGGTTGGCATGTAATGAACCAACATCCTGTCTAGGGTGTCTCCTAGATGGGTTCACTGTGACCTAGAATGAGGTGAGCAGTCTGGAAACAGCATAGTTGAATACTGGCACCAATCCTAATGAAATTCCATAACGGAAGTGTTTTTGTGTTAAGGCTACCTTCGTCAGAGACTGACGGCGTCTTAGTGCAGCGCCCCCTGCAGGTGTAGGTGTGACCTCCACTCCAGGTGGGGGTCGCTCTCAGGCCGGTGTGTGCCGAGCGATCGGGCCCGCCGCTTCCTTTTCTCGCTCTCCCTCCGTTTCCCCGAGCGCCCTTTCTTCTTCTTCTTGCCAGCCGTCTTCAGCGGCTGGTCTTTGTAGGTCTGCGACTTATTGGTTTCCTGAGGCAGGTTGGTTCCTTCCTCGTCCACTGGGAAGCCCATGGGGTAGTTCTTGGTACTGCCAGCAGGCTTGGGGTGCAGGGTGCTCCCGCTGATCCCAGAGCTGATCCCGGAGCTACTGCCTCCGCTACTGCTGCCCCCACCGCCCCCGCCACGTCCTGGAAGCTCTCGGATCTCTGCCGTGTGCACCTCGTCCAGCAGTTCCTGCAGCCACATGCGGCGCTTTAAATCCTGCAGCGTGCGGCCCCTGTCGTGCATCAGTTGGGCGTGGGTCACAGAGCGCTTCCTGCATAAGGACAACAGCAGCATTTCAGTTTTCTGTACAGGACCCTGCTGTTTTAGTACTGACAACCAAATGTAAACATTTACGGGGTTCTGCATTTGACTGCCTGTGGGAAGAAGCTGTTTTTCAATCTGTTAGTTTTGGTTCTGATTGTTCTGTATCCACACTATCTGCGTGACCCTCATATGGATTTAAGGAACATAAGGGCACAGATTTCTGGTCTCCAAAACTGTACGTAACAACATTTTCTACAGGTCTTTCAACAAACGAAAACATCATGAACCGCAATGATTGCAATGGTTGAGGTCCTAGTGGCCTGGCAGTAGCACAGTGGTCAAAGATCTGGGGGGTAATCCACAAAGCAGCTGGGATAACTTAAGCTAGAAGTCGGAATTGTCCAATAAAGGTTTGGGTAAGGAGCATTCTTATTGGACAACCATGATTTCCAGCTTATTTTAACCCTGCTAACTGAGAAATTCTGCTTAGTGGAACACCCCCCGGGCTCTAAATCAGGGCTACTGAAAAGATCGGGGCATAAGTCAAGTTTACCTGGGGCATGACTTTTTTTTAAGAAGATTGGCATCGGGGCTAAAATACTCGGGGCTAGGCTTAAAATACTGGGGGCTACTGGCCCGAGTGATCGGACCTAACGACGCCCATGCTGTAAATACTAACACTAATTAACTAAAACAAAGGCGTTTTGTCACAGTTCCACCAGCAGGACCAAAATCAGTACAACCTTCAAACTGTTTGTTTAAATCTAATTTACCGTCTTTTTAAATATGAAGCCCGAACTCCCTCGAATTTGTCCAGGTGTTTCTGTTAAAATGTGGTTTTACTTAAAGTAATCAAGACCTACAAAATGCTGGCTGGGCCCCAGTTACTATTTGATATTATATTTACCTTAAATTGACTCAGCTCCAAGTCCTTGCACCTAAGTAAAATAAATCCAGGGAGATTTGTAACACGGCTGGAACCCCGTGCCCACGCACAAAAACGGCTTTACATTCATGCTCAGTGTTTACGCTTTAACGCTCTGCATGATACTCTGCATGATATTCATACAGTCACGTCCATAAAATGAAATAATATAATATTCGCACGATTCAATAAAAACCGTGTTAGACGTGTAGACATGGCGAAAACTACAGTCTTTACTCCACCCAGATTTTACAAATTGTTTTTAATGTTTCTTTATTACGGTATGTTTACCTTCCGTTTGGGGGAATTATAAAATTTGGCATTATTTCTTCGCAATATCATTATTAATTTGACTGCATATCAGTCGAACAATAGTAACTACACACACACACACATACACGCACATGTGTGTGTGAATATGGAAAGAACTCTTAATGTAACAGAATTTCTGTAGTCTTAGTTAATGTCAGATACATTTGCAATATTCTTTGTAGAGCTGGCAAGTAGGCTAATAAAGTCTGAAATCCTAATTTCTGGGGTTATTCGATCCAAATGCCTTGAAACAATTACGTGATTAAGTACGCGACTTTTAAGAATGCCAGGATGAAGCACTAAGTAGCCTTATACTTCTCAAATACCCCCTTTTGGAATAACTAAAAGAATGTTGCATTTAAGGTTTTACTGTTACTTAACTGACGAATCTTACCTACATTTACCAATAGGTGGCAGTAGAAAAGAAGAAATATTTCTATCTTCTACTTCAGTTTAGTTGTTTCTAAACTTTTAATATGTGTAATAACGTTATGTCTAAAAATGTGCTGAAATAGACATGTTAAACCTGGAAACTTACAAAATTAGACACAAAACTATTTCACAAACTTTACTGATATCCTTTGAGGTCATAACATGAGGGTTAACAGAATGCCAACCATATACCGTATGTATAACTTATGACTTATATAGGCCTTTTTTATTTTGTACTTTTTGCTCAGCCTTTCTCTGATTTATCTGATTCGCACTTGGGAGTACTGCGGTGAAGTTTATGTGCCGTTTCTTAGCTGTGCACCGGTACATAAGTATTACTGTTAAAAAGTGCTGTTTTTGCCAGGGTCCGGCTCGCTCAATTAATAACTGCCACTGAAGCCGTGAAAGGGGCACGTTTGTGCGCTGTGGCTAGGTAATGTGGCAGTTGCACCAAGCTGATGTCACCCTAGCTGTCAGGAAAGTGCGTTATACAATGTACACAACGGTGAATGAATCAAGTATATTCAACAGCCATCCACGGCATGGCTTACTTATTCAGCTCAAGAGAAAGGATTTTAGGTGCACCATAGAGGGGTCTCTTTTGAGTGTTCCTTGCTTTAAGAGACAAAGGTCTTTTCCAGGAAACGTCAGCAAATTCAGTGAATGTTATTTGCTATTAGGCCTATTCTTTTATATACCTATCCAGCAATTGGAATTTATATGGTTCTTTCAATATCTCAATGTCCTCACATGAGCATATGCTAAAAAATATTAGCATAAAATGACTTGACCAGGATTTCCAAAAATATGGTTTTCCTGATGTCTTGGAATTTTAAAATGAGTTCATTTCAAAGCTCCCAGCTGCTCCATTGAATTACTTAAGAATGAAAGGTTAGATGATTAATCGTTCTACTATATTCGCTTAGATGTTTTTTGTACCATATATGCCTTTTCTACAAATGAAAAACATATTATTTGATATCTATCTTCCAGATTAGCTGTAGAAAATGTTGCCGTAATATTAAAAAAATTGGAAAATACATGGAAAAATGTCCCTGCTCTCATGGGAGAATTAGCGACCATATGATCATATAATTAAATTAATAGGGTAAAATGTAGGAATTGCTTTCTAAAGAGAGTTAAGCAAATGTAAAACCACAGATTTACCTTTAAGTGAAAAATACTGTTAACGTGAAATTCCACTAACAGCAACCAAAAAAGAGAAAACTATTTTAACAATGTCATACATTTTAAATAGTTCTAAAGGAGATAAGTGTCTATATTTAAGTGCTTGCTTTGCTGCTGAACCTGAGGCTACTGGAGAATGTTAAAAGTGGGTGACAATTTTTGCGCTGTTACTATTCTGTGTTACACTGTGTTTTAACCCACTGTTATGCTGTGTTATTATACTGTGTTTTTAACCTTCAGTTACAACGTATATTTATGCTGTGTCATACTGTGTTATTACATTATGTTTTTACACTATTCCACTGTGCTCATACTGTGTTTTTACACTGTGTTCCACTGTGTCACATTGTGTTTGGTGTGTGTGTGTGTGGTGTTATGATGTGTCACACTGTGTTTGTACACTGTGTCACACCATATTTTAACTTGCCTGAGATCTTTGCAGGCACCTACAGCTTTACACATCCCTCCTTTGATGTGCTGACTGCTTTACTGGCACTGCTCAGGTTAAATGAACCAAAAACAAGGTCCTTCCTTGGTGGTGAACCTGCCATGGTTTGGAGGCAGATTCAGTCCTGTAAGCACTGCTCTGCTTGTGGCCCATTGGAGTCAAAATGGGAGCCTGGTTGTAGTCCCAGAGATGGAGAAGGGAGACACACAGTGAATGGGAATTAGTCCCAGGCTGTGGCCTCCATTTTTCATGGTGAAGCTTTCGAACCATGCCGCTGCTCCCCATTTACATGAAAGCTGAGAGTGTTTGATGGACTCGTCAGTTATCACCCTCCAACTGGAAACACATAAACATGGATCGTAATCGATGACAACTAGTCAGACTGACTGGCTGCCTAATGGATCTGAGTGAACTTGTCATAGGCACTTAGGGGATATAAAAGCAGCAGTTTGTCATGTGAAGGGGGGGCATTTTTGGTACTAAACTTAGTTTATTGATTCTCAAAGGTGGAGAGGTGTGTGGTGGGGGAAATGAGGTCTTTGATGGAATGAAAATGCAATGAAGGGGATATTGGTAACTGCCTGACAGCAAATGTAGAGGAGTTTACCCGGATGAGAGCTATGTCAATATGGACAAAATATATTAATTAAACACTTTATGACGTGACATATTATTATGGTATTATCTAATATATACCATTATATAATAATAGTAATAATAATAATAATAATAGTAATAATAATAATAATAATAATAATAATAATAATAATAATATTTTAGCCGTAAATGGATGGATCTACATAGTAGTGCTTTATTTCAATTTATTTATGAACATTTTTGAATGCTAAAAGGATGCTCAAAATTTCACTGGTTTCAGAGAATGATAAATTGAAAATTGCTCTTTTATGTCCACTTTAACAACTGCGCTCAGAATCCTGAGGTGGCTGGTCGCCAGCGCTAATTATTTTTGGCATACCTTAAGTTAATTGTTTCTCTGTGCCGCTTTAAAGAACGCACCACCCATTTAATGCGACCACAACGCGTGTAACTTCAGTCGTCTCCCTCCCTCCCTCCTGCTGTCTGTTTGAACTTCTTTTTCAAAGCTGGCGGTGGGTCAAACCCAACGTTTATGTGTCTCGTAACGCCGCCTGGCTCCCCGCCAGCGACATTGATTGTCCAGCGCCGGCTTCTTTTCCCCAGCAGCGCAAACTGCGAGCTTTCGAATGAGCGGCGGCGGCGGCGTATGACACAGCATCCCATCCGCCGCCTCTCGCCGCTCACAGCGCAGCACGACACGGTGCTTCATTCGCGGCTCATCCCGCCCTTTAGACACATCTTGAGACACTTGCTTTGCAAAATGAGTAGAACCCGTGTTCAAATTTACAGACGAATGCTTTCACATATAAGACCAAGTGTAGTTTATAGTTAGCTTGTACAGGGGTGAATGTATTGTTTTATATAATTCCATGAGACTTATGAATACGTAGAATGTGGGCATATATTTAAATAGAGACGAAGCTAGAAATTCATAGGTAATGCCCTGTGATTCAAACTTGCTGTGAAAAAAAACGAATTGGTAGACAAGTAAACAAGGGCATAGATTAAATCAACATCCCTTGTCTTAAACCTGCCTGATAACTGCAAACAGCAGATTTCGTCTCGTTTGTAACGCGTCTGCAGGGGCCTCTCCCGAGTCGCTCACTGAGCCGTGCGTGTGTCCCGCAGGGCAGGGGAGACCACACCGAAGGCAGGCCGGTGGCCAACAGGTGCACGAACCCCCACACATCAAGAGGCACATTGCTGCTAGAACTTTCCCAGTGCATCGTAAGCTATGGGAGCACAGAGGTAAACTTCCTGCTTATCTTTAACAGAAAAACCTCACGTTTGACAGGTACATGGGCTGGATTTTGGAGGGGTCCGACCCATACGTTTCCAGGCATTACAGAGCTGACAGAAACTGTTCCCTCTCAGAGAAATCCAAGCAACTCAAACTGCCATAACAAAATACATTTCAGATGGAACTGAAGTATGATAAAAAAATGTGGATTCTGTTGTACTAGCCTTTTTTTACTTGAAAGTCCATAGAAACATAACATTCATTTTGAGTGGCATTCTTTGTAGATATAGGTTCTTCCTGGATAGAAATCTATGAATGTAGTGCATCTTGTGTGTTTTTTGTAGAATAGCTTATTCTTCCTGCTCCTATCAGAATAGACTATGTCTTTCAAGACGAAATACCCAGGCACATATTTGCATTCTAATTTGCCTGGAAGAGTCTTGTATTCTGTTCCCTAATCTACTGCAGTGCTCCTGCTTCTGAATTCCTCTCTAATTTGGTTCACTGCCTAAAAGAGCATCACTGATACTTTCACCCTATATCAGATGTCTTCTGAGTACAGAGTGGATGGTGCCAGGACATATGTGGGCAACCAGATGCCCAAACACAATGTACAGGTCCACACGCTAGAAGAACAAGTAAATAAATCTGTTTCTATCTTCAGCGGAAAATGTAACGACATCATTCGTCCTAGCAACAGGCGAATTTTGGTAAGAATGTAAAACATATAGATGGACGTTATATAATTAAATGCTTTGGAATTAAAATAAAAAAAAAATAAAAATTAGAAATTCATTGGAATTAAAACAAGTGCTGTATATCTACTGATGCGGCAGAATGAGTTTCCTTCTTAAATTCAAATTAAATTGATATGCAAAACTTGCAAACACCTGATTCAAGTAAACTGGAATTTTAATTCATAATGATCCATTATCCCGATATAATAATAATAATAATAATAATAATAATAATAATAATAATAATAACAACATTTAGTGCAGAGTCATAGTCAGTCAAAATAGGCTTGAAAAGACAGACTTACATTCGGTTACTGAGAGCATCAATAGGTCTCCCAAAGTGAGGAACCGGGGAGCAGAGGAGGAACAGAGCAAAACCCCACTGCTGGAACAATCTTCTCGAGCTGAGCATCCTGCAATGAGGAAGGAGAATATCTCATTACTCAAAAGTACAGTATTTATACAACACAACACAGCAGCTAACTGATAAACATCTACTACTATTAGCATGTGCGATACAGCAGATCAAACAGTTTTATGTAATTATTTATTAAGTCAGTAACCACAGTGACTACAGGATGACAGTAAAAATTCCATCCTTTATTGCTGTGATCGTTCTAGTAATTAACTTGGGACAGTAAATAAGTTATTTAATGAAACCACTACAGAATTATCCAATGAACGTGTTCCTTGCATGGAGATTCTTACAAGTTTCCAGACTGGACTGCATGACTGGAGAGATTATTAAATTTCAATGAAATTAAAGTCCAGTATTCTAAAAAAAATTGCCCCAGCATGACTGATATAGCGCAAAAGCCACAAGGCATTCACAGAGAAAAGCCAAAAAGGAAAACAGGAGAAGGACTTACTTTTCTAAAGAGCAATTTCACAAAGGGTTTGGTCAGTTCCTTTTTCAGTCTCCTGCAAAGAGAAAAGGTAAGTTTCCAGGCAGACATGAAAGACAAAAGAGGGCTGTAGGTCAATCCAGGTGATTACACCACTGTAAAAATAAATGGAGATGATTACACCGAGAGCTAGGTGTGGGAAAAACCCCATCAGAACCAATCCACAGCCTCCTCTTCACAAGTATCCGCATGTGTAAGACGGCACACTTACTTTCCTAAAACTTTCCTGGAGGAAAAAAAAGAAGAAAAAAATAAAGCCGAAGTGATCAATAGGTGTCCTGCCGCGTCTGTCTGTGGCTGCTGGCCACTCTAGTTGTCCTGCATGGAGGGGGCTGTGAGTCTATCTCTTTGGCCGCTCTGCAGTGGGACAGGCAGCAACGGCAGCTGGAGTGTTTGTGATGGGAAAGTTAGCAGCATGCTTGTCTGTGCTCTTCTGAGAAGCCGGCAGCCTTTTGAGAACGAGCCCGTGAGCTGCCCCTGCTTGGGATCCCACTCCTGAGAGCCACGAGCGACAGGAAGGTGGCGCCCACGCAGCAGCCAGACGCTGGCGCACGGGAGGAGCGGGAGAGGGGTGTGAGTGGCATGACGGGGGTGGGAAAGATGAAGGGTAGCAAACCCCCCCCCCACCTCATTCATCCACCCACCCACCGCAAACATGCACACATACACGTACGCGGTTGCACAAAATTGTGCCACTCACTTTACCCCCCAGCTATGCTTGGTAGTAGTTCAGAGGCTTCTTAACACCCAAAGTGGCGATTTAGTGAAAAGTGAGATACTGCTTTCTGGTGCTGAGCAAGCTCAAAGACTAAATTATGGGAGTCGGATACAAACAGCGGGGCTATACACAAGGTATGCCGAAAACACAAGTCTTAAATTTCACCGGTGAAGCGAAGTCTCGCTGAGATTCCTCTCAATTATTTAAGTTTGAAAAATAAGTTCAAAATATAAAAATATTTCCAAAAAATAAAATGAAATGTTTGGATGAAGTATGTGGTATTTCTATCTCTGTGTCTGTTTTTCAGTGGGTTATGTGTCATATTTTTATCTTTGGGTTTTCACACCACATTCTTAAGTTCTGTCTTTTATAAGCTGCACACTAAAGATTTAACCGTATAAAAGAGGAAAGCGCAGGCAAATTTTAATCTGGAGCAAACTCCAGATGAATTCCAGAATTCCTTCCCCAGGTTCGAGTGCTTGCCCCAAGGTTATGCAAGAATAATAGGGTCAGCTTCAAGCAAGCCTGAGAGTGCTAGAATTCTGTACTACAGAGACCATCCACCAATGGGAGGAGAGTATTACCAATTTACTCCACCACTGTGGAGGCTCAGCTGCTGTGTATGATCTGGCCTTTTTTCCATTCACTTAAATGCAAACGTGCGTATGATTCACACACACCAAAGGGCTGTACTACGAAACAGGTTTATTGGCTTAGTGAGGTTTCTTTAGGCTTACTTCTGAGTTTTGCATACTAAGAATCGTAGTTCAGTTTTAAACAGGGTGTATTGTCACAATAATTTACGCTGTATGCCTATCTTGCTTTGAGCAGATTTAAATGCAGGCCTTCACTTAAAACAGGTGGAAGTGCTGCCCATTCACCAAAAATGTATATATGAACCAACCCTTCACCAAAAAATGTACCCTATATAACATCTGCCCTTTGACTAAAAAGTTGGGATGGGCGGTACCACTAATTTTCTTTTCAGTATGATACAAATGAAACTTGAAATGTTATTTTCCTGATAGGTGCTGGTCCGTTTATGGCTCTGTCCCCCAGGAACAGATTAAATTTGCTGGGGTGGGTATTATCTACCCATAGGTGGAGTTTGATGTTTGCACTTTAAAAGCAGCAAAAAAAAACACATCTTGCCTACCCTATGTGCAAATGTACATATGTGATGTACACATAACCTATTATTTTGTCTCCCTATTGTGTTACAACAAAGTGCCAGAATAAAATATTTGCTGGTCTTGCCAAATAATTGCAATTTCAATTCAAGTAACTAGGGGGAGCACTGCTCCCCAAAGTCCCCCTTATACTCCACACATGGTTTTACCTACCTCCTACATATCAAAGAGCGATGTTGAGTTTGCATCCTTAGTTTGCAATGCCAACACATCCCTTTTATGTGAATGTGCACAGACAAACCGTGAATTAACCTACCGAATTGATAACCACCGTTATTGTACCATTTAACACCAATTGTGGCAATCAGGGTTAGTTAACCCAGCTCTTTCAACTCTAAATATGTAAAACTCGCTTCAAAGTATGCCCCGTAGCTTTGGAAAGCAAGGAAATACACAAAATATGTTGAAAATCAGTGTAAGTGTCAGTCGAAAATAATTGTTTGATGTAGAATCTTAGATTTAAATAAACCCTTTTTGAATTTCTGAAGCCTTATGACTATCAAGCACACCCATGTCTCGCTGCCCTACAGTAGAACAATGGTCCCACTTTAATTTTAGGCTCTGTAGAATTACAGCTGTATCAGTTTGGAATATTATTGAGTAATGATTCTTCTGCTCCTTGCCTTCACCAGACAGAGTAACAGAATCAGCCTGTGCTATACTGAGAGAGTATATAAAATATTTTTTCCTTAAAATAGCCCTCAAAAATGTACAGTTAGACCAGACCCTCTGAGCCTATAACTTAATAAAGTAATGTGGAAGGACAGTGCTGATGATATGTACAAGTCATTCTCTATGCTATTTGGGCTGAGTGATACTGTGATCTACTGATGGATTAGTGACCATGGGGCCAGCTTGAAATCCTTACCATCTGCTTCCCACACAAATTCACGTCAGAAGGACACAATGACTGTCTGGCATGCTGGTGTGTGCACCATGGTCGGACACAGTTGGTCCTGGTTGGCATTGGTTTGGCTGATTGAGCATGTTGAATCAGCATTGAAGCAAGTTACCGAAACTGAGTTCTCTGATTGAGCTGTATGTTATCCATCACCCTAATCGTGCAAGCGAAAATTTTCACAGTCAATGAGATGGGATGAGAACCGATCGTTCATTGCCCTTGGTTGGTATTCTTTTTTGCCTTCGGCTTGGCGTGTACTCTGCTTTAAACAACCTGTCATTTGTCATTAACATTTTATGTCTACCAGTTATACAAATAAAATATTTATTAGTAACACAAAGGAAATGCAAATTATTTAGACCTTATAGTGTCTGTTAGTTTTTTTGTTTTTTTAATCCATGGTACATAGCAATGGTCAGAATTTTATCCTAACCCTTCAAAGTTTCCTTCTGAAGTGTTTCAGATTACTTCAAAAACTCAGAGAGGAGGAACGACAATGGGTCCTCCTGGAACACACGAGTGAGTCACAAGCGGGTCTGTCTTTCTCAACGCATGAGTATCGCTGTGGCCCCTTCCCCGAAGCTGCCCCGCCCGTCTCCACCAACACAAACAGCCGAGTTCACCACTGCTCTCCAGACACTCTGCAGCAGCCTCAGTCATTCTTACTGTGCACGTTGCTCCGACGGGCAAAGCTGCCCTATCACGAACGTTCCTGTGAACAATAGCCGCGTTGGCACCAGAAGGTGTGGGGGCCAGTCACGTGTGCCGTCGCAGGCACGATGGTGAGCCATTGCATACATGAAACACAAAACTGGCACCTATCTTCTAAGGACCGCTTCTCATTACCCATCTTTTTTCCCACAGAATGAAGAATACCGGACGTCACTGGTTTACATTTTATGGCGGAGGTGTGGAAGCTCAGTCACGATTGAATTTGCGCAGGATAATTGGCCTGGGTGCTCAACAGTATGAACTTGTTAATGAGGAACACGCTGCTCTCGCCCTGAGTCAAGCTCGAGGAGATATGTGCCTCTGATGAGGCTTTGGCACGTGAACAGGGTGGCTCAGCAGAATGTCTTCCAGGACGGCCCAGGGTTTTTCACCAGCGAGTGTTTGAACTCGGAGGGTGATGTGATTCTGCCAAATCTCCCCCCCTGTACGGCTGGAATGTTTTGCTGACATTAGAGCTCTCATCATTCAAAGGATGAGGATTTATTCTCCCACAATGTGTGTCTCAGTTCCTGTTTTTAGCCCCACGGAGCCACACATGTTTCGATGCACTCGCCTCTGACGCTACAAATGAAGAGTGGCTGTACATCATCCATCTTCAGAGGTGGAAAGTTCACGTCCAAAAAGTATAAATCCAGACCAAAGTTTTGTTTCAACCAACCAGTTGAGGATAAAGAATCACAGTGACAGAGTACTAAGCTGATTGGTTGAAACAAAACCTTGGTCTGGATTTGTACTTTTTGGACCTGAACTTTCCAAGTTTTCAGTTTATAACCCTTCACACTGGTGTCCATTATAAAAAAAAACTTCATGTAAAAAATAAATGTATAGTTTACATTTGTGACTTTTAGTGACTATTTTCAGATGCATGGAGCCACTGCAGAACCTCAGTGTTTTATCTTTACTTATGTCCTCTTGGAGGGGGGGGGTCATTGACCAAGCCTGATGTAAGCACAATCCCTCCTGGGACTCTAGGACAGGAAATCTGATACTGATGCTCACATGAATACTTCCACAGTGAAACCAGTCTGCTGGTGAAACTGATCATCTAAACAGTGTGGGAAAGCAAAATGCTGGCATTGATGACCAATTTGATGCACTTACACTCAACCTTCCCCTGGGCAGATCAGTGATTACTGATAAAAGATAAACAACGACAACAGTGAAAATCAGTTATAAGCATTTATGTGCTTGCTGGGCTCGGCTCTGGATCTCTGCGGCTCTGATTGGATAAGTGATTACTGAAACAATAAATATGAGCACAAAAGCACAATGATTAGTTTCCCAGACTGGAACAAAAGACCTTGTCTGAGAAATGGGGACTTGGAGGATAAAAGGGGAAAATATTTTCATCCCCCCTCAGGATATGAACAACATACAAATTGACTGTTTGCTCTCTAACCAAAAACTAGAAGCACTCAAGAGCTGATTCTGACCTCCCCCTCCCACACATAGAGAGCAAACCAACCTTATACGATGATCAGTTCATTACAGGTAAGTGCATGGGCTTCTCACCCAACCTCATCCCTCCCCCAAAACACCCACGGCCTCTTCACATCTCACCTAGACATTTCCATATATTTCCACAATCTAAGGATGGTCTTAAAGGTATGAATCCCAAAAACATGTTAATTAGATAAATAAGAATCTGACTAATATGTTTCGTGGGTGGACACCCTTAGCCGAGTTTGAAAATCATCATCACTTACACATAACCAAAGTCCAGCTGAACTGTGCTTAGTCTCTGGAACCAATCTGGTGTTTGCTTCACCACAGACACACTGATCTCAAGCCAAAACTCTAGGAAACATCTGCCCCATTGACCCCTATGGAACATAATTTGCTCCGAACGATTTTTGGATTAATTCATTTATTTGTTTTGCATAAACAATTAGGAATAGTTTTCTTTTCATTGAAAATTATTTTCTTCCTATCCATTCATCTTTGATGAAAAACTAATCATACCTGTTTTGCCAAGACTAAAATTAAATCTCTATCTGGGAAGCAGTGTATAGGAATAGGACAAAAAAATGGAAACATTCATAAAATATTACCCTGCAGGCTGCTGGGCCATGGTGTGCGGCCAGGATGGCGTGGGGACAACATGGAATCGAGTCAGCAAGAGAGTCTGGATCTGCTCTTAAGGAATTTGACACCATTCTTCAAAAATCAGCTTCTCTAATTTATTGTGCTTGGATGGGGGCAGATACCACTAGGCAGGTACCTTTTAAATCAGTTCCATTCTTGTGCTGCTCTTTATGATTGAAGATAGATACATTTGTAAATATTTTTAACCTGGACATTGTTACTGCTGATAACAGGGATAAGACATTACGATAGTGATTATATTCTGGATTAAAACATGGATTCTGCCTTGCAAAAGATTGACTCAACCTGTGTCAAAAAACTGTTTTATTGAAATTTCAGCCCTGTCGAAACTAATCAGGTGATGTAAAACTGGGGTCTCCATCAATCAAAAGCAGCCTATGATACCATATACCCCCCATATTTCTGCTGTCTGGAAGGTCATTGTTTGTGTGGAATGCAATGATGCATCTGAAGAACTTTCCAGCTCTGTGAAGCTCCCTTTTCATTGTTTGTATTGATACAGAGATGACCTACTGTGCCTGTCAATCATGGGTTATGGAGATGTGATTCCACCCTCTCTTACTTTCCAATAATGATCTCATTTGTTGTTTTCCCCAAGCTGACTTCATCAGGCCGGGTAGCTCCTTGTGCCATGTTAGTAATTTCCGCAGTTTCTGACACCAAGGCAGTGAATAATCAGAGCAGACAATCACAAACCCTGTTTACAGTAACCAAGGTCTTCCCAGAAACTGATGCAGCCTGACTGTGTGCTATGATGGAAGAGCTGCTGAAGAAACCGTTACCTTTGACCTTTTCTGTAAGACTTTTTCAGGATCGGACATTGAGGCTGGAGTGTGGCTCAGACCCGTAGTCAGAAATAAATTTTGTGGTGGGTCCAGCAACCCTACTGATGGGTGCCTCTCAGTAGATTTCGCCGGTTGGGGGGGGATTGGTGTTCAAACTCAGTTTACCGTGTGGCTGATAGAGTGATACTGTCACTATGCTCTTGATCAAGGCCCTTAACCCCAGACCTGTGTCTATGTGTCTCACAGAAAGCAAGATGGTATATGTGAAAACACAATTTCCCCCGGCAATGAATGAATTACCTATATCCTATAATGGCTGTATGTTAATATAGATTTCGAATCCCTTGTGTTTCAATAATTATGGCAAAATAAAAAAATAGTAACTAAATACAGTATGCATTCAAAAGTGCACAGAGTGCAAACATGGACTCTGTATGACTTTCATATTCATTAAAAGAAAATGACTGCATAATTTTAATAGCTTTAAGTTTAATAACTTTAATAACAATATGAGTCATAGGAGTGTCCATGTGGTGTCGTCGGTAGTCTTCACTGCTGGCGCCCTCCCCGACCAATTTCACTTTGCCTTGGATGGGTCACACAGTGCCCCTCTCCTGCGGCAGTAGGGAGACAGCGGTGATGCCCCCTCAGAAGATGGCACCCTTGGCAGACACCTATGTTGCCTAGTGGGTTGACCAGTACTGAGTCATGGTCTTCCCTACATTAATGTGGAATGCATGGAGAAAAGGCATTGGTATGTTTGTATGTATCAGCTGAGATAAGTGTACAATGCCAGCAAAGCCTTCGCGTGTCAATGGGGTATCACCTTCTCAAGGAAATAGCACAATGACAGGTCAGTGTTCCCACCTTTACATGTGAGCGATTATGATGTAACTGGCCTATTCCTGCAATTTCCTCTAAATGCCTTTCAATAAATTCACGAAAATTTGCATTAATTCGACAAGAACAGACAGATCCTATCTAAGAAATTATTAATACTATTAATGAAAGTGAAGTAATAAGTTCATAAAATGTTTTGGTTAAATAGCCCCTATATATGCTGTCTATAGTGCTTAATCTGATACTTTAATGACCCAGTTCTGTACCCATAAGTCAGCTTTTTGTCATTGACAGTACGTCTGTGCCCACTTCGCAAAGAGTGTTTTTGCCTATATACAATCAATCATAACATTTTCCTGGCTAAATGTGCTTGAACCAGGAAATCTGCTTTATGTTAATTACATTACTGCATTCTGCTTCATCGACCTGCATAGTGTCCTATTACTTCTATGTGTGTGTGTTTTTTTTACCCCTTGAAGCCCTTTTAATATATGAAAATAAAACAGCAACCGGAAAGTTGACTCCATGATCACCCATGCATGGGATGCCCTGGGTCATCCATTTGCAATCCAGGCAGATATTGTACTGGGGAAATGCTCACTGGCACCCCCTATGGGCAAGGTGTTGCTAATTGTAGTCCTTGGAAGCAACAGTGCTCCCTGCTCGGTGTCTTCACCACCCGTTTACCTCAGAGCCCTGCACACTGACTCCTGGCCTGCTTTAGCAGTGGTGTGGTCACATGCCCTAGGGAATGACTTGGTTGTGGCTCTTGGCTCTGCCCCTCAATTTCAGCCTTGTGAACACAGACTGGAGTTTGGCTGGTCCCATTGGGACTTGGACAGGTACACAGTGTGAGCAACCTTAGCCCTATCAATGTCAGCTCAAGGGAACAAAGCACACGTGTGTGGTGCCTCAGCGGCAGTGAGGCATAACAAAGACGAACCATGCGTCTTCACCCCATGCTTTCCTTAAAACTCATTCTGGCCATGACACCTCATATAAAGGATTGTGTCTTCCGAGGACTGAAGCTACTGCCCTGTATATCATGAACTATAGGAGTCCCCATTAAGTGTTTAGACAAGTCTGAGACCTAGAAAATAAATATACTGTACAAACCATCCATCCATCCATCTTCTATAATGGCTTATCCAATATAGGGTTATAGTAACATAATAACAGAACAAAATCCTTTACTGTCAGCCTATCTAATCTGCAAGCTTAATGCATTGTATGGTATCAGTGCTATAAAAATCTGTTTCTGAGTTCCTACGAACTTGTGATTCCGTTAATAACAGTGGCAACGTGAGTTTCATCTTGAAACTACCCCTTAATTGTAAGTTAATAGTTTGTGCACAAAAGGGGAACGGATACCATTAGGCAGGTCATTGTGCTTAAAGCTGCCGTATTTAGATTAGTTTGCGTTTACAAGTTAATTATACGTTCAACAACACTGACAACAAACATAATATAGATCTCAGTATAGCACTAGTGCGTCATTCAGGACAATGTTTCAGTGTTAAAGTATTATTAACACCCTATCATTTCATGAGTGTGAAATATAGACATTTTGTATAGTTATTTCGTATTTGCCTCTAGACCTGCAACGAATCCTTGATCTATTAACAAGTGGGCAGGCTGCTCTCAGTCACCTGTTTATGGAGATGCCTGACGTTCACTTTGGACAGATTTTTACAGCATTATATCAGTGGTTAATGGTCTGCAGGTGTCTGTGGTTTGGGGCGAGGCACATGCCCATCTGCTGGACTTGTGTTACACTGTGTAGCTAAACAGGGTGTTTTGGAAAGAAACCACTGGGCCAAACCCTTCATGCATACTTCATGCTGCCACGCGGTTGAGACACAGTTATGAAATGCCTGTGGGGCTATTACTGGATGAAATATGTATATAAAATATATATATTACATAATTACACAGGTTCAATAATTTTTTTTAACAATCCTGTTCAATGAAAGGACTATGTAAGTGTTCAAAAGCATTCAAAGAGAATATCTAGCTGAAATACATCAAGTATCCTAACCCATCCCCGTCCAGCCCTCTCAGTCACGACGACATCTGACCATCACTGCTCTCCCTGTACACTCTGGTATCATGGAAATCTCCCGTCCGCACCCCAGTCACAGCTCCCAGTCAAAGTTCAGGTTAGCTGGAATGACGCGCACTTTTCGGCAGGACGGGCGGTTATACGGATTGCCAGGTTTCACACATATGAACTGAAGGTTTTGAACTGGCTTAGAAAACCTCACTTCAGAATTAGTTTTGCTGTGGATTTTTACTTTCCCCAAGAGGACTTTGGAAAGGCACAGTAAGACCTCTCCCCTCTGAGTATTCCATCCTTTAAAGAAAGATCAGTAACACTTTACTTAAAGTTGTCATCTATAATGCATTATAGATACCTTCATGGAGAAGAATTATATCAACCCTTATAATAAAGTATTACAGCATCTTCTATTCACAATAATAGTGTTGATTATAATACTTCAAAAGCTCCAATGAAGCTCTCATCTATAATGCACTATAGATATCTAGATAATGTATTTAAATGGATGGTAAGAAAAATTAAGGATGCTTTGTACTGCATTATGAAGGCATCTATAGCGCATTGCAGATGACAGCTTCATAAAGCATTCATATTGCATAATAATAATAATACTGCATAAAAAGGCTGTAATGTGCCTTTTTATAAATATTTATTGCCATGTTTATAATGCTTTGTCAATGCATTATGTGTTGTAACATTTTGTAACTCATTAATAGACAATATGAATTTAATATTAATAGTGCATGGATAAAACTCAGTACGTCACTTTGCATTCCTTACTGTAAATTCTATAGTAAGCTGGATTCCTTGTGTAGCAGTTTGTCTCTTCAAAGCAAATGTGGACAATTTTCTGAACAACTGAAGGACTTCACAGAACACACATTTTCAGCATTTATAATGGCTAGTTTGTTGTACTACAGTCAAGAGAAGCACACCACATAGTCATGTTGTTATTAAACTATTTCCAGGTTTTAGTAAATTGAAGAAAACAATACTTACTATTGCATGAAAATGTTACGGTTGTTGACTTTCTCTCCTGGTTATGATTTACCACAATCCACAGGGAATTTTCCCCACTATTTATGAAGTAAACAACTGTAATCTTCTTTTCTTGCTTGCTTACGGTTCCCAATATTATTTAGAAGTTTTCTTGGAAAACTAGAGAGGATGATGTCTGGAAATTATATTTGATATATGTATTTAAGTTTTACAGATTGCTGTTGAACTGCTGAAGGTGTCTCAGTTCAGTTCTCAGTGAGTTTTCAAAATATATATATCTGTGTACAAACCCTGTTACTGACATCATTAGCAAGTCATCATCACCGCCTTGTGGCAACAGCTTGCATATTTAATTAGTTATTGTGCTCTGTCCATCATTCCCTTATTCTGTCACTCACAAGCACACACATGCATTCTCAATGCAGCAGCTGTAACTTACACCGTCATGTGTTTCCATGATATTCGAAGACCCAGGTAAAGATAAGGAGACTGATGCTTCTTGTAATGACACAAAAAGCTCTTCATTACATGCATGTTTCTGATAAGGTGGGGTTGTGTATAGTATTGAATTTCTCACCACGGAATGCCGACCACATGACATTCAACGGTGACCTTCTCAACCTAGAGATTTCCTTTAGGAATTATTATTATAACTGTGGCAGCGCATTAACTTCTGTCTAGGATTATTTTCAAAGTTTAAAAAATTGGTTTAGTCATACAGAACATCCCCTGTTTTCAAATGCAATCCAGCAGACTCCAAACAAGTGCTATGTTTACTGTTTTGTCTCAAATACCTGAGATTCTTTTCAATTATACGAGGACCCTTTTCGATTTTTTTTTAAAACACGTCAGAGAAAAAGGAGGTTTCCAAAGAACAGTCCATGGGTTTGCCCCACACACCAACCAATGTTTGCACAGTGTCTCTCATAATCCTGGTCTCCACTGAGCTCGCTCTAATTTCCACTTGTGCTGTCTGGTCTAGCTTTTTCTTTTTTCTCTGTCTAGTTGAGCGGCGCGGTTTTGGATGTTGGTGGAGCTGCTTGATGCCACAGCTCATATTTGTCAGGAGGGCACTGGGTCCCAGCCACAAACAACACTCACAGCCACACCCCCCCATCTACAAGAAAACCTCTCATCCTGCTTCCATATCTGTAGTGCACCTGGGAGATAACAAAATTGGTTTCTTTTTAGCACCCGACAATTCTTTATTGTACTAAGGATTGCTGTATATAGTTTATTAATATTTATTATTTAATATTTAACCAGGTTGGTGTATATAAACCTGGCTGAGCTCCCTCGCTTTTGGCATGCCCGTCCGTCAAGCCCTTGGCTCTGAGATTCTCCTATCCAAGCTAGTCGGGCAGATGATTTGTGAAATTGGCCGAAACAAACCGCGTGCTTTCCAGAAATGTGGGCTGCTGCTCTGTGGACAGGCAGCCTCTAAACAACGAAACAGCCCAGAAGACCAGCAGCTGGAGCCCTTGCTGATGCTCTTCAAAGCCACACTGTTAAATAAAAGCACATCATCTCTTTTGCTTTCTTCACCTTTGTTGATGTAATGCAATCCAGACATTGGCTGTGGAGGAGATTTCCTGGTGAGGAAGAACACAATACATGTGGCCATAAACAGGGCCCTTGAGAGTGACTGTGCGGTGGTTTAACAGAGGCTTGGGCTACATGGTATTTCCAGGTATGCCCCCCAATGTCAGCGCTGTGCTTAGAAGCTTCTTGTGTCACTCCAGGACACAAGAGCGGGCTTGTCCTCTGCTGTCTCACACGTGTTCTTCTGTGTGGGTCACACCTGGACCATATGTCTGCATTCACTCACTTCTCCCTGAAAACTACCCACCAAAATATGCTTTCTTTTTTTGGGTGGATCTGCTTACAGATATTGGGCCAATGGACAGAGTGCACCATCACCAAGGGTACGTGTTACGAATAGATGTAGACAGGTGATCTGTGTTGTCCCGGGCAACAGCATCACACTCAATTCCTTGAGTTGCCTTTCATCCTTTCATCCTTCTGGAACTATATTTCCCCCAAAGCTTCTGCTGCTGCTCCACCTGCCCATTCAAGGACTCTTTCATTGCACTTGGATGGACGTCTCAGGCGGTGTCCTGATTTAGCTGCAGTGTAGTACCCGTTCATGCTTTGTTTGGTTTAAAGTAGAGACCTTAATGATGTTTTGACGTGGCCAGTAACATTCCTGAACCCCTTTTAATGACTGCATGTTTTCCTTCTGGCAGTTAATTTCACACATACACCCTATCCCAAGCATTAAAATGTCTCTTTGAAGGGGAAAAAATAAACCCAAGATGGATATCGACAGGTTGATCTTAAATTTGCCTTCATACTTTGAAGGAACCAGTTGCACTTCCCTACAGAAAATCTGACTGACTGTCTGCTCCAATTACTGTTTATGTTATTTAGAGATTTGAGGAAATCTTGTGTGATGAAGGGCTGGCTTATTTTGGGCAATAACTCATCTGAGACCTTCCAACTAGTAGATGCTACGGTTTAGGAAGTTTCAGCAGTGCCCAACTCTGCACCCCCTACCCTACCCTACCCCTCATTTACCTACACCAGTCTGTTCCTACCAAGCTATTTATAATTTAATATGCCTAAGCAAACTCCTTTACCTCTGGATGGCAACAGCCCACACATGAGAAGGGAACAATGGTCCTCCTCTTCTTGGCCTCTGATGTGACATTTCTGAGTCCTGGATATCAGCCCAGCATCTAAATCCCAGGCGTAAATCTCGGGAATAAAATCCCGGGTGTAAATCCTGTTTAGAAGTACAACTTTAGGGTCCAGTAGGGTGAGCGGGACAGGCGGCTGAGTGGATTAATCTACCCCACCCCCAGGTCTAGAGTCTGGCCCAAATGGCTGGTCTCTCCTGCCAGATCATGTGTGGCCAGGATGTGAACCAATTACCACTTGGTCTGGTGGCCCAGGGCTGGGTTTGCTGGACCTTCCTGTATTGGCCTAATGCCTTTCTGCCTCCTCCAGCCACCCTGGACTGGTACCCTAGAGGATCATAACAGCTATACCTTGGTCCAAGTTCCCCAGTCCATATTAACGGTCAGGTTTACAGCCTTTCATGATTATATGCATTAGGCTTGGATCACCACCAACCCCCCCAACCTAGAGGAGCATTAGAGGTGCCAGCAGGGTCGTGTTTGTTGCTGCCTGCTACAAATACATATGGGACCATAAATTAAAGCTACCACTGAAAGTGAGAACAACTATACCAATTTAATATTAGCATGGTAGCTAGTGACTAGGAGGCTGCTTGTTGGAACCAGGATAGGAATCAGTTTTTCTGCCAAAAAAGATAGATATTTAGATAGCTAAACATTTAATTAGACTTGAAACTAATTTAAATATCCAGCTGTATGAATGGGTAACGCCATATATTACTTTTGAAAAAGACTCACATAACAAGTAGCATCAGCTAATTAAATCGTCATTTTAATAACACCTCATGAAAATACCAAGGTATTCCAGTGAGAGCACAAGTGTTAAGTATATATTTTCTTACACATATAATGCACAAAAATATATAATGTTTGTACTAATATAATGGTGCCCAATAATTGCAGTGCTAAAGGCTTATATTTTCTCACTGTCTCCTAACAGTGTAGCATATGAAAGTTTTATGAAGTTTAATAAAGTTTAAAATAGTTTTCAAAATATATTTCATACATATTGATAGCATGGAAGAAATCCTGGTCCAATAAAATAATAAATAATAAAAAAATAATAAAAGTTTTGTAGCTTTGCACGGTTATACATTTTTGGTAAACGTTATATAGACAAGGAGTATTTTAATTGTTCACTTAGAATTGCTTTTTAGTGTGTAATAAATCTTAACAAAGTGTCAGTGAGAAACAGTTTTAGCTGTGCTCTTTTAAAGGCAATAATTAGAGCCATCTGATGATAATGCGATGTATTCTGAAACATATGACTCATTACTTAGCACCCAGTAGAGGGGGGCTGTTCTTATTGTGTATGCCTGTTTAAGTTCGGCTAATATACATACAAATGAGCTAAAGTAATTCAACCAGAGGAGAGAGAAAAGCACAATTAGGCTCCTTTGTTCATTATTTAAGTAACTTTCTTGAGATATTTCCCAAAACTCGGGGTTGCCAAGTTTTCGCTCTTAAAATGACAGTTTCTACTTTTAAGTGGAATGTTAAGAGAAGTAATTAGTTAGCATGTCTATAGCAAACACATTGCATATGTCATGGAGACATAGCCAAGCATTTTACTATTTCTGGCCGTGTCAGATAGTGTAGAAAAACATGCACACTTCCTGCTGATACCTATTCAGTGACATTAACTTGTTTGACTTAATTAGCTTTTTGTGAAACAATGGACCAATCCGGGGAGACTCATTGCCTTTCCTGTTTATTTTGTCAGGCATTATTCATTCATTTGAGTTTAGTTTTTTTTACTTTGGCAGATCATACTGAACAATCCAATCATGTTAAACGCAATACTTGTAACGTACCCATGAAGCTGCATTCCTGAGTGTCGCGTTTGATGAAGCCCACCCCCCTTGCAAAGCTAATGAGATGAAAGAGAAATACACCACAACTGAAAATGCTGACCCTGAATATCATTATTACAAAACGTAACGGGATGCTTCTAAATTCTGCATCATATGTCTGTAGTAGGACACAGACACGCTCTTGGTCCCCCAAATACTGTTTGTGTTAATTAGTACCAGCAGAGCTGGAGTCACTCTGTGTTACTTGTTCCAGCTGTTAAGGACCGTGTGGTAGCTTGGATTTTCTTTTTTGTGGAAACGCCACTATTCAGGGTGCCTCATATCAGCTAGCCGACCAGCAGCACCCGTAGCAGGAGTATCGACTTCCCTGGGCTACTTCGACAACAACTGTCTGCATCAAAGTCCACCTGATAGTCTGGACCCAGGGAACTTAATCCATTAGTTTTTTTGGCTCCTGTGTTTCCTTCCAGGAACTCCAAACTGGGTAGGGGGGACGGGGGGCTTTCTGTGTGGGGGGGCTTTGTTCAACTGCCTCATGATTCTAGTTTTAACTGGAAAACCCCATTCTTCACTGGCGCCTTCCTCTACAGGCAAAGCTAATGCTGGGCTCTCCCCAAACGCAGCTTAGATGGCCAGGCAGTAGAGTAAAGGGGTATGCATTACGAATGGCTGCCTTAGCTTCATCTCAAAGGACACCTTTGCGAATGGAAACTGCAGTAAACTGACCGCAAGAAAAATACATCACACGATCATAGTAAATATCACTGGGAGAAGCTCAAATTAGAATTTTTCGGCATTAATGGCAAGACGTTTCGGAGAATTACAGAGGTGGAGTTGACAAAAGCATATGTTTTGGAAATAGATTTTAATGCCAACGCTGGGAGCCAGCTACCTAGCGTACAACCCCCCCCCCCCACACACACACACACACTGAGAGTCGTTGGAAACTGTGTGAAGTTAGTCTTGTGTAATACGGCATTTCTAGGATTATCAGAAATTCAACAGTCTAAAACACTTCAAACTTCATATTTACAACATGTTTTTTTCCACTGTATACAATGATAAGGAAATCCAAATACCTGAATAACAGTGTGCGATATGGGCATCGCTTTCACAAAATGTGTGTGGCAATTCAACGCAGATTCTGAATAGCCTGGGGACACCTCTGGGAAACCAGTACATGATCTCCCAGTAGGAGCGATAAGTCATTTCTGCTCACAATCTGTCAGTAGCATTTCCGTGTTCCCCTGCTGTACCTGCTTCATGGTGTGCTTTCACAAGAGCAGATGTCAGTTCACTAATGGTGCTGTTTATATATGGTTGCCTACAGAAGCTTCATAAGCTCCTTAAAGCCAGCATGGGTCCTGCCGGCTGTGCTGTGTCGGATTCTCTTTGATAGCTTTATATTACCTTTTACCACCTAAGGTGCTGATTTTCTGGACATTCTCCAAAGCAAGCAATGTATGCGTTCCACAATGTTTACCAAACGTCTCAGAGCAGGCCCCCAAACATCCACAAGAAATGTGTAGGTGGCCATTGAGCTAAACTGTTGTGTTGCCATATAACGAAACCGCTACTTGACAGTTTTGACTTGTGGATACGGAATGGATAAGTGGGTCACGCTGCAAGTGGTCACCAATGCAAGGGGTGCAAGAGTGGCCTTAAAGCGACAAGCAGTTAGGGGTCTATAATGAGGACAACCCTAAGCCATGTTCCGAAACATGCCTGTCCTCTACATTACCTAATACATGCTCAGGGTTAGCAAAACAAGCCCTTCTCTTTAAGTCATTTGTTTGACCAAAAGTACATTTTATGTTGATTTTATATATAATGGTTGGTGATGGGTATAAAATACCGACTTTTTCCTCATGCTGTGTTGAGGAGTTACTTTTTTTATTAGCAGTGGCAAGCTGTGTTAGCCTGGGAGCCCATGATGCCTTGCTGGGACAATTATATATTGTTTAAAGAGAGGCCCAAGCAAGGCGATATTACGTTATTATTACTATGCTTAAAACCTCCAGAGAATCATTACGAGGGAAATCTACGTTTTTGACAAAACAGAGTGCAGTTGTGAAAACATTACAAGCCAAACAGTAGAGCATTTGTGCTTGGAAATACCTTGTCCATCCCCCACCCCCAAAGCCCTTCCGCCATCATGAATCAAGGTAGCTGAGGACCCATGAATCGCGAAAAGGTTTCAAGTTGGAAAAATCGCCCATAAGAAATAGGCCGGAGTCTTGAAGTCAAACCTTCTGTTAGCACAATGGCTGTGAAAAGCAGGTGAGAAACAAGCTGTTTGCTGTTGAAATCAGTTCGAAATGTTTACAAAAATGGTCACGGAAAAAGACTCTGAGTTGCGCAAATCTTCAACAGGAATGTCTGAGATTCCAAAAATCTTGATAATGGCATAAAGCACAGGCGTTCTTGCCATCTGTATTATGTGTGTGTGCAGATTTCACATTTTTTGCCTGACCGGGGATGGGGGAGAGTGGTGCTAGTTGTTGACAGAGAGGCAGGTAGGAGGGAGGGAAAAAAGCAGACAATGAGGCAAAAAGGTGGACCCCCAACAGGGTTGGAAAACTGGTGTATCTGGGCAAAATCCGGATGAGTGGGCACCCAAGGTACAGAACATTCCAGAACCTTAATATTTGTGGCAAGTACACTGAAACATCACCAACTGTTTGGAAGCACCACATGAAAAATTTCTATACATTATTTGAAAAATGTTTCCAGTATGTTCCATAGACTAGAAAAATGTCTTTACCTTCAGTATTATTTGTTATATCAAACTTATTTATGGAAATCCCCTTTCTTGTACAAGTTGTGTGATTATAATACCTTTGATTATTCATTTAAAAGATAATCAAAGCGATTGAAATATTCTATAATATTGGAAAATAAAAGGCTCATGTGTCATGTGATTCTGTTATTCATTACGATGTTGATGTGGTATGACTAATGCCTGGGGGAATCCCACCCTAATATTTAACTCAGTAAATTCATGTAAATATTTGGCTAGGCAAAAACATTCAACAAAGGAAGCCGTGCTTTTATATTATACAGTACAGGAAGTGCAATATGTAAATATTCCATAATAATTAATGATGGCACTGCTTTTGGTGTTTCAGATTTGGAGGAGGTGCTGACTAAGAATTCAAGTTTGGGTTGATAACATGAGTGAATGTTTAAAATATATTTTTACAGTAAACATCACTATAGGAACACACGTAAAAAGGTGAAGAATAAATGTCAAAAAATATTTAATAAACTAAAAATGACTAATAAATTACCCTACTGAGATGATTAAGGCATCTCCTAATTTTTTTTAAATGGAGAAAATATCTGTCACAATTCAAGCCAACATTCACAATCGTTACATGAATCTTAAATCGTTGCGCAACTGTGCAACTTTCTGGTCTTCTTGTCAGATGTTGCAGTAAACATTTTACGCGCAGATTAATGAGACGGTGACTTTGGTTTAGATGAATTTTGTTGCTGAAGTGGAAAACCCAGCAGATGCAGAGTGTTTAGTCTGTGTTTTAAAGTTCTGTTTACTACCGATGTTAATCTGAGGGAGGAATGTACATGGGTGTCTTCTCACTACTGGTGCTACTGCCTTGCAAAGGGGTGTTTAGTATTATGGACTGAATCCTACAGGTGATGCAAGTTCTCTGAAAAACTCTTCACAATCCAAGCCAAGATGTAAGTGTTAGCTTCCATATCACCTGACTGAAGTACAACACTGACAACACAAAACTGATTTCAATAAAAAACAGGAATCATAGTTCAGCTTGTGTTTGTGTTTCATTTGTGGTCTTTTTATGATTATGTTCAGCTTCATAGGTCAGTGTTTGCCAACCCGGTCCTTGGGTACCACCCCTTCTAGGTAGGAAACAGGGAGGAAGCAAAAACATGGACTGTCTGGATGTCCCCAAGGACCGGGTCTGGAAACACTGTCATAGGTCAATCAGCACAGAAGAAAGTGGCTGAAAAACAAGACCTTTCTGATATGGATTTCAGAAGGTTCAGATAGCAGAAAAACACACTGGCAGCCCTCCTGGGGCAAAGCCAGGCACGGTGCCTCATGGGCCTGGCTGTGGGTGCCTGCTCTGTAGCCCATGGCATGCTCTCGGCCCAGTTGCCGGGGGGGCTCTGTCTCATTCTCTGACCACACACAGCCCAGAGTCTGGTCCCTCCACTCACCACGTGGGCCTGTGCCAGCTGGAACCAGGCGCAAACCCCCACACAGACACCGCGAGGGCCGGCCTCTGCGCTGCCCCCAGCCTGGTCATACAGACCTCAGCGATTACCATAAACTACATACCCATCGCCAATAAACACACACAGCGGCTCACAGTCTGACTTTTACCTTTTTTTGCCTCCTTCTTCCAGCCGCTCAGTAAAGATAGTAATCTTGGTGGGGGAATCTCTTTGGTGTTCCTCTCCGGTTAATCTGCGGTGGAGTGGGGTGGGGGGGCTTTGGAGGGTTCTAGGAGAGCCATGGCTCTCTTCCTGTTCTGGAGGCTTCAGTGATGTCAAGCTCAGCCTGTGGGGGTGGTGCAGACAGTGGCGGCGTCAGACTGCACTGTCTCTGAAGGGGACCGCCATTGTGGGCCAGTATTTGTGTGGGTGAAAATGCCCCCCCCTTCCTGTGTCAAATCTAATAAATTTTCTTCACTTTTACCCCAAGTGGTTTTTTGGTCTGTAATGGACTAAAATGTTTTCATGGATATTGTTATTGTTCAGTTTCTCCATTTCTGTTGATGACCAAATTACTTTTTTGCAGAATATAACATACTCTCTGCTTGTATTGTTAGTATTGTTTGAATACAAGCATCCACCATTTTACCTCCAAGTTTCGTCTTGGAAGTGAGGACGTATGTCAGTCTGGATATGTCTCGATCAGTATAGGGGAGTCAAATATACTGTATAATGCAACATACAATAGCACACACATTTAACTAAACCTCTACAGTGGCAGTGAGTCGGTTAGTTTTGGTTCTTGCTGCATACTGCACACGTGGGCATATATGTCCGCTAACAGCCACAACATCTGCTTCGGACGTCCCGGTAAATTTTAGGCCGTAATGGGACGCAAGTATGATCAGACGTTACTCGATAGGACGTAAGTCAATAGATGACTGTATATAGCAACATTTGCACAACACTTGTTTTGGCAGAGTAAAATGACATATCAGCCAAGCAATTCTAACTCACAATACAAATTGCAACTTGAAAATAAATATGATACTATTGTATATAAACTATTAGATAGTACTGTTAGTATGGCAAATAATTGCCCACTGACCTAACCAGTATTTTTATGTGGCAACTGTCACTTTTTCTCATAGACATCATTTTGAGTCCCCTTCGGCGCTGGGTCCAACTCTACCCCTTGTGCCCCCCTGCAGTGAAGTGAAAGGTCCAATTACAGAGGATTAAATTTGCTCCATGAAGACTGAAGGTGACACTTTGTACCAAGGCAACGACTGACGTATTTGATAGGCAAGCTTGCCACAGCTGCAGCGGACTCTCTTGCCCAACGTGGTCCACATGCTGGATGGTTGGAATCACAGACTTGCATTGTGAATGTTGAAGAAGGTGCAGTGATGTCAGAATCCCTGGACTTAGCTCACTGACACGTCTGTGGAAACACACAACCAGTACCCAGTGATAGAATATGTTCCTCTACCCTGATGCAAGCCAGACTGACCAACTGGTCAAACTCAAGACTCAAAGATACTGGCGGCACTTCCTAGCTCATAGCCGGAGGCTGAGGAGGGCCCTATTTCTAACACTGCAATCCAGTAGTTCAACAATAATGCAGAAGGGGTCTCTCTCTCTCACTGCTAATCATCATGGGCTCTGTTAGCCTGAAGCTGAACACGTTGTTTGAATACATCAGTATATGATAAATGAAAATACTAAAAGAGATTGACCTGATAGGAAGTTGGTTGAATGGAGAAAAATAGGGCCCTAATTAATAAATAATAATCATAATCAGGTTTATTGGGAATTTGTCTCTAGTTGTCAGTGATCACACGCAATCAGTGGGAATAGACGCAGTTAAAATAAGACAATAGTCACATACAATTCTGTTGATATACAGTATTAAGCAATAGACTTAAACAGTCAAATAAAATATTTAAAGTGATTTACATTGGGAGTAAGTGTATGTTTGTTCCAAAAAAGTATAATTTAACATTAGAACATATATTAACTGTAACATGAAAAGTAACAAAAATTTCTTTTGCTATGATGTTTCTTCTGATATTTTGTTGGGTAGCTATATGAAGACTGTTTTGGTTCAAACCTCTCCTCAGGGGCATCCCTGCCATTTCACAAGAGTTTCATACTGGGGGGACACAACTTAATAATTTAAATACAAAGGTAAATGTAGTGGAGGGGATGAATGAATCCAAATTAAATATTGGGGGGTACAAGTCTCCAGCATCCCCCTCGGTTCCTACACCCCTGATTCCATGTATACGTTAAACTTCATTATCACTTCACTTCATTTTATTAATTAGTTAAATAACTTGATGAGTTAGTGATTAGCCAAACACAGCATGATAGTCATCAAGGAACAAAAAACATTGGTGTATTGGATGGTTGCTGCAAATACCATGGTGACTTTAGCAAGAGACATAATTTCATAGAACTATACCAACATGAAGATCATTTAAATATCATTTTCTTTGGCTGCCTCAGAGTTTTGCATAGTATTGTATTCAATTCAATTCAATTCAATTCAATTCAATCCAATTCAATTCAATTCAATTCAATTCAATTCAATTCCAAATGGCACATGAAACATGGAAAAAGAAAAGAACCAAGTAGGGAGAACAAAAAAACTTCTGTGGGTCCAAGGTCAAATGGCTGCACAACTCCCCCAGGCATGTTAACGTTATAGAGAATAGAGCAAAAAGCAAGGTGTAATATCCATCCATCCATTCATCCATTCGTAATGTAACTGCTCACCCTGTCAGGGTTATAAGGGAAAATAATAATATAACTGCACCTAACAAAACAGAGCCAGGACACATGTGTCGAGGAAGCACATATATACTGAACCAGTGCAGGAGGCTGCTAATGAACTTAAATGTGTACATGTGTCTGTTCACTATCGGCTAGCATACAGCACATTACACTATATGTTTATATCCTGATTGTGACAAGCCGGTGCGATGGAAAAGTCGGCAATTAGGCGAAAGCCGCCGTGGCTAATTATGCCCCAGGGCATTTAAACATTTTCAGCCCAGCAGCGATGTGAATCAGAGTGCCCGTGACATTGCTGCCCTGTCTTAGAAGAAAACCAAGTCTATAGACTATAACAATGACCTAATCTTTTTGCAATCGAGTGTGTGTGACAGTTTATTTAGCACAAACCGTTGCTCAAAACACAGACATGAAATGTTGTACATACTCCCTATTTTGACGCCACTGGAACAATGGAATTTACTGAGTGGCCTCCACTGTATGAAGATTTTCCCGGATCCAGCTCTTAAGGAAACGGTAGCCTCTTCTTTTTACAGCCCTGCTTCCCTGATAAATGAACCTAATTGGGCTTGGTCACAGATCTCCAGCTGTAAACATTTTCTATTGGAGTCACACGTTTTACAAGCTTCTGGAATTACAGCTACTAGAAACTATATAACAAAATAACACTACCATAAAATATATATATATTTTTTTTCACTGTGTAACTTTTTGGTGTTTGTTCAGTTTTTATTTTTGCCATTTTACTCTTGTGCAAAGGGAATGATCTTAACAAACAACTCACTTTCTGCCATAGTAACTGCGGTCAGGATGAAATGAGGTGCATGCAGTGACATGGAAACAGGGAAAATGATGAATGAAATCGATTAATCATATATTTATTTGTCTTATGGTACTTACACAGCTTTCATGTTGTCATCCTTTTTTCTACCTGTTCTCATGAATAATGTAATGTGCATCTAAGCTGCATGTTGTGAAAGATTGGCAGATGCTTTTTTTAATGAGAAGCTGTGTCATGTGGGCGGGGGGCTTATATCTCCAGGCTCGGAAATCACATCCTGCCTCGCTGTGTGATATGCACTTAGTATGTGCCTGGTGTATCTGAATTACCCACGTTGTCTGATTCTGTATATGTGCCCTGTGATGGACTAGCATCCTGTCCAGGAGTACCTCAGCCTTGTGCTTTGTGCTGCCTGGGACAGGCTCTAGTACTTCCCACATCCCCAGCTGGAACATGGATGGATCAACATTTGCTATGATAATCACCATTGCTGTATATACATCATTAAATTGTGTGGTAATATTTCTTCTACAGGGCATAAGTTGTTAATAGGTAGTAGAATGAGGGGACACCTTGAAACTTCTGATCTCTTTTCCTAGTACAATAAATCAAAACCAGTTTGGAGATTGGAGTTCAGCAGTGTACTGTTTCAGCATCTGGTAAGATGAAGGCTCGCATCTGAGTTACTGGCCTGTTTCAGGAAACAGGCTGAAACCAGTTGGGACGAAGGTACAAAAAGAGGACTATCTGATAAAGCCGCTGGAGAACAAACTGATAAACTTCATTTCCGGTTTCACTCACAGAGTGAAACAGCCTGGGGCCACTTAGTCTGTCATGACAGTATATAAAATCAGAGCACCTAAGCAGTAGAGGAGGAAACATGAAAACCCTACTAAAGTCAGAACAGAAGCAGAAGGATGGCCAGCGATGAGACCAGCCATGGAAGCAGGGTCACGGAACATGCCCGAGAAATTTCTCCACAGTTCTGAGGTCCATGTCTGCCACCGGGGGCTGAAAGTTGAAAAGAACTGTAGCCTTTCATCACGCCTTTATTTTCTGACGTTTGTTTTAACAAGGTGTCTGTTTTCTGCAGAAACCAGGGGCGGCACTGAGTTGCCTGACCCATATTTACACACCGACGATTTGGAAAAACACCATACTGAGCATATCAGGTTAATATTGGTATGAGTTAGATGTTTGTTACAGCGTAAGACTGTTCCCTCTCAGGCCTGTTCAGCTGGCACAGGGATTTGGCAGGCCCGCCTGACGGCATTTATTTTAAACGTTATGGAGGACTGTCAAGTTTTCCACTTTTTTAAAAGTAGCACTAAAAAAAGGAGAAATATTTAGGCTGATATCATGAAGTGCTGCAGTCAAATGTACCAAACTTTTGAAGACCCAAAATGGACAAGGCACCGTCACGCTTACAACCTACGTCCCTCTTCTGTTAAAGTCCGTCTGTCATCATCCTGACCGATGTTGACGTGCCTTTGACTGTTTATTGAAATTCACGTCTGATTGAACCCGTCTCAAACGGCGCTTCCAAAAACCTTTCAGCGGCCTCCTGCATCGTTTATTGTACTTGTGTAATGTGAGACTAGCTAGGCTGGGCCTGTCGAGGCTAAAATGGTTGTATCCATGACTTGTCCCCGAATGCCGCAAAGTCAGTGCCCCGTTAAACGCTGCCAAATGGAAAACAGAACTGCTTTGCGGATCCGAATTGAGCTTTCGTACCGGCTTCAGGGGTGCTTTGTGACAGAAAGCTGCTCAGACAGTGACAGAGGACATTTCCTCGCTGGCGGGTACGAGCCTGAATTTTTTTTTACCTGTCTATTAATGAACTTGCTTAATATAAACTAAGGTTTTCACTGGACCACTGGGCCAATTCTGTGCCCTTGGAACATTAATAAAAGAATCCTTACTATTTGGAAAGTCATTTAAAACATCCACACGATGCAGTTTCGTAAAAGCATTATATAGCATAAACCGCTAGACAACTGATATTAATGACATTATATGGAATAATGCAATGCTAATATTTTCTGGAAACTTGGACGTGGCACCAGTTCTGCCAGAGTGATACTCAGCCACCGCTGGTGCCTTTCCTGGCTCGCGTTGCCAAGAGGCTTAATGAAGTTGCGTTAAGTCACAGCACGTCATGCTAAGTCCCTATAAATAGCAGCAATGGGTGGAATAAGGCATCAATAGCTACTGACTGGACTCATCGTCAGCAAACAGATTAAACCGGTAAGGGCCAAGAAAGTAGCCAATGGGAATGAGCCAGTGGGAAATTGATGAAACTTAGAATCGCACCCAATATGGGTGCTGAATCTGCTTTTCTGTTTGAATCCTCATTTCCCTTGTTTTTCCCATGTCCGGTCAGTCATTTCTAATGGCTCTGTAATAGCCAATATCTGTGCGTGAACAATGTTATGAAAAAATACTAATAAACTTATGCTGTGAAAATCTGATTTTTAAATGTTCCTCATTTCTTCATCATTCTCATAGCTGTATAGATTCCGTTGGGTTGACTAACTGCTGGTGTCAGTTTCCATTAAAGTTGCCTTGATCCTATCTAATTCAATAATGTCTTCCAGATTTCTGCAGAAAGCTTGAGGCCATCTTCTTTATTGAAAGCAAGTACTAATCGCAGTGCCGTTCTTTCACCGCACAGAAATCCCTGAGGTGGAGAAGAGGACCTGGAATTATCTGAAGATGTTGGATTCTTATAGCTTGCTGAATGATGGGTTCCATCCAGACCTCCTGCGCTCTGCTCCCTCAAGTCACGTCTGAAACTTTTCACGCTGGATGTGAACCCCCCCTCCCCCCCAGCTCCCTCCTGTTGACTAATTTAAAATATAGAAGTGTCAGTCGTTCTCAGTTAAGGCTTCATGTATGTTTTTATCATATGGAAGTTCATGAGAAGAAAATGATCCATCAAACAGGATAATATTTTAGAGAACAATTTGAACACACTATGCGTGACTAATGACATGTTAAACATTTACTTAGGACTGACATTAAGAAAAATCATGGTTGGGCTCATAAATATACATGTGACACACACATAGTGTTACCATAAATTAACAGACGACTGAACCATAATGAGGTTTGACTAAAGAACTCTGAGTGATATTTTCACCAAATGGTCCTTTTCATTTCAGGATTTAAGAGACACTAATATGCCATTAAAAAAATAAATGTATTGTATCTAATTATTCTAATGAATCCCATGGTTGATGCTCTCAGCATCTCATTGAGCTATTTCAAGAACCTGCACGGACAAGCAGCTACTTTTAATGAGGAAATGATTGTGATTCCTAAACTAGAGACATTTTGGTAAATTATATAAACTAACTTTTTTCCTGTAAACAAATGCCCATAAGATCCGAAAATAGTGAGGTACAGCTAGATTTTAATAAGGTTTTCATAAACACTGATGACTGGTGTGTTTAAAGGCAAACCGTAAGGTTCAGAGAGAGACGTAATCATCTTAAGAGCTGCGATATTTACCCATCTGCACCGCTAATTCCATACCATCAGGTTATGGCGTTGCCCTTGGATACCCAACAGAGATACAGCTGTGTACAAAACGCAGAATGAACTTAATTCAGGGGGGAACAAATTAGTCTGCATCCATACCGCCAGGTCCTGCTCCTGGACCATCAGTCCAAAATAACCCAAATCTGATCCCTTGGCGACAGTGAGGAGGAAAAAACTCCTGTGAAGAAACCTCTGGTGGCCAGGCCAAGAACGCAAGCATAAAACTTTCAGCATCACGCTCTTTAAGGGCTGAGCGGAATGTATTCTAAGCACTTGCTGTCTGGCCGTTGTTCACGCCTGCCATTTATTACTAGATGCTAAATATATTTACAAAAGACCAGGCTATGAAGGCTGCAGACGCCGTGAAATGCAGCTCTTCTGCAAAGCTCACATTCATGTTTATTTGAACAACAACCAGAAAAAGGCCTGTCCGGTCCAGCCTGTCGTCTTCTATCCATTTACCACATTGCTGACAGTGGTATGAAACTGCCGTCGGCTGTCACCTTTGGATTTTCATCTCTTTTACCTCGGCTCCATAAAGCGTATAACTGCTAATAACCTGCTGTTTCATTTTATTCAGCACATCATTTTAGGAAAACTTCAGCGAACCGTTTTAAAGCCAGTACCTCACAGTCTTACAGCGTAAGAGTTACACATTAGATATTGGATTCAACAGACATGTAAGTAAAAGTTGTTTCAAAAGTCAGAACTCTGAAAATAGGCTTTTTGGTCATAATATCTAATGTCTTGAAAACTATCCCTTTTCCCCCATTTCAATATTGTAATTATACTCATGATTAAGCAGCATGCATTTTGGAATGATACTTAACTCTTATTTATAATAATTTATAAGTAAAAAAAAACAAAATCTCATCTTTTGATATGAAATATAATTCAGTTTTTCCCAAATATAAATATTTGTTAAAGATAGATTTGAAGTGCAGAGGCCTCAAAAAGTGTAATTAGGGTAAAAAACAGTGTCTCTCTGTCAAAGATTTTGAATTTAAGAAATAGCTTGTCTCTCTGTAGTTTAAACTGCAATATACATAATCTATCCTCAAATATGTTATAGAGTAATTAAAGACTCTGAACAGCACATCTCCTACTTTTGTTTGTTAGGCAACCTTAAGTAATTTGATAGTAGGCAGGTTACTGGTTTAGGTGCAAGTCCCAAATTTGGTCCCATATTTCCCCTTTAACTGATGATATCATACAGTGTAACTAACATGCAAACAGATTTTTTTTTATTAGTGACTCTTCAAATGGGCTTCAAAATGTCCACCAGCCCCTCCCCCCACCGATCTACCACAACTTTCACTGAATCGTTTGACAGTTAATTTCTTTGAGCATAATGTAACAGCAACCATATTACCTCGGCCATAAATATTTGTCAGTGAAAAGAGGAATTGGTAGTCCTGTGAGACTCATGGCTGATGTGTGAGATTTCATAGTATGTTAGTATCATTTTGGAAGAATTATTTGTGAGAGGTAGTACATCACAATGGAGTGGTAGAATATGCCAGAATACTTGTTCATTATTTAGAGAACTTTTGTTTCTGAGACTACATCTGTCCAATTGACATATCGAAATAAAATCTTCATCCAAGGGTCCCGGTCACGAATGGCTGATCTCCATTGAGTGAGTTACTATTTTCAGATGATTTAGCAGCGACGTCATGTTATATAATACATCCTGTTTACTGTAGATAATTACAATATTATTTTTGTTGCCAAAGGAAATAAAAACAGTGATATTAAAGCAGCATGAGACGTATGATGCATGCTTGTGTGCGGATGATAAGTCCGCCTTGCTGTTGCAATCTTCCACTGTGTCTCCTGCCGCTCGTGGGAACTGGCTGCTAGGATGGAACTGAAAGGCAGCTTTTACGGATAAGCATCACTCGTACGTCTACAGGACATGTCCCACTGCTCACAGGCTGACAGAGCCAAAGATGTTGTTCACTCAGATTTATTACCTTCCCCAGAAAACAGTTTTCCTAGAGACGATGGCGGTTTCTGGGTGGGGACACAAGCCTGACGTTAGCCCTACAGGCTGGGGGGGCTGGGAACAGAATTGTCTTGGGGCAGCACACAGATAAATTAGCACCGGGTCGTTCCTGCCACTAGGGGCTCTGTCTCCCCTCTCACATCGAGTGAATCTGCTGATCGGCTGGGATTCACCATCACAATTATTTGTTTATCATCACGTCATGAGCATGACACAATTTTGCCTTTAGGGCTTTACTAGAGGAACGTCCGGTTCTGTTAAAACTTCATAACCAGGGGGACATTGTGCTGGTATTTTTCAAAATAAGACGTGATTAATCATGGACTTAGATGGTGACAGAACTAATGCTAACATTGCTAATAACATTACTATCTTATCTCCTTTTATGTTTCAGAGCCAGAGGCTGCAGTGGCATGGTGGGTAGCTTGGTAGACTTGCACATCCGTGCCTGGGGTGTGAATCTCTCCCCAGCTTCCTGTGGAGATTGCATGATCCCTGTGTTGTGTGGGTTTCCTCTTGTTGTCCAAAGACATGCAGGTGGGCTGTAGCATGGGAAACTATGTGTGTGCCCTTTGATGAACTGACCTTCCAGGCTGCCGTGTAACATTGGCTGGATGCATGTTGGACGATGGATGGATTAATACCACAGGATTCCATTATCTGACTTTTTAAAATGGCTTATCATTTTATCCATTTATACAGCTGGGTTAAATGAGCTTAAGTTTCTCTCTCAGGGGAGCTGCAGCAGTTGACTTCTGGGTTAACCACTACACCCCCTACTGCACACCTGAGGCAGTGCATGTAAAACATATTTAGAGTGTGGAGTGGCAGGAGGTGAGAAAGGGTAGAACAGTACATCCAGAGGCCGCAGAAGGGGGCTCGCGTTGTGGGGCGGCCAGAGTTTGGGGGAGCCAGTTGCCTCCTTCGTCCGCAACACAGGCCAGGACTGTGTGTGGCTTAGGGGCAGATGTGCCGGTGCGGTAATTAGCTAAACGAGCAGCAGCGCATAAGCGCAGCTCTCAGGCCCCGGAGCAGGCTGTTTGCTTAAGCCCCCATGCCAGGGATTTCATCAAAGGGGCGCAGTCTTCTCTGGCAGAGGCGCCCTTAACGTTCCACTCTCTGCACATGTCCATTGTGACTCACGGGGCCCACCGGACAGCCTGTGGGCCCCGATTGTTTGGCACATTCTCTGGACGACAGATAAAATTACAGCGTACATAGGAGCAATTCTGTGTCGCTAACACACGAGCGTTTTGTCCGACATGCTAGCTAAATAAATCGTATTTATACAAGAGTTAATGCTTTCAACAGGGACGTCAATTCTAACGGTCTGGCTAACGGACTGCTTCGTAGTATATCACCCGCGTTAAGTATATCGCCCACCGTGTTCAAGAGTGGCCCGAGAGGCCGGTGCGGCGTAACGAGAGCTGCGGCGTCCCATGTACTCACACACGCTCTCCGGATTTAACCAGTTGTGTGGGCAAGCAATCTGGTTCGGATTAACAGCAGCCGGATGTGAATAGGAAGCAACTATGAGGTCGGGCCTTCAGAAGAGTGATTCGGACCCTAATTAGCATATGAGTGAAACCCAGTGTCAAACAGTGGGTTTGAATTTCAGGCCCCGTGTCATTAAGGGATGTGCATCACCAGCAAATTAAAAAGGAAACCTTCTCCGGAGAGGGTGCCTGAGTCAGATTGTAGATACTATTAAGATGGTTTTTATACCTGTTTTTGTTGTGGACATTGAGGTTTATTCATGGCTCTGGTATTTTTGGTGTTCACTGTATAGCTTTTCTGTGTTCACAAGCTGGTGGCTTTATTCCAACATCTCACCCCAGTTCCTTATGATCAAAATAGAACCAGAAGCAGCACCTTCAGGTCTGGATGAATAACCACAGTCCCAGTACGTGGAAAGGTTTTCTGGTTTTTTAATGTATTTAGGCAGTAATTACCACATTACATTATAATTGCTTCTCTTATTTGTTTGATTAGATAAGGTAAACCCATTTCCTCAATTTAATTTGTTTAGAGGGCAGGTTAAGGACCCAGCAGAAGTCCACTACCGCAAAGAGAACTACAAGACCCGTGTGAAACAAGTAGCTTGTTCTGAACACTAATCACAATTGTCTTGATTTAACAAATTGTGATCATTGACTCAAGTTTTATTAACCTGATCATTCATCAGTATATTCAGTAAATACTTCCAGGGTGTTCTCAGAAATGTGTCAGAGTAGGTGCTGGCCAGGACTGTCTTGTTTGTCTGTACACCTAAGTCAGAGAAAATGTACAGGTTGGCAGGATAATTGTGTAATTGGGGTTGAATGTTTGAAGGTCACAGGTGCAAATCTGTCAGGCCTTTGCTGGAGATCCCTGGACTGCACCAGTAAAGGATGCATTCATGTAAATGGGTATAAATTGCTATATTCCTTCATTCCATCATATTATTATGGGATGTTTGTTATGAAAGCTCTTCACCATAGCTCTTTGCAGGACTGTTAATGAAATACTGTATAGATTCAAAGGTCAAAGATTGTACCTTCTGAATTCTATTGGAAAAATAAAAATAATAATACTTTTCTAGTAATATATGGTAGTACCATTGACAGCACTATTTGCTGGTTCCTTTTTTAAAAGTAATAGGGCTTTGAAGTCACTTTGCTCTTTCAGTGTTACTTGAGACGGGGGTTTTGCTGTGCCTACAGCTGAGAGGTGAAGCATGCAGGAGGTCTCTTCATGATTCATTGCAGTGTGAGAAGGCTTCTTCTGATCAGCTCTCAGTTACCATCTGATCTGAGGCCGCTGGGCAGTCACCTAATTCGTCCAGGTGACAGGAGCAGGTGCTCAGTGGACACCCGGCCCTGGCTGCTGACCGCCACTGCCTCTGGTCACCGACCGCCGCGGGCACTAATTACTCCAGTGAAAAGGGTAAGTTTATTCTGAGGTGGTTCCCAGCCGCTTGCCGCATGGACCTTAAGTTAAAGGAGACGCAGAGCTTAGCTGTTTGCTTAAGTGAGAGCGACCTGATGCCCGAATGAGAGGCGTGCGTACAGCATGCAACTGACACTATGCCGGCTGGTAAACAAGGCTAGCAGGCTAACCACAGAGAGTGTTTATGCGAATGTGTGTGTGTGTGTGTGTGTGTGTGAGGTCCAGGCGGCCCCATAGCAATTATGGACTGAAATGGCCGTGCTCTGTTCCTGAATACAGAGGCCCGGTGTCTGTCAGACCCTGCTCAGCCTCCTCACCATGTTTCCTGGATGCACTTACTCACGTCTGATGTATTGCCTGCCGCACCAGAGCTGTCAGCATGACTGATGACCACTTTTCAAGCTCACACAAACAAACCATATTGTGGACTGACGAGTCTCCCGACCCGTACGGCAGATCGTGCTGCTCACCGTGCCCTCATGGAAACGCTTTCATCTTCTCAAACTGCACATTTTTCCGGGACTGTAATTATGTCGAGTGGCTTGGTGTCAGCCAGATGCTTATTAAGCCAATTAGTTAATTGGTGACTGCTTCCTATGAGGAAATTACTAATTCATTCCTGAAAAATGTACCTTTTATAAAATCTCCATGGAGTGTCTGAAATGAAAGCCACCTCCTTGTTTACATTCACTGGAGAAATTCCACTTCACTGGAGTCTGGAATTTCACTGGAGTTCTGCAGTTAGCCCTTATGTTTCACTTCAGACCAATCACAAATTGGCAAAGCTACAGTTTTAATTAACTGTATACATATATGACATTTTTGGATTTCAGTTTTTCAGGTATTATAGAGCTGCAGGTTCAAACCCAGAAAGAGATTTGATGTTACTGTTTCTGAAAGCATATGTCTTTGATCTTATGGCTTCTGTATAACAGTGAACACACTGTGGCTTATACAGACTGGGGCAAATACACACTGTGGCTTATACAGACTGGGGCAAATACACACTGTGGCTTATACAGACTGGGGCAAATACACAC
>JAAGVU020000001.1:28978466-28991110 GCA_011763525.2 Mormyrus iriodes
CACACTGGGGCTTATACATGCCGTGGCTTATACACACTGGGGCTTATACATGCCGTGGCTTATACACACTGGGGCTTATACACACTGGGGCTTATACATGCTGTGGCTTATACACACTGGGGCTTATACATGCCGTGGCTTATACACACTGGGGCTTATACATGCCGTGGCTTATACACACTGGGGCTTTACACACTGGGGCTTATACACACTGGGGCTTATACACACTGGGGCTTTACACACTGGGGCTTATACACACTGGGGCTTATACACACTGGGGCTTATACGCACGGGATCTAATACATACTGGGGCTTATACATGCCGGGGTTCATACATGCTAGGGCTTATACACACTCAGGTTAATAGACACTGGGGCTTATACACACTGGGGCTAATACACACTGGGGCTTTACACACTGGGGTTTATACGCACCGGGGCTAATACACACTGGGCCTTATACACGCTGGGGCTTATACACACTAGTGTTGGATATTGAGGGTAGGTCATGCAGATATTTTTCTGTTGAAGTGAATGATTTAAATCTTGTGCTCTCACAGTATGAAGGGCCTCCTTTCAGGCTGGGGACCTGTAAGCTCTCCTCCTGTCAGCCTTCCCGATATCATGTATGAATTACGATGTTATGATGTCACTCGCCACTCCATTTGAGGTGGAAAAGGAGAAGGAAGAGACTCAATCACAACAACCGTTAAAAATTTGAAAAGAGTTCATGAGATATTACACTTAATCTTTGTGGTTTTGCTAAATTTGGAATAAAATGGCTCTTTAAATGTTTAAATAATGGATATTATTATTAAAAACATAGTAATATATTTTATTATTTTTAATAATAATACCATGTGTATGTATTTTCATAATGACTTGTCATATGAAGACAAATTAGGCAACCCACTGTCCTACCCGGGCTGTAACATTGTACACGAGAAGGCCAGAGACCAGCCACCATGCCGGGAATGCAGATCACCTCTGAGACCCACCTCCCCACCCCAAGGGTTTGCCCCTTAGTGGAGGATGGAGGCAAGCCAGGCCCCTGTCACGCTGCATGAAGCGTGCAGAGAGAGAAGCGGAGCGTGCAGCTGAGCTGCATGAAGTGCAGGGGGCTTGTTCCTGTGTGGCAGGATTGGGGGGGGGATAAGTCTGCCCAACTCTTCATGGAGTCCAGCAGTGCATCTGGAAGGGAGGGGGCACCACACGAGGCTGTGAGAACATGTCAAGTTTACAGCCTGCTGGGGGGGTGGGCTGTTCATTCCCCTTAATTTTTTTTTATATAAAGCTTACTTTTCTTGTGGAAGACATTTTGGGGTTATATCTCCAAATAAGCGGCTGTTTAACTGCGGTTAGACCCTGTAGGCTGAAAATTATGCACTCCTCTTAATTGCTCATAATTTTTTAATTTCACAATTTATTTTTCTGGGGTCCAGAAAGAGAAAAAAGTCTGCTCTATATATAGCCTTCCAATAATTTGACATTTTCATTTTAGTAGATACATTAACATATTTATAAAATATGATATATATACACACACACACCATGAGAAACATGGCGAGTGAAGGGAGATGTCCTGGGGGGCGGAGCCAGTGACAGACCCACCTGTCCAGCACATCTGCACCTTCTCAGCCTTTATGTACATCAGTGTTTCTCAAACTGATCCTAGGGAACCTCCAGACGGTCCACAACATGGACCCAGACCCTGATGCCCAGAACCAGTAGATAAACACCCAAAGCTTGTGTTGTTTTGTTAGTCTCTATTGAACATAGAGAGCTTCAGTGGTGAGTCAGTTAAACTGTTATGATGTGTGGCCATTTTTCTGGCATTAGACATTGATACCATGAGAAACATGGCTTCTCCCTGAAGCCTTGGCGTACCCATAGTGCAGCTGCTTGCGTGATGATGCTACAGAATAATTTAATTTGGCCCTTTCAGATCACTTCAGTAATTCTTCTCCCATTTCTGGTTCTGGGTGCAGGTGGATGTACCATCACCAAGCCAGGGGAACCTGAGAGACTCTTTCTGCTACAGTTTCCTCACTCTTTTTATAATTATGAGACTTTTTATGTTCTGTTATAACCTGTGTATCTAAAAGAACAGTTCATTGGTGTTCAAAAAGGCTCTTTGTTCATGAAATAAAAAGGCAACAAAAAGTCCATGATCACTGGCAGGAGAAATCATGTTCCCTGTGTAAGTGTCTCTTTGTAGAAGGATTGCCATTGTATCATTGTTTTCAATCATTGTGTTTTCAATTTTCCCAAGCAAAATATGACCACGGTGTGTGTTTATGTATAAGCTTCATACCACTATGAAAATTGACAAAAGGCAGCAATATATTGTGAATAATTTGTTCCCATTTCTGTTCTGGGTGTCCTTCTGTCATTTAGAATCTATGTCTGACAGGTTTTAATTTTTATGCGTTTCATGGGAATTCCATGGTTACTTATTTTTCAGTCTTTTGTCAATGAAAAAAATCACAGGAAAGTTATGTTAGAGGTATGAATGAGATTTATATGGAAATGGTTGCACTGTGCAGAATTCACAAGAAGACTCACCATGTCTACATGACTGAAATATATAAACTGATTTCAATAACTGTAAATTTTGCAATGAAACATGTCGAGTACATATTAGTTTGGTCTAGATCAAAACGTTTCTTTGATGAAAGAGTTCTATACCTTTGCACTGCAATAGAAATCCCAGTGGGCTGTACTGGGGCCTCACACCTCCAGGGTTGGGGGGGTTTGACTTCTGCTCTAAATCGCAATTACAAGTAATTACAACCATTTCATTTCATTTTATGGTATCAAAAACAAAAAACATGTAGCCTAGAGAAACAACAATTAGAAAAACAAATAAATAAAAGTACTGACTTTTGTTGCACGCTAATTTCCACCAAGGAGGTCATGGCTGTTGGTAGGGACAGGGCCAGGAAAGAAAACTCCACAGTCGTGTTTCGAACTTCATCATTTCTGGTTGTAAAATTTAGACAGGTCTTAAAGAGTGGAAAAGAAAAACACAGGTTCTGTCAATAAATCACTAAAACAGTTTCCCACCCCTCCACTCTTTTGGAGAGAGTGGATTTATGCTTATAGAGGTTAAAGAGACCTTTCTGAATCTTGGCAGTCTGTACTCTATGTACGAATTACATAATTAGACTGTTTGGCTGAGTACAGTCTTATTTTTAAAAGTCTGTTTACATGCACAAATGCATATATAAGAAAATCCAATCAAGAAGCTGAAACTGTACCAAGACATTTTCATTATGAGTTACATGAATTACACTCTTAATTTGAATGAAGCCTAAAGATTGACACAACACTCTGAATGTTTCCTGCTGAAGAGTCCCATCTCTTCCATTCATTTGCTCTCAGCCAAGCTCAAACACTCCAGTCTCCAAGCAAGAACCAACTGGGTGTCACTTTTTCTTCACCCGAGGCAGGAAACCGTATCCGTTACTATGAGAAAACTGAAAAACCCCAACTTCCTCGCGGAGTCTCACAGCACATGGGCCGGCCGGTAGTGTGAAGAATTGGTGTTCCAAACCAAAATGCTGCTGGATCAAATCTCAGGAGGTTACTTATGCTTATACCTTTGAGCAAAACACTTAACCTGAATCGACTCATTTAAATATTATATAAATGAATACCGTGTACAACTCCAGCATCTGTTAAACAGCCAATATTAACCATAGTTCATAAACAATGAGTACTGACAGATCTATAGTGTGAGTGAGCATCAGCGAAACATTTGGATTTGGCCAAAGCCAGAAGAATGTCAGCTTGGCAGTTGCAGGTTTGCTGTAGTGGCTGCTGAACAGCCTTTATTTATTAATGCTGCCCTCATTCCTTCTCTAAAATTGAATTACTCAACCACACAATAAAAGTCTCATCAAGCAGACTGGTCTGGTTTAAAGCCTTCGGCAGACTGGGACATTGTGTTGTCGGGTTCAAGCCCTGCTTGTAATTAAATAGCTATATTGAACCTCACACTTTATTTAAAACATAGTTGTGGGAGGGGGCCACCCACCCAGATTGCAAATGTTTGGTATCAGGGTGGCAGAGTGCTCCTTACAATGGAAAATATGACAAATATCCTTATGACATGTTCCTACCGGCTATCTGGGTGTCAGGAGGGGTTTTATTCTACTTGAGACAAACATAATATGTATCCTCTCCTTAACACAGACAATGACGTAAGATTTCTTAAAACCCACCCTTTTGTAGAAACATTGTCTGCACCACTCCTTGTTTTTAATATGAACTTACAGGTTTCCCCTGCTATCCAAAAGTAGAGTATTCCTGTGAAACATTTCGTAAGCCGAAATGGCATAAAGCAGGGGTCTCAAACTCCAGTGCTGGAGAGCTACCGTACAGTAGGTTTTCTATCCTATCCGGCTTCTGATGAGCCACACCTAAATACCAGGAACAGGTGTGGCTCATCAGAAGCCAGGTGGGATAGATGACCTCTCGGATAGTAGCTCTCCAGGACCATATTTGGAGACCCCTGGCATAAAGCAAAGAAGCAATTACCATTAATTAATATGGAAAAATATTTAAAATATTAAGTCAAATATTTAACATTGCCAAACTCAATGAATAACCTACCAAATCATACCAAATAACACTTAAAACCTAAAATGACACCAACATACAGTAAAAGCAGAGATGATAAGATAAATACACAGCCTATATAAAGAAGAAATAATGTACGTATGGTGTAGTTTCACTTACCAGAATCAATACAGTCATGTGTCGCTTAATGACTGGGATGTGTTCTGAGAAATGCGCCATTAGGCGATTTCGCCATTGTGAGAACATCACAGAGTGTCCTCACACAAACCTAGATTGTATAGCCTACTACACATCTAGGCCATATGTTTTAGTCTACATAATGATAAATAGTACAGTATAGTAAATACATAAAATAGTAATATAGTTCTTTCTTATCATTATCAAGAATTATGTACTGTACATAATTGTATGTGCTGTACTTTTATACGACTGGCAGCGCAGTAGCTTTGTTTACATGAACATCACCACAAACACATGAGCAATGCGTTGCTTTATGACATTATGACGGCTACAATTTTGCTAGGCGATAGGAATTTGTGAGCTCCATTATAATCTTATGAGAGTACCGTCAGTAAATGCAGTGCATGACTGTATATCTATAACTGGCTCACTGATAAACAAACGCTAAGTACTCTTTCGGCTTATCTCCTCTTTTTGTAAAAGTAAAAATCATTTTTGGATTTCTTTTGTTTAGCGAAAACAGATGCCAATGTATGTCTTTCTTAAAAGCAAAGTAGCATAAAGTGAATGCTTATAAAGTGGGGGATACCTGTATTTCCACACCTTCTGGTTGTACAACAGCATGCCATTATTTTAAATCAGATGAGTTTCTTGTGAATTGAATGTGAAGCCACCATCCATCCATCCATCCATTCATCCATATTTTATATCCCTTTTCATCCACAGATTCACAGTGAGCCTTTAGCCCTGATCTTTTCTATCCTCCCTGGTCTCCGATGAACCACACCTGATCTCAGGCAGATAGTGACTCACCAGTTGAGACTGAAAACATGCTGGATATTTGCACTCCAAGATCAGAGTTGCTTATCCTTGCTTTAACTTATCCTGGGAAGCATGGAGCACAAGGCAGAGGACAAGGATGGAATGCCAGACCATTGCAGGCTGTATGATTCATACATCAATCATTTATTATATTAGAATTGAAGAGAGTGTTGAAGGTCAAAGTTCACATAATGTCCTGGAATTACTGGACGTCTTAGAGCTTTCTGATTATTTTTCCCATTTTCACTCAAAACTTTCTCCGTATGTTTTGGTTGTTATATATGTAATATTTCTGCCATGAAACCCACATATGAGTTCCAGTTGTTTTTCCAGGGAGCAGTATTTGTCTCATGCTAGAGAATGTATCTTATAGTGCTCCATTGTCCAAGTTGGCATGTTAGGAATAGTTAGCCCTCCAGTTACAGTCACAAAGTAAAAATTCATTTTGACTAGTGAACGTGACTTTAGATTCACCCCAAAACCACACTTCCTGAAAAACATACTGGCAACTGTAGTACTTGGGTCTTTTTGATACAAAAGCACTGGAAGTATAATTGGTTTAATTTTTTAAAAATGTATTACCATATGTACAGAGTGAAACTTCAGTCTGAGATTTAATCCTTCAAGACAATTTTGCCATCTCTGCCTTATTGTAATGCAGATACCACTGGCCACATCTTCACTTTTACCTAAGTACATAGCTGTGTCTTATCATTAGCAGTACAAAATGACCCTCATGAACTGGGTTTCAATTGTAAATAGGAAATTGAATATAGTGTACCTATTTTATACAGGAAATTGAATATACTGTACTTTTTGTAAACAGGAAATAGATTTTTTTTTGTGCATCAGTCCAGTTGCAGACTAACACGGTACACTGCACATTGTGTTGGATGCAACCCACACAACAATTGCTAAGAACTGTGATTAATTTTCATTTGAAGACATGGTGGTGTAGCAAAAGCCAGAGACATACATCACGTACATATTTATGTCAAATTTATTTCATTTCAAGTTTAATCTTCCATGAGGAGATGGGCAGACTCTAGACAGCATTCATGGAAGTGGACTTGATGACACAAAGTGTTGACAGATACCTCTTGTTATGAACACAGACAATTCCCCTGAACTCCTCATTAGATGTTCACCTACTGTGGAAATGACACAGGCAGACAGTAGAAGACTGAAGATGGTCACCTTTGCAACAAATAGTACTGACTGGAGCAAAGGTCTGACAACTGGTAGGCAGTGAAATCCCCAAGGAGCTGACATGAGCTGAAGCAGTAGAGAGCCTTCCCAGTTGGTTACTCTGTAGGACCTGCACTTTAAATATTGTAAGTGGAGGAGGAAGAAGAAGAGGGCTTGCAATGTGGGGAAAGAGGGCCTCATTCTGGGGGTGCTCTGTTTCTGTGCATAGGTGTGGCCTCCCACTGCAGTCGTATCCCATAATGCAAATTGCTTGTAATAACTAATAGCAATTATACTATAAGAAGCTATTTAGATAACATTTATGTTTGGCGGTAGGTAGCTCTTGATCCAACTCCTAAGTGTTTATCCACAAAATTACAGCCATTCCAGGAGTTAATAGAGAGCTTTCTCTTTGGCCATAGTGCTGGGTCTCAAGCTAGTTTTGACTTACACTCAGGAAATAATTAGCCTCATTTCCTTCTTTATTGGTTAAATTCGACCAGCTCTGCTGAGGAGGTTGTGGCAGTTGCCTTCAGAAAGAGATGCTTGATGAGAGTATCTTAGTAATGATGCGTGTGTACAGGGTCGATTCTCCAGACACGTAAATAATAAAAGAGACCATTGTCTGCTCCGTTTTGACCCACAAACCTAGTGAACCTACACTAAATTCAGTACATTAGTTGAAAGTGCGGTTATTAAGAGTACTGGGTGAGATGCTGGATCTCTGCAGTCAGCTTCGATCAAGCATATTTTTATCTTTCGTTCTGGTCCATATGCTTCTTTGCCAGCTTTTCTGGTTTTTAAACAAGGCACCAGCATTTTTAATTTAAACTGAGACTGCAGCTACTGCTTAAATGCTTTATTAAGTCATCCACTGATTTTGACTTGCATTGTTGCTGGTTGTACCATGGCCTACAATGCATAAAGGTTGTGGGTCATGGTGTAAGTTGTCATAAAAATGCTCACTCCTCACACAGAGGGATCTCATCTTGGGCATTGAGATGTGAGGTTCCTCCGCCAGGTGCCATGTTCCATGTTTACTGTGAGAACGCCATGCTTATAATTATTTTTGCATGACTTCAAACACTGACATATAAAGTCACCTGCTTCTAGTATTTTTTTTTGCTGAAATCGAGAACGGGTGACAGCCCCAAGCTTTTCCTCAAGTGCTTTTATTCAGGCATGTGGAAGAGCCCCCAACAGCTGATGCTCATCTGCACCTTCGCGGCGAGCTGAAAGTAGCCCTATTCATCTCCATGAGGTGGGAAGCTTTGACAGCGCTGTACCTTTCCACATCTAATAAAAAGCTGCAAGCTATTACAACTATAAAAAAGCTCTCTTTGATGTGGTCCATTCTCCATCCTGTCCTCATCTCCTTGCATGTTTTTACTGTGCTATAAATAACTAATGGAGAAGAGTTCAGGGGCACACACTCTCAATGATGCCTCATAGTCATTTCATCATTTTATATGTATTTCATGTCCAGTTCCAGCTCTTCCTGGCAGTTCTGTAACCTTATGTAACGCACTTCTGCGTTACATAAAAAGTAGTTGTAAGCACTTAGGCTGTAAGTGTATAGATGTCGCTCTTTGTCACACATGCAGAATTCTTGCCAAGGGAACAGCAGTGAGTGCCTGAATCTTCCTGTTTTGGTGAATTCATCAGGGAACTGATTTCTATATTCTCTTGTTATACGTATGTCTGCTGCTGGGGATTAAAAGTCTGTGCATCTAAGAGCGAGCCTAACAACCCTAACAAGTGTCACCCTAACCCTAACAGCCTAATCCTAACCCTAACAAGTCTAGTCCTAATGAGCCTGATCCTAACTCTAACAAGCCTAACTCTAATCGTAATGAGCCTAACCCTACCCCAAACAAACCTAATCCTAACATTAACTAACCTAACGCGAACCATAAAAAGCAGAATCCTAACTCTAATAAGCCTTATCCTAACCCCAAAAAGCCTAATCCTAACTCTAACTAATCTACCCCAAATAACCCGAATCCTAACTCTAACAAGCATAATCCTAACCCTAACAAGCGTAATCCTAAGTATAAGAAGTCTAATTCTAATCCTAACTAGGACTGTGTATAGAATCTGGCATTACGATATGTTTCATGATACATGAGTTACAGTTCAATACATCACAGTATATTACGATATTGTACGATTTTGTGATTTTTTTAAATATAATTTTAGGAAAACTGTGATGGAGCCATTCTAACTATTTCGGATTCAGCCATCGGTGGTTACTAGTCAGCTACCTTTGCTAATGCTAACTTTAGTGGTGCCTTTACGCTACTTCCTATCTCAAATGAAATAAGATGAGATGACATTAAATAAGATACCTTTATTGTCACTGTACATATACAATGACATGTCGTTTGGAGCAAGCTTGTAGATGCCTAGCTAAGGAATAATACTCTAAAAGAGTAACACTTATATACTATTAGTACAAATATGATACATAATAAATAAAAAAATATAATAATAATAAATGTAATTAAATATAAGATATATACATCCAAAATAAAGAAGAAAAAAAACATAAAGAAGAAAATGTGGGTATTGGGAACAACGAAACCAGTAGCACATCTTGTTAGAGAAATTTTGCATAACAAATGAATGCCTGTGTGCCGCCATTTTGGTTCATAGTTCCCAGTTTATGTTGTTACATTGGAGTGGAAGACTCAAAAGACTGAATATAGCTTATACTGCTATCTGATGGTATGGGAGTCAAAAACAACACAAAATGAGCCCTTGTCTGCCATGAAGCTTTTCATGTAAACTATTAGCTAAAAATTGATAGTTTTTGGGAATCAATATGGTATAAGAAAACAAAATATTGCAATACTCAAGTATATTGATATTTTCTTATACTCCTAATCCAACAAGCTTAATCCTAACGCTAACAAGCCTAACCTAAACTCTTGCAAGCCTCATATAATTTCAGCTTTTTGTCACACAGTTTTATGCACCTTCCTGCCCTGATATCAGCTGGACCTTGCGCATTTATACCTGAACAATTCATAATTTTACGCTATATATTGGGACTTTCTCTGCCAGCCCCAGGAGGATGGTTCCTCCCAAGGTTTCTTCCTATGAGGAAGTTTTTCCTTGCCACTGACACCTCTGGCTTGCTGTGTGGGGGCATTGGGTAGGGACAGTGGCGGACTCAGGCTGTTTTAATTTCTGATGCTGATCAATGTCTCAACCCGTCTAGGTCCCTCCACAAACACGGTGTTCTTAGCTTCTACACAAACTCCAATGATTTTCCAGAAGGTTCTGTCTTTGCTTACCCCTAAGAGACGTAAGGGAGAAAATCAAGGTGCAAACCATGTAAAAGTAGTGTAACAACATATGGACATGTGTTGGTGGGGGTTTGTTTACTCTCACACAGCCACCACTCAAGTTTCCTGGCAGCTGTGAAGGTTTAGCCAGTCACGTTCTACTCTCCTGTGCTCAGTGGTCGCTAAGCAACACCTATGGCGTCCCGTGACTTGTCAGGTATTGCTGGGGCACTGACTTCACCGGTGCATCTCTTTTGTTTGCAGACTCCAAGGATGTCCCTAGAAAGCATCTCCATCAAACTACGAGGATTTTTTTTTTTATTTCCTGTATTTTTAACACTACATCAAAGTTATTATAAACTCACCAACTCATATTTCACAAGGACTTTTATAGAATGAAAGCAAATATGCTCACATTAGGTGCCTGGCTAGCGCTTACATCCAAAGCAACAGAGAATTACATCCCTTTATAGAGTCAGATTGTTTTATTGGAGTAATTCAGGTTAGGAACTTTGCTCAAGGGTCCTACATCGAGCCACCTTTAGGTCAGCAGGCTACAGCCTCAACCACTAAATGACCTATATTGCTTGAATTTATAGGCACCGCTCATTTATAAGTATTTTTGGTGTTTTTCTGTATGCTAAATGGGGGTGAATTTATTTATTTTTCAAGCTCGACTTTTCAAACTAAGACAGCAAAAGTCAGTCAAATGTTAAAAAGCAAAAGATAAAATGTTGTTTTAACATCCATTTTATTCTCAAACAGGATCAAAAGGAATATATATGACTTCAAGCAAGATGTAAGTGATGGAAAAGAATTTAGATGCGATAATTTATCTAAAGTAAGATCGGTGGAAAGTGCATGCTGTCTACACGACAGAAATATGCTCAGTCAACTGGAGAAAAAAAAATGCAGGCTTGTACAGATTCACAGCGGATAAAAGCTGGATTATAATTAGCTAATGAAAAAGCAAACAGAGTGGTGATGAGTGAAGCTCTCAGTGTCGCCCACCATGGGAGGGCTTTTCTGCAGAGACTCGAAAGCTAGCAGCCAAACCCAAGGGCTCGGGCTCTGGCCAAAGCCCGCTTCCAATTTCACACTGATTCTTGTAATTACTGCGTCTCGTCTGGTAGCAAGTCTTTAAAGACATGCAGGGCGATTCCAAATTAGCATTACAGACTGAAAAATCGCTCTGGGTATGGAGCGGCCACTAACGGTGGCTTCATCCTGGGAATCAAAGGCCCGTTTACAAGGCACCCAACAGCCAGACTGCTTTCTAGGTTAACGGGCTGGAGACTGTGTCTCCGCCAGCGTTGATTCAAAGTCACTTTACTCATACGGCTAAAAATACATGCTTTAAACTGCGGCTTTAATAACAATGTGCAAAGTCTGCTGCGCGTTAGTGGCCCTGTTAAAGAACACCGAAGGACATGTCAAAATGGTCCCATAACAAATTGGGACGCCATATAAAAAAATAAATAAAAAAACGCCCCTTTGATGGTTGTGGCAATAGCATACCATTGATGTGCTCGGCAACAGGGCTTCATGTCAACAATCTGTAATAATGGCGAGTAGCTGTGATGCCATTAGCAAGAGCATAATATCAGTTTTGCATCACAGCAGGGCACACACTGCATATTTTTAACAGTAAAAAGATATTTTATGTTATTCATCAATGTCAATGCGTTTGTGGCATTTTTAAATTTGCCTTGTTTTTATAGGAGCCCATGCATGCAGAATGCACCGTAAGCTTTCATACAGTACCTTGCTTTTCTCTCAGATGTGATTTTTATCAGTTCTAAATGGTGAGAACCAGAAACAGCCCTTCAACCGTTATACTAACAATACCATAGCCTTTCTTTGGATACAGATTAATTCATATGCTTAAGCTGCCGCTCAATGCATTTCCATCCATCTTTCAGACACTTTTACAGAGCAAGTTTTGTGGGGAGGTGAAACCAGGATATGAGTGGACGATAGCTCAGTGCTAGATTGATTTATGAAAGGAAAACCATCATCCGTCTTCCAGCAGCTTATCCTGGTGAGGGTCACATGGCCTGGAGCATGTCCCAGACAGCATAGGGCATGGGGACAGCCCGGTCAGCACATACACTCACGATCACATGATATGGGAAATGTAGAGAGCTCAGCATATGAGGAAGCTGGAGAGCCATGAGGAAACTTGCATGACCCTGGGGGAACACACACACACACACACATACACACAGAGGTAGGCAGGATTCAAACTCCTATCCCTGGAGGTGTGTACTGAAACATGGAACAACAGTCACAGCTCTGCGGTCATAAACCTATGGTAAGTATCAAACTATGGAATAAAGAGAAGCTGGACACCTTAATTGGATGGATGGAATGCAAGAACCAGCTTTCTCCTTTAATGTATTTATTTAATGCAGATTTAGATATAAATCTTTCAATTCTTTCTTCCCCAGACGCCAAGGCGTCAGGTAATGAAGCAGATTTTGGAAGGTGCGAGAGCAGGGGGTCTTTTATGCTCGTAAAAACACTCAGAGAGCTGCCAGCAGAGACAGGGCTGAAGGTGGTGTGGTTGGTGGGGGGCCGG
>JAAGVU020000001.1:29017607-29034852 GCA_011763525.2 Mormyrus iriodes
GTGCATTACTGTATATTATAGTAAATATAAAATTATTTTTGTTAAAATATGTATTATTACAATGTGTTTACAACTACATTTTACGTATTGAAACTTTTCAATGATATACGATACGTATATTTGTGCGTAGTATGTAAACAGCGTCTTTACATACATAATTACATACAAAACGAATCTTACCTAATATCAAAGAGAATATAAAGGGGTTATAAGGGCTTAAAATATACAAAAATAACCATATAAACATATGGCTTTTACTTCGTGGACGAGGGATCACTGTACTGGAACTTCTGGTACTAGTACTCGACCGGAATTCAGCTGAAAAGGGAAAGTACCAAAAGTACTGTACTTGGTGCGGTGGAAAAGCGCGCTAACAAAACGACTTGTTCATCCTCCATTGTCTTGTAGTTCTGTGGGAAATTACATGTGAATTTTAACCTACAAGCTTTTTGTGTCTCACATACTTAATTAGCATAAAGATTACACTTCCAGTCGTGCAGTAGGAAAGGACAAACAAACATGGCCAGGAGCTACAAAAGTTCATGGCAGAGGCAGCTCAGTAACCAGGAATCAGGTTCCTGAATTTCTGTAGGAAAGCTCCTGTTCTCACTGCTACTCAGTTCTTGTCTCATCTGGATGAGGGATGGTGCTGGACCGTGGCCACAGAGTGTGGTGTACTGCTAGAAGTGCGATTATCAGTGCAGGACCATATCACACTGAGGGCCCTATATACCACCGGCGAAAACCAAGTGGTAATATACATTGATAAACTAATGAAGCATATGGCTATCAAGCTAAATGCACGTTAATAAACTAATAAAACATATCGCCATCGAGATAAATATGCATTAATAAACTAATAAAACATGCTGGTTGTACTGCCGAACTAAATGCAAACGAGTTCTTAATGATAATTAATAAAAACACACTTTTAAAAAGACATTTATAAACATGCTTTGAAACTTTAAGGGGTTCCTTGAAACCGCATCACTGCGATTGCATCATCGGCCTGATAGCTAGAGCGATACGTCATAGGGGGAAGAAATTCGGACGGCAGAAGAGATTTGGCCGGACAGACACATTAGAGGCGTGATGCTGATGTCTTCTGATGTCATTATACCGCTTTCGACACTGCGCAGATGGTCTCATGATGGCAGAAAACGCAGACACACTCGCTAAAACCTCATCCCACACCTGCTTCACCTCTAAAGGCTTTTAGTTAGAACAGTGGTGCTATTGTAAATGATGTACTGCCGCATTTTCACCTCATGCACAAGCAGCCTTTTAAAGGTGAGGTGTCCTGCCATTTCGATTGGTTCATTGTATGTTACGGTCAAAACACGCTTCTGAATAACTGAGAGAGTTAAGACAAGTTTTTGCGCCTTGCGCTGGGGCAAAATCTGTTTTTTCCGCCGTTAAAATAACAAAATGGATTTGGACACTCCCATGAATGTTAGTTCCGCCATACCCTACCCGCTTTGCGTTTGATCGTCAAAATGAAGCCCTGAGTCGTTTTTTCACAAGTTATTGCAAATGAGAACTGTCATGATTAACTTGATTAAATAGCAAATTTCATACTTTACAATGATCTATTCTTTAACCCTATGTCCCCAAATTAGGGGTGGCCAACTGAAGTAAGGGTTAGGGTTAGAAACATCAAGACTTTTTCAGATACTAATACCTGTCATTATGATAGGTCCGGGCCCCTGTATATTGGGAAACCACAGGTTAGCTTGGTCTCTTAGTAGATTTCATATTTTGCAATGGCCTGATCTGTCACCCTAAATTCCCAAATTAGGGTTACCGAACTGAAGCTAGGGTTAGGGTTAGAAAGGTTATGGCTTTTGCAGACACCAGTACCTGTCGTTATGGTAGTTCAGGGCAACTGTATAGCACAAAACCACAGGTTAGTTCAATTTTATACCTTACTTAAAACTTTCCAGTAACCTGACCTGTCACCCTAAGTCCCCAAATTAGTGTTACCCAGCTGAAGCTAGGGTTAGGGTTAGAAAGGCTATGACTTTTTCAGACATTACAACCTGTTTTTCTGATAATTCTGGGCAACTGTATAATGAAAAACCACAGTTTAGCTTGGCCTATTAGTAGATTTCATATTTTGCAATGGCTTGATGTTTCACCCTAAATCCCCAAATTAGGGTCACCCAGTAGTTTAAGATTAACCATATAGTTTAATGGAATTTATCTACTAACAGAATCTGTCAAAAGTTGGTAGTGTTGCCATGAGTTTTGCCAACAGACACAAAGCAGTGTTGACAGATAACCTGCTTTTGCTCAGTATCGTCACTGTGGAATACAAAATATTTCCATACAGTGGAAGACGAATGTCTTTCCGTGCCCAGTTCTTGTTCGCTTTTCTAGTCTTCACACGTTTTTGTTTAATTTCTCTCAAACGCGCCCCATGGTCTATGAGTGAGTCTAACAGTAAGGACGAGAATGATCATGATGAGTGCATGCAGAAGCAGCAGAGGCAAAGTTAGACTTTTAGACTAGAAAATTTTGAAAAGGAACCATCATAAAATTGCAAAGCTTGCTAAGTATTGTTTTCAGTGACTGAGTAAAAATGTTTTAGTGTAACTTATTGGTGATTTGAACCCATCAGACTATCGTGGTTCTTATGATGTGAGAACTATATGCATGAATTGCCATGTCTATATTAACATTGCACATCGTGCTAGCCTGGTGCTGTGGGTGGCACTGCCGTCACATACCACAGCTTTATGTGTGGAGTTTGCATGTATATGTGTGGCTTTTTGGCGGATCCCCCGGTTTCCTTCCACTGTCCAAAATCATGCAAATTAAGGGAATTTGAGTGCCTAAACTGACTATATTTGTGACTGAATGTACATCATGCAATGGTTGGTTGGTTCCTGCCTCATGTCAATATAATATTATGTTATATTATATTATGTTATATTATATTATATTATATTATATTATATATAAATGATTACTCAATTACTCGTCAGATTAATAGGTAGATTACTTGATTATGGGTACACTCAGTAGTGACAGCCCAAATGCAAATATGACACTTTAAGGAGAGGAAGTGTCCCCGGAGCATGTGGAGCACCAGGGGGATCAAATGGCTCCCCAGGCAATCTGATGTTAGCTTTCATAGCCATGGTGCTACATGCTAATTCCAGTTCACATTTCAAAATATTTAGATAATTTGCAAATGTAAACAGCATGATAAGAATTTCTATAATCCAAAAGCAATAGTTTGTATGGCATTAAAGTGAAGAGCTGACTTAGGGGAGAAGTCAATGCAGCTCTTTCAGTCAGTGAGCATTCAGCACACGGGGCTCCCTGGCCCACCCCTCCTGTCTGTGGTTCTGCAGGCTTTAACCACACTGATCTCCACCGGGGGATGTGGCCTCCAGGTGAGGCTTTGGGCAGCCCTCAGAGGTTTAGCCACAGGAGACGTGCAAACCAGCATGGCGAACCATGGCGCAGGATGGGACAGGATCTTCCCGTGGAGTTTTACCTGCTGTGTTTTGTGGTTCGGCTGACGGTTTCAGGCAGGGCACCCCAAGAGACTCTTCAGCCAGCAGGCAGGGCATCCCTAAAGCCTTTTCAGCCAGCAGGCAGGACATTCCCAGAGCCTCTTCAGCTAGCAGGCAGGGCCACAGCATTCCTGAAGCTGTCTCAGACCTTTCCAGGTTCACTGGGGTTAGGCCATCCAGCAGCATGTGGTCTTAGCTGGTGCCACTGAATACAGGAACGTGTTTAACTGATCTGTGGGAACCTTCCAGCAAAGACACAGCTGTACAGCACCCACAGTATTGATTTATCCAATTTTAGCATGGATATTATGATTAGCATATAATCTGAACTGCACATGCAAACTTTGATTTTGTATAGAGGATTACTGGCTGTTATAGAATATAGTACTCAAACTCCATTCATCTTCATAGGGCAATTCTCATTTCGCCTATTCCATCTTGCTCTCAATGAGATGCACAGAAATAAATTTAATTGAAAACAATTTTGGGGGTCACAGCACAGGGTCAGCCAATTTTCAGTGCCCCTGGAGCAATTGGGATTGAGGGCCTTGCTCAGGGGCCCAACTGCAGCATCTGTCTGCCAGACACGGGATTATATACGCACTGGCCACTTTATTGCATTTGCAGCAACTGCATGATTTCATCATGTCAGCGTGAACCCAAGTCCCTGAGGAATGTTTCAAGCACCTTGATGAATCTGTGCCACAAAGAATTAAGGCAATAGGGGGTCTTACCGGATACTAGCAATGTGTACCTAATAAAGTGGCCAATGAGTGTAATGTAAAATAATTTATGACAGGGTCTCTGAAAATATCTACATTCTTTAGCTACATACATCAAAATATGATGATCACAGCAGGATTCTGATAAAACAAGTAGTATAATTTAATATGAGCCACACTACTGGTGAACAGACCTGGAAACGCATGTCTGTCTAAGGATAGTGATCTTGTGCTTTACTGATGCAATGAACACAGAGAAACTCTCAGCTTCCCGCTTTAAAGAAATACTGTAAGGTTCTGCTTCAAAATACAGAAATCAGGAGAGCTACTGAATATTAGGAAAAAAGAGATTTTTAATGTCTTAGTATTTGGTAGGCAGGCGTTAAAGCTTAATCGAAATCAGAAACAAAGGGTGCTATTTTGATGCACTGGCACCTAATGGTAGAACTATGCTATTGCACATTACTCAGATTCTTAACCTGTCTAATTTTTTCTCTTCAGATGTTAGAGGGCGTACACTCTCCAGGTGCCTGGAAGGTTCAAACCCTGTGGTGGACAGTCATAATGTCATTGTTGGACTCTTGAGTTAGGCCCTTAACCTGAGTTGGTGGATGGCTCTGCAATTTGACATGCTTTCCTCACTTGTATGTTGTATTTGGATAAGCCATCTGCTAAATAAAAATAAGTACAATAAACAAATGTAAAGAGACTAAGGGAAATTGTCAAGGAAAATATCAAGTCATGTAGGCTCAGTGACCTCACCTCCAAGAAGGCTTGGGGGTCTGACTCGCCTACCTAACAGAATTACTTCAAGTTTACAAGTCACATCGCCCACTCACAGAGCGTCACAGTACGCAGGTTTCCTTGTTGTTCCACATATAAATAAAGTGGCAGGTGGCGGTAAATCATTCTACTACAGGGCCTCTATATTGTGGAATGGTTTGCCAGCCTCGGTTTGGAATGCGAATCGGTCTCAGTCTTTAAATCTTGACTGAAGATCTATTACTTCAGTTTAGTTTACCCACAACCTAACACATAACACACTGTAACTATGGTTTCCGGTGCTGCTATAAATGCCATTTTTTATCTACTATGCTTGTTCATTAATGTGTCAATGCATGTTCTGCCGATCCATGCTCTCTGCCTTCCTTCCCACATGTTCAGTTGGTGCCCAGGAAGGGCGCCATCTGAGCTGGAGTCCAGGTTCAAGCCCATGGAAGGGTGACACTGTGGATGTGACCGACGAACTGTAACATTGTGGGTGCAGACTTCAATCTGCACACTGCACAGGCAGGCATAGAGAATCGGCTCATTGATGGACTTTAACTTGACTTGATTACAATCTACAACTTGCTTTTAGCAAGCAAGCCCACTCTTTTGGTTAGGCAGCCAGTTGACCTTGGACCCCCAGAAGTTTTTTTTTCTCCCTGCTTGGGAATTTTTGGTTCCTGTCCTCTGTTGTCAGCTGGCTCTCTTTTTTTATTTCTTTGTCTTTTCATTTCCCATTTTTTTTCACTTTATGATGTTGCACTGTATCACAACACACCCATATAAAGCACCTTGGGGCGACTCTGTTGTGAAAGGCACTATAAAAAAATTAATTGACTTGAATTTGCAGGTTCCCCATGTTCCTCTGGGATTTATCTACCTATTCTGTTTTCCTCTCTCAGCAGAAAGACATATTTTTCAGCTTGTGTCTGAAAATGACACCTTATGTGCGAATCATGATGAAGAACTGACATCCTGTTCAAAGCACACCCTACCTCACACCCTTGCCTCTGGTATTGATTAAACAGTCATGGAGCCATTATAGAAATCATGTTTATGAATTGCGGCAAACTTATTTTTTAAATGGTGAATACATGTCTGCTTATGACTTTTTCCATAAGGATCTTTCTGTTCCTGATTTAGAAGTGACTGATGCCCCCATCAGGGCACCCTGGATATTATCTAGAGGAGTCACCACGCACGGCTAGATGGCTTCTCCCTTCTGTACCGAGAACTGACAGACCGTTGCGAGGGCTCTGAGGGCAGGTAAGGAGGTGTTTGAACTTCTCCAGCTGGTGGTAAAGCTGTCTTTCTGGCATTACATGCAATCTGTGCTTCCAGCGGCTGTGGGGCATCTGTTGGTGAAGAAAGATTCACTGATCGTGACCGTGCCGACGATGCTGTGATCTTCGCGGAGTTGATGGAGGCTCTGATCGGGGCTCCCGAGAGACTGAGCGAGGAGTCTGAGTGTCTGGGCTTGTGAGTGTCCTGGATAAAAACCAACATCCAGGCCTTTTATGACCTCCTTGGCACAACTATCGGCAGTATGTCTGTCTGCAGAGAGAATGTTGACCATGTTGAGAGGTTCACTTACCCTGGCAGTGACATTCATGTCTCTGGTCACTCTTCCTATGAAGTCAGTAGGCGGATGGGGAGAGTGTGGGGGGTCATGAAGTCGCTGGAAAGGGGTGTGTGTCACTCCAGATATCTTTGTAAGAGGACGAAGGTCCAAGTCTTTAGAATCCTGGTGCTCCCTGTTTTGCTGTACGGCTGCGAGACATGAACCCAATCCAGTGACCTGAGCTGAAGACTGGACCCTTTGGAGAATCCTTGGGTACCATTAGTTTGACTGTGTGAAATGAGCAGTTGCTCAGGGAGTCCTGAATGAGGCACATTACCTGCATTGTAAGGAAGTGTCAGTTACAGCACTACGGCCATGTGGCACGATTCGGCTCACAGGATCCTCATTGCTAAGGACCCAAGTGGCTCTACCAGGTCAAGTAATACTTGGCTGTGGCAGATAGCCAGCCATTTCCGGAGGGTGGGACCAGACCGTGTGTCGGCCTGCAGGGTTGCCAACTGGGATCTCGAGGTGTTTTGTCGTGTGGTAACTAGTATTAGTGCATGCCCCTCAACCTGACCTATCCTGACCTGATGCTCCCACAGCCTTTTTTTAACTCCAAACATAATCATGGTACTGAATTCTAATTAGTGCAACTAGTCATTTTTGTTTTATAATGTTTTTGTAACATCTCATCTTCTAGCTCGGTACACACTGCTGGTTTGTCCAGATGGTTCTTTTACAATTAGAATGTTCCCATGCTCAACAGACAAAAAATGTAACAATTAAGATTTTATTTTATTTTTTATTTTTTTGCTCTGAAGAATACTTAGGTTTTACTGTTGCAGATGCTCGGCTGGTAACAGGTTCATTGTAGCTCTGTGCCTTACAGAGACATTCAGTGTTCAAGTGTTAAATTAAAGGGCTTCAGTATTTAACACTTCTTCTCTCTCCTTGGTAACCCCGTCACTCCGCTGAACCGAAACGCACACAAGCACTTAATTTGTAAACGACCTGTTTGTTTCGGAGTTACAGAGCGTCACTCGGCACCCTTGGTGGGCCAGGTGTGCAGTGAGGGCTCTGGAGTGCAGCCAAGTTGCCGCTGGCGCAGTGGTGCAGGGCCGTGGAAAGTTCTGGAAGCTGTCTGTGCCGACGGGGCTCTCATCGGTAAGGCTGGTGTTGGCTTTGCCTCCAGGGGTCTCTTTATAGACCCACTGAATACCAGTGAACAGCCAAGAGGCACTGAGGGAGGACAGGCCCAGCCACACACACACGCACACACACATAGACCAATGCTCATATCTTTTTGGGGACTCTCCATTCATCTCTATGGGTATAACCCTAATCTCAGCACTGAAAATCTTAACCCCTACCCAGCCTTAACCTTAACCATAAGTAACAAAACAAAGTACAAGTCTCGCATTTTTAGTTTTTTGATTGCAGTCACAGATTTTTATCAAATTTAATTTCCCCTTATAGGGAAAAATGGTCAGCACAACTTCAAAATAACAGGTTTTTATCACAGCGTGGGGAAATTTGGGCCCCACAACGTAAGGTATAATTGGACGTCTCACACATACACACAAACTCCAGACACGCAAGCACTCGGCTCCCCCGCAGAGACACACACACAAACGTGTACATATAAATACATCAATCCCATGCTGTCTCCCATACAGGCATGCAAACATGCACCAATACCCACTGGGTCCTGTCGTTCACGCTGATAAACACACGTGCCTCTTATCAATGCACAGTTGCTCCCACACCCTTGAAAACAAACAAAAAAATTTTGCATTTTTAGCTTTTCAATATACAGCACTGTGTGAAAGTCTTAGGCAGCCAAAGGAAATTACATTTAAATTATGTTTTTGTTGATGTAAAACTATGATTTTAAGTGTCTCCGCTTAACCATCTCCAAACCGCCCCTTAAAGTTACCTCAGTATTTGCAGTAACCATCCAATATACCTTTGTTAACTCGACCACTCACATACCATGTTCAGCTAATCAATACCTCATGAAGTTATTTAACTAATTAAAGTGAATTAATTAAGTGAGCTGGTGATGAAATTTAACAAATACATGGAATGACTGAGGTGCCCCTCAGGAGAGTACTGGGAACTGAAGCGGTGTTCTTCTAGCCATCCAGGAAGCTACCAGCAGCTCTTTGGAGAACAGAAGAAATTAATACTTTTTAATTTTATTACTGTTTGTAAGGTTAAAACATTTTTTTTTTCTGAGCAAATATACATTTACTACCTATTAAAATAGCTTTAAACATTTCTTTTGGCTGACTAGTTCTTTTGCACAGTACTATATATACATTTTCCCAGAAAACCAAATTTCTGAACATTTAGGTAATTGTTTCCTGGGGACACGATGTTTGCTGTTTCAGGTTTTGCTGATTTACAAATGCACACACACGCATACATGCCCGTACAGATACACAGATATATATATACATACATGCACTGTAATGAATCAGCAGCACATTTAATAGGCATGGGTGTCACAGTCCTGTTGCTTTGCTGGGGTGTGCATGAACCGCAGTAACAGTACTTAGCTCAGGGGTGACCCTTTCTTGCCCAGCCCCCGTACCTGAATCACGGCCTGGTAGGTCGGTCTCTCCCTGCTTGGATTACTGATTCATCAACACTGACACAGGAGATCCAGTTCTCCCAGTTCCATCAAAACAGTGAAACTAACCCCATTAAGTGGTCTAAAGTCAGGATGGCCTGATTCTGGATGCCTGTCATTCTCATGGAAGACAGTGGTGGTCCCAGCCAATGGCATCAGAGCCTGCTCATATGAAACATCCAGCAGCTCTGTAAATTGAGATGAATGTTGCAGGAACGCTTTAATTATGCCCTCTGGCTGTGATTAAGGGGTCTGAGCAGAGGCATACAGAGTACTATAAGGCCAGTGCAGTTTTATTTAAATATTTGATGTGCATTCCATGTGGTTATAATGTAACGCTTACAATGCAGATTCTGTTATTTTTGCCTGAATATAAACATTTGCCAGAATGTAAAAAGAGCTTTGTGGTCAAGTTTGAATATACGCCATAGGTGTGTGTGTGTGTGTGTGTGTGTGTGTGTGTGTGATTCATGGAAAGCTACAATATGTCACAGGGCAGGTGAGTATATAAGCCCTGTGGCCCAGGTGTAGAAGCAGATTAGTCTTAATTGGTAGGCTCTGCCTTGCAGAACGTCAGCCCCCCCCCGAAGGCTGCCTCCTGGAGGCCGCTGAGGATGACCACGGGGACAAGGCACCAGCTTCGAGGGATGCTCCTGGTGCAAGGCAGAAATCAGTGCTGGATTGAGCTCATCCTGGGTCGGGACCCAGGAGCATTCCTCAGGACCATAGCCTACCTGGTCGATGAGGTACTGATGTTGCTCCTGTCACTGCCTGGAATGCAGAAGAGGCCGAACAGCATTCACCATCTCGCCATTGAGCAGTGTTGGAGGTGGTGGACCAGCAATGTCAGAAAGAGGATGGGTGGTGCTGTACCAAACCTTCAGGAGCAATGCATGCAAGGTGGGGGAAATGCAGTACATGCTGGGCAGATATATTGGGCAGTCGCAGGTTTTTGGTGGATAAACACTCTCATTGGCCCAACCGAAAAGGAGTGGATGGATGCCGATGATCAGCAGTCTGTTGTTTCTGCTGGGAGGCTCTTTCCCGCAGTTGTTTATGCACTCTGGTCCATAATTGCTCGCTGGTCCAGTACAAGTCCTCGATGGATGGGACATCTGTGGACAAAAGATTACATGGGGAAGAAGGGTGGCTGATACCCCAAGATCACACTGAAAGCAGGTAGTTGCATGACTCGATTTCAAAGCGTATTCCTGGCGTATTGCACCCATGGATGGTGTTGGGCCCACTCCATCGGATGGCCATCCTGTTGGAAATGTCAAAAGAACCCATGTGAACATTAGATTGGCTAGCTATACAGAAGATAGGAGTTTGAGCGGAGGGAATAGTCAGCACATTTTTGAAAAACAGTCAACTATAGTGAGGATCACGGTATTTCCTATAGATGGAAGCAGGTCAGTTATGGAGTCAAGTGAGATGTGGGACCAGGGCTGTGGTGGTATGGGTAACGGTTGGAATAACTCTGCAGAGAGCTGGTTAGTGGTCTTCAAGTGGGAGCACTCTGCACAGGATGCAACGTATGTGTCTACCTCCTTCTTCCATACCAGCCACCAGTAGCGACAGGACACCAGTTGGGCTGTAGTAGTCAGGCCTGGATGGCCGGAGCTCTTCGAAATGTGGACTCACTGCAGAGCTGAGGAATGGAAAGCGGGAGGGACGTACACCCTACCTTGGGGACACTCTGCCAGCAGGGTTTCTAGCTGACTGGCTTCGTGGATCGATTCATCCAGATCCCAGGTCACGGGTCCCACAAAACAGAAAGGGGGCAGGATCGAGGTAGGTTCTTTTGAGGACTCTAGTAGGTTGAACTGAGGTTGAACTCAACAGGACATCTGCTTTGACATTCTTTGGACAGGGAAGATATGACACCTTAAAAACAAATTGAGTGAACAATAGCGACCACTGAGCCTGGCAGGCGATCAGTCACATAGCGTTTTGGATGTACTCCAGGTTACAATGATCAGTTAAGAATAAGGCTGCCACTAACGGCTCTTTTTCTATAGATTACGCTATTGGCTATTTTATTGATTGATCGACTAATCTAAATGATTAATTTTCTTTCAGAAAATCAACTTGACCGTTTAATTTAAGTTAAATTTAAGTTAAATATTATTTTTACAACAATAAACTGTATGCCATTGAAGGGTTTTTGTTTTGTTATAGTTTGAACGACTCCCATAATTAAGTAAAAAAAGGAAAACATTTGTTAGAATGAATTGAAGCATTTTAGAAATCATAAAAATAATATTATTAAAAAAAAATTTTAATCATGCGCCAATTTAAAATATTGATATTGATGCATTTTCAGCATCAACGTCATTGACTATGTCGACTAATTGCGGCAGCACTAGTTCACACTAGAAATGGATAGGTGGCCCCTTCTAGTCGTGACACTACTCTTCCAAGGCTAGGTTGATAGCCAGCAGTTCCCCATTACCCACATCATTGTTGCACTCTGCAGAGGTGAGTTTCTTGGAATAGAAGGTGCAGGGATGGAGGCATCCAGTGTTCTTGCAATGTTGGGACAGGACATCTCCTACACTGACCTCCATTGCATAAACCTCTACCACAAAGGGCAGTGCTGGATCTGGCTGTTGGAGAATGGGCACAGAACAGAACAGCTTTTCTAGGCAGTGAAGAAACTTCAGCTTCTGAGGTCCATCTCAAGACGCGGCGTTTGTCTTGAAGGTGTGATGTGAGCAGAGCAGTCACCCAGCTGGTACCCCAGATAAAGTGACGGTAAAAATTTGCAAAGCCCAGAAAGCATTATAGTTCTTTCATGATTCGAGCACGGACCTTGTCTTAGCGACTCCTCCTGGACAGATCACATAGCCTAGAAACTTGAGGGAACATCGATGAAATTCACATTATTCCTCCTTCACAAACAGGTTGCAGTTTCAGAGCTGCTACAACACCTGTTAAACATGGTGACAGTGCTGCTCTGATGACGAGGAGTAGATCAGAATATCATCGATGTACACGATAATTGAACGATTAATCAAACCTGCCAGAAAGTCATTCATGAAGGATTGGAATATAACCTGGTCTGTAAGGCATCACTGGATATTCAAATTGTCCAGTGTTGGTGATGAATGAGGTCTTCCATTCATCCCCCTCCTGATGCGCACAAGGTTAGAAGCACTCTGAAGATCGGCCTTAGTGAAGGTCTGGGCCAGAAGAGACAGCCCCAGAAAAGACAGGTGAAGGACATGAATGGATAATACCTTATGTACACGCCTCTGAGATGTACCTGGATATTGCCTCTTCTTCAGGTCGAGAGGGGGAACAACCGACCATTTGAGAGGGAAGTGCCCTCTAGCAGGTCGATGGAGCAATCAACATTGAGGAGGTAGCTTTTTTAAGCCTTTGGACTTACTGAACATGTCCCCGTTACTCTTGAATCCAGCCGGGATGGAGGACTCGTTCTCAGAGAGAGAGAGAGAGAGCTCTGTATAGAAGAGGCTTGACAGGGCATGGTTAAACATTAGGAGAAGCAAGTCGGGGACCAGAAAGCTAGCTCTCCTATAGACCAGTTGATCCTTGGATTGTGGCGCCACAGCCACGAATGTCCCAGGATCAGCTGGTCTCGGGATGTAGTGAGCACCAGCAACTGGATCGTCTCCCAGTGAAAAAGTCCTGTGCGGAGAGTCATTGGCACTGTCCGGGGTGTGCTATTACCTGTCACCAGGGGTTTCCCGTCTACACTGTTAATGATGAGTGGAGGGGAAACCAGAATTCAGGAGTGAAACTGCATCCATCACTCTTCCTCCCTGGGATAGAACAGGTGGCACCACTACCTAGTATTATCCAGAACAATTGATAACTGGACATAATCCTCAAAGGACCTTGCTTCTCCATGACAGTCAATTTCAGCTTACAACTTTGGGTTCAGCACACACTGATATAACACCTGTAGACATGAGCCTGGCCAGCCCAGCCTGGCTGCCAGAGTCCGGAACACTACTGAAAAGTTGATTACCGAGCAGTTATCTTGTTTGAGGTGGCAGAGGTGATCACCATGGCTCCGTCCCACTGCAGGGTGATGAAAGACCTATTTGAAGGAGCTTTGAAAGGTCACAGGTGATTCTAGTATCACACTCTTTTTCCATCCATAAACTGGTAGCCCACTCACAAGCCAAACTTGTCCGCAACGATATAAATCGGACCCAGGTGGTGTCTTCTGAAAAGAGCTCTGAATGTTCATCGACATGCAAACTGCCCTGCATCAAGAATGAGTGGCACTGGTCTGGATCTCCGCTGTATTTTTTTGGGGATGGCAATCAGAACACCTGTGGTTGGTCACACTGGAAAAAGGGGCAGTGGGGCTGAAGCGGCTTGTCCTTCCATGAGCTGCTGCACTAAGGCTTCTAGCTGAGTGATCTGCACGTGGGCTTCATGCAACTGCTGCTGTGTCTCCGCCGGGTCCATTTGGCAGCGTGGTATTCTGTCAGAGTTGGGGCAGACAGACACTTGAAGACCCAAATGACAGAGAAGCAGGGTTTTATTGAGATGATCGAGCAACTAGAACTGAAGTTGGCATGCAAACAAAAATGGTTACAGTCTAAGGTCCAGAGGGGTCAAAGGCCAGGGAGGTTAGTCCTAAAACACAAAGGACAGGGGATGAAGACACTGGGCGTATCTGAAGGAAACAGGAGCTAGGAGGGACTGAAACAGGTAAGGCAGCAACAGAAAGGGAGAGACATAGAACAAGGTTGAAATATTCATGGAAAGCTATAATAACTCACACTATGTGTGAGGGCAGGTGAGTATTTAAGCCCTCTTTTGGCATTTTCAATTTTTTGACTGCTGTCACAGATTTTTATAAAATTGTGTTTTCCCCTGTGGGAACTGGAAAAAATGGTCCCACAGCATGTATGTGTGTGTGTGTGTGTGTTTGTGTGTGTGGGTTATGTATATTTTACATTGTGGTGTCAAAATGTCCTACAATGTGCTAAAAACCTATTTTTTTATATTATGGTCTAAGTAAATGATCACACAGAAATTAATGGGCCGGCAGGGATCAGCATATCCCAGCATGCTCGTGGGCAATTGTAAATAGCCCCTGTCTGTGTACTGTAAATAGCCCCTGTCTGTGTACTGTAAATAGCCCTTGTTGTACTGTTGTCGTCAATAGTTGTAGTTCCAGCTTATGGCATGTATGTTTGCCCATTGTCCTGTTCACTCCTTAACATTATCCCTTGTTCTCTTCAGCACTCTCGGTCAGTACTCAACACTCTCCCTTACTCTCCTCAGTACTCCTGTTCATTCCCCAACACTCTCAAAAGCTCTCCTTCGCACTCCTGTTCACTCCTTAACACTCTCCCTTGCTCTCTTCAGCACTCATGTTCACTCCTCAACATTCTCCCAACCTCTCCTCGGCATTCTCCTGACCTCTCCTCAACACTCCTGCTCACTCCTCAACACTCTCCTTTGCTCTCCTTGGCATTCTCTGGCCTTCTTCAATGCTTTCATCAGTATATCTCTGCATGGCCTTGAACAGTTCTCAACAAGTCTTTCAATGCTTCTCGAGACATGCATACTTCCCTACAACCAGCATAACATGTTCTTTACACTGAACACTGTCCTCTGTATCCCTGAAAGTGCCGAAATGCTGTAATTAGGACACAAATATCAGTTTTAGTCTGAGTAAGCAGATTATTGGATTTATTAGTTAAATAAATTTTGGGTATCCTCTCCATTCATTTTCAACTGTACATTTAGATTTCCAGATAAAGCCACTCATTGCTAATAATAAATGGTTAAAAAACATAATTCTGACGACAGCAGTTATTATTATTGTATTATTGTATTAGTATAATATTAAAAGGAGCATATAATTCTGCTCCAAAGGCAAACACTTTCAGTTGCAAGTATTTTGGAAATGGAGCTGCTTTAATACATTATTCTTTTCCCAATTCTTTATTCCAAATTTAGCCTGTCTTGCCAAATACAATAGGCTCTCTGTGGAAGAGTGTGACCATTTGTGAATTCCCCTAGAAAACCACACCTCAGTAACCATGGACAGCCCCATTAACTCCGTGCTCTGCAAAGAAATTATGTTGATCACATTTAATGTGAGAGACTTCCTCCGATATTTCACTCACAGACAAACCAAAGAGGTTTCTCTCAAAATGGCCCAAGTCGGCCCCAATTAAAACAGTGGGAAAGACTGGGCCGCAACTAAATAAATAGGAAGGAAGGTTCTTTCTCTTGAGGTTTTATTATTTGCTGAATGTTGCACAGGAAAATTATCCTGATCACTAGTTCATTACTAACCAGTAAATGAAGAAAGTGGCTTAGGAAATTCGGATTTATTTCAGTGGTGAAGCGGGATGTGTTTCTTGGACTGTGGTGCCTTTTTCGAAAAAAGGTGCAAGTTGGTCTGGGCGGGTGAGCTAGAAGCTTTCGTGGCCCAACTTTTAGTTAAATGTATTTGGACTGTGGTTTACAGAGTCTTATGGATAGTAGCGTTTAAACAATATGACGGACAACTTGCAAAGAAAGCAAGACGTTAAAAGAAAATGGCCTGTTGACATAGTTGTGGTAACATCTCAGACATGGTTGTGGTAACATCTCTTTAGGGTAATTGGTTTTCTTCCTGTGTATATATGCTGAACCTGAATACCAAGAAGTTCCTCAGAAATGAAAATGTTTCTCTAACAAATCTTACAAGAGCACCAGCAAATCTAAAAACCTCCATTGAAAAATTATATGGCTAAAATCACTGTTAGTTATATAAGTTTCATTGGATAAAAATTCTGAGTAAAAGCTAAAAAATGTCACCAGCCTTGGCAGGGAATTCCCAGGTGCCGACACGAAGTGCAGTATAGATACAAAGTGGTCCTCATGACTGGCGAAAACTTGTGAATGTACTGTAAGTGGCAAACAATTTATTTTTTCTTACATCTGATTCTGAGAGATTTGCAGTTTTGCAGTTTAAGGGTTAAAAACAGACAGGTTATCTGTAGCATGTGATGTCTCTCTTTGACAGTATTATTTTCACTGTGGGGTCTAGGGCTACCCCACATTGGGCAGCTATAGTCCTGTAGAAATAAGAGAACGCAATCTATTTAGTACTTGACTTCTATCTGAAACAAAAAAGGGATTTACCTGAAATATGTGATAGTTACTCCAATCCAATTAAACACTTAATCATTGTCAGTGAAAACCAAAATATCCTGGGATCTTTGATGATCACAATTGTTTATTACTTATCTAGACCCACTGACAGCAGAATCTGCTATCAATTCTTTGGATTAATTATAAAGTTCTGTGTTCTACATCTTCTACATCCAGATACTTCAGCGTTATCGACATGGACAAGCACGCTGGGGATGAGGTGGCTTGTTATTGTCATTCTGAACCTGAGATCTGGCATAGAGGGCAGTGAACTCTGACTGTTTAAGTTCTTCTTCAGCGGGACTTTGCATTTACTTGTCCCGCAGGAAGCAAAGCATAATTAACAACAGCCAACAGCATTGAAGGAGACACGAAGTCTTGAAGCCATATAATTTCCTTTCCTGCTGATGTGACGTATGTGATCATTCTGAAGAGTATTATAGGAATTAGCATTTAAGGAACGTTAATGCCGATCGTCAAATGCACATTTGGTGCACTGCTATTCCTTTGTTACACTGAGAAAGTATTTATTATAAACAATTTTACTAGGCTTTCATCCTAATTTGAGTCACTTCCATTTCTGTAATAGCCTGTTTGTGATGCCCCTAGGCTTAGAATTAGGTGGATGAAGATTCAATCCACTACAATTCATCTGCTATAAATTAGGTCATGAATACCAGACAATTAGGTCACCTAGCCAGAAGTGTATTACCTGTTGTCAAATTACAATTTTGCATCAATATCACAAAATGTGGTATTATTTGCAAAAGATTTCTTTGAAATCATGTAATTCAGAACTTCCCACAGTAATAATGTGTCAAAAAATGAGCTGCATTTGTTTGATGTTTTAACCTTTCTGTGCCTGTTGAGATGCCATTGGCCAGCTGCCCGTCTA
>JAAGVU020000001.1:29035131-29053462 GCA_011763525.2 Mormyrus iriodes
TTCTGAAGGCGAAAGGGGGTCAAACACCGTATTAGTATGGTGTTCCTAATAATCCTTTAGGTGAGTGTATGTGTGTGGTCCAGGAACTTCCTTGCTATGACATCATGCTTAATCCTTGCTATGACATCATGCTTAATCAAGCTTCCTCCAAGGAAGCAGATGAGAGCATCCTAAACATTAACCGAGGTGAAGCTTAGGGTTACATTTGCACCGTAGGTTCCACAGAGGCTGCATGACATCTCAGATAGGTCAGATAGAACCTTGAAACGTTACCCTGATGTGATCTCCAGAAGTCCATCTGGTAAACAAACTAAGACCAATGGCAGATGGTGGGAAAACCAGTCACAGAGTGGATTCCATTATGTTCAACTGGAAAAAAAAACAATGAAGCACCTTGCTCTATAGGACTGCCATTGAGCAGCCAGCAGCAGTATGCAAGGTGAAATATGATACACAAGTACGCACTGACTAAGAGAAGAGTGCCCCCTACCATCAAATGGGGATGCCAAAATACATGCAGTAGTCTGTGGAATCATCAGCATTTCAGCTTTGAAAAGATGGCCTTTTATCTTGTTCAGCTGTTGCAGATCCCATTTCATTGAACTTTTTCAGAGACCCAGCAATGGCTTCATTATAATCAGAGCCTTTGGGATGAGGCAGGGACATTTTTTACTGGGTGAGCTAATTATAATAATCAATGTTAAGATTAATATCTGAATAAATCTTTTAATTGCTTCCAATGATTTTAGTCAGTTTTGCCATTGCCTCTGAGAAGACTGATTGGTGCTATATGTAGTTTTATGGCAGTAAGTTTCTGTCACGTCCAGCCCCGCCCTACCGATCTTTTTCCCCGATGTTTCCCGCAGGCGGGGCTGCTGTTTAGCCGTGCCTGTTGATTGTCATGGTTACTTCGTGTTTTTCGCCCATTGTTAATGAACCACAGGTGCCCCTCATTTACTCCTCCATGTTTCTTTGTATGAAAACTCCCCAGTCCTGTGCTCCCTTGTCAGTCATTGTAGTTGTCTGTAGTAGTGTGACATACCGTCCGTATCTGTGTGCCCCGCTCCTGCGGGAGAAATAAAGTCCCCATTTGGGGTTATCCAGTACGCCAGCGTCTGAGTCTTCGCTACCGGCGTTATGCCTCGCCGTCATACTTGTGACCGCGACAGAATGACCGACCCAACACACAACCGACGATGGGACTCCCAGCCGCCTCTGTTGCACGGAGTCCTATCCCTCAGTTCTGCGGCTGCCCCTGCAGCACAGGGATCCAAGCTCGACCGAAACTCCTGGACCGGGACCCGCGCTGCGCTAAAAGGTACCCGAGCCCCCGAGGATGCCATTCCCTGGATCCCCAAGGGGCTGAGGAAGCCAGCAGTGGCAGAGGTTCCCAAAACCCCCTGGTGGCCTGGGTTACCCTGCCCACTGCCCTGGGAAGACGACAGCTGGGTCCGGGAGCTCCATCGGCTCCTGGGGAAGGAGGAAGATGCCCCGGAGCTAGACAAGGCTGAGGAACTGAAGGGGAAGAAGCCGCTCCTTCTCCCCGCGGGTCCCGCTGAGCCGCGCTCTCTCCCCGCAGGTCCCGCCAGCAAGTCGCCACCGTCGTCTGGAGGGCGCACGCCAGCCGGCACTCCGCCATCGCCTGGACGGCTCTCACTGGCCGGCTCTCCGCCGTCGCCTGGAAGGCTCCTGCTCGCCGCCGTCACTCCCTTCCCTGTCCCGTGGCCTCCGTGTCGCCCCCTGGCCCTGTTCCCACAGCCTCCACGTCGCCCCCTGGCCCTGTGCCCTGGAAGGCTCCCGCTTGCCATCGCCGTCACAGAGCCCTGCCCAGGGGTACCTGCAGCCTCCGCAGCTCCAGGGCCCGTCTGGGCCGCTGCCAAGTCCCCAGAGCCCGTCTGGGTTCCTGATCACCTCTCCTATGGAGAGGAGGACGGTGTGGAGGGTGGCCTTTTCGGGGACATGGAGTGGGACCCCTGGGATCTGAGTCCAATGTTTCTGGCTCCCGCGGTCCCTAGGGGTTACCTGTGCCGCAGCTGTGGGCGGTCTGTTCGAGCTCCAGGCCAGTCTTCGGTCTCCCGAAGAGGAAGAAGGGGGCACGCCCGGCACCAGATGCTCCAGAGCCCAGCCGTCGCGTCGCCCCCTAACTCCGTTCCCGCGGCCTCCGTGGCATCCATCAGCTCCATTCCCTGTCCCGCGGCCTCCGTGTCACCCCCCAGCCCTGTGCCCGCGGTTTCCGCTTTGGCCCCTAGCCTCAGTCCCTGTCCTGTGGTCTCCTCTTCGCCCTCTGGTCCCACTCCCTGTCTCGTTGTCTCCCCGTCGCCCCCTGGTTCAAGTCCCAGTCCTCCAGTCTCCTCGTCTCCCTCGCATTCACGTCCTGCAGCCTCCTCCGCTCCCTGATCTATTCCTACCCGGTCCCTTCTGCCTCGATGCTTGAGTCTCGCCCCAGGTCCCTCCGGTCCTTCCCTTCATTCCCCTTGCTCAGTCACAGGTTCCTCCTGTCCCGAGTTTTATTCCCAGGGTTCCCCCTCAGGCTCCTAACATCTTCCTCCCTGGTCCCTCGTCACTGCCTGGGTATTCTGTCCTGTCTTTGTTGTCCCCTGGTGTTCTGATTTTGTTCCCCCTGTTGGTCTTTAACCAGTTGTGGTCCTCCTGCCTGTCTGTCCTGTCTGATGTACTGTCTTATCTGTCCCACTGGATGTTTGTCCTGACTGGTCCCCGTTAATGTTCCCCTGGTCCGTCCCTGTGTTGAGTCTGTTTCTGTCTGTCTTGTCGGTGGTCCTTATTGTTAGTCAGTCGTGTTCATAGTCCCTCCTAGTCCTGTTTTGTTTCCGGGTTGGTGTCCATCCTGGGTCCACAGTTTGTTTTGGGATTGGGTTTTGTTCTGGTTTTTCCCCAGGTCTTCCGTCTGTCTGCCGTCCAGTCCTGCCCAAGTCCAATGTCTGCGCCTGGTGTCCTGACCCCGTGTGCCCGTCTTGTCTTTGACCCCACGGGCTCCCCCTGCTCCGGTTGCTGCACCCGGAGTGTGCGCCGTTGGGAGGTGGGGGGGGGGGTTCTGTCACGTTCAGCCCCGCCCTACCGATCTTTTTCCCCGATGTTTCCCGCAGGCAGGGCTGCTGTTTAGCCGCGCCTGTTGATTGTCATGGTTACCTCGTGTTTTTCGCCCTTTGTTAATCAACCACAAGTGCCCCTGGTTTACTCCTCCATGTTTCTTTGTACAAAAACTCCCTAGTCCTGTGCTCCCTTGTCGGTCATTGTAGTTGTCTGTAGTAGTGTGACGTACCGTCTGTATCTGTGTGTCCCGCTCCTGTGGGAGAAATAAAGTCCCCATTCAGGGTTATCCAGTACGCCAGCGTCTGAGTCTTCGCTACCGGCGTTATGCCTCACCGTCATGCCCGTGACCGCGACAGTGTCTAGCAGAATTTGTGGCCTTGCTGTATATTTTGATACATATCTTATAGCTTCTGACTTCTAATGGATTTAATGGATATACTTAATGTTCAATTCAAGCTTGTTTTCTTGCTAAACTGTATAGTAAAATTTGAAAAAATTTAAAATGAAGGAATTTAATTACATTGCCTTTGCAAAGGCTAAATAAGTGATACGGTGGTTCAGTAGGTCGCACTGCAGCCACGTACCTGCAGGGTTTGGGGTCTGAATCCTGCCTCTGCCCTGTGCCTGTGATGGACAGATGAAGAATTTCTATATTGCCCCTGCTCTTTGGTAGTTGAATATGTAGCAAACCCCAAACACCTCTTCTTGGCGTAAACACAACAATTTCTCCATTTTCTCCCCTAAATCAACTGCAATATCTTCTTTGTTTGTTTTGTCACACTTTCATGCTTATCTGTTAGAATGCTGCCTGTGATGCTGAGTGATAACATCTTAATAGTATGTTTTTATCTTCACTAAGGCCAGTAACTCAGGGGTGTCAAAGTACAAGGCTGTGGGTTGTGTGTTTTTTATCATTATTAAATCTGGCATAGCAATTGTTCGATTATGGTCAGAGGGAAATTAAAAACAATGTAACATCATTATAATCAGTAGCGGTAAAGACCCCCCCACCCAAGGTCGGCAAAGCTTACTGTAGACTGTGTAGCAGATTACGTGTATGTAATTTTTTCCTCTTTCTGCTAAAAAAAACCTCGTGTCTGGCTTGAGCTGAAGACCTCTTAGCAAATGGCTCCCAGTAAATGGTAACACACTAGAGGAAATTAAGTTGATATAAACTCTGATTATCACAGCCGGTGCCCACAAAAGCAGCAACAGTTTTCTGGCTCTCAGTCTGATTCTTCAAGGCATCATTTATACGATTGTATTTAGGAGAAAGTTCTGGAAAGTCATAGAGACTACAGCCTTCTGAAAAATTTCAGTTTTCTCAGGCAATACTGATTGACTCCACAAAGCTGCCTTCCTGTTGAAAATGCTACGTGATGTTTAAAGATTTAATTTCAAGAAATGAAAGTAAAAATCTTTCCAAAGGGTTTTATTAATTTTTCCCTCTGTTGTGCCATTTCTGACTGGGACTCCATCAATGTCACCAACTTTTTGCTGTATTCGAGAAATCGACACCTTTTACTGGTTAATATATTGTCCAGAAGCTGTTGTCTCAGACATGTAAATTAACAATTATGCATCCATCCTCCCATCCATCCAATCATCCATCCATCCATCTTCTACTTAATTATTCTGTTCAGGGCTGCAGGGGAGCCTGAAGCCTATTCCAGGCAGCACCGGACACAAATATAAAAAATATATATAATTATTAATAGAATTGCTGCTTGTTTTTTTGACTCAGAAATCACAGTTGAATGAATTTATCTAATCACCCACACTACAGACACAAGTTAAAATTTAGCATACTTGCATACCTTTATAAACTCTAGGTGCTGGCAGCTCATTCGGCAATTTCATAAGTTTAACTTTTACTTTTTCATATCCAAACAGAACACACAACCGTGTGGATTTGTAAAAAAAAACAAAAAAAACAATGAAAATACAGGTATCCATCAACATACATCTGGGTTTCATTCCAGAAGTAAGGACGTAAATCAATCTGGATGTACTGTATCTCGATCATTATTGGGAAGAGGTCAAATATACTGAATAATATAAGATACAATATCACACACATTTAACTAAACTTCTATAATTCTTGCCGCATGCCGCACTCATGGTCAAATACTTCTGCTTAACATCTACTGCATCTACTTTGGATGTCTCTCGATAAATTTTAGACTCGTATGGGACGTAAATACGGTTGGACATTCCTCAAGAGCACAGGACTCGAAGGATTCCTGTATATAGCAAATTTTGCATATTAGGTTATTAAAGTTACACCCTTGATTTGGCAAAGTAAAATGACAACAGTCATACAATTGAATAATTCACATTACACATTGCGACTTTACCAGCCGATTATACAGGGTTCAGATTCAAGATGTGACCTTACAAAGTCAAAATTTCCTCTTCTCATAAAACTGAAGTCACACAAAATGATGTTCTTGTAACCTTATTTAATGGGGTTTATAGATACTTTCTTTCCTGAATACACTGAATAAAGATTGTACAGGAAAGTCCAGGTGGTTCATTGAACACAAGAAAGTGACACAGGGGGTTGGGGATACCATTTATTCAAATAATCTACTTTAGCGAGGATGGAGTAAGAAGAGCAGGGTCCAGTTGTTCAAAAAGTTTAATCTGGATCAGAATGATCCCGATTTGGAAATTCTATGTTCTGCTGTCCAGGATCAGACAGTCCATTTTTCTTTTATGGCAGTTTTTCATAGCAGCATTGGATCTGAACTAGATCACGCTGATCCAGGTACAAAATTTACAAGATTATCAAATCCAGATTACCAGTGTATTTTCTAGTTCATTTAAATAGTCAGACCCCTCATCTGATCAACAATAAAAAAAACAAATATACATTATTAACAAATACATTGCAAATATTTTGAATATGTGTTTTAAGTCATAAAAAGTCCAAATGTCCAAAAGTTAACAATAATAAGGGATATAATAATTAGAAACTACTTTTGATTGTATTTAATATACAGTGATGAATGATATTGATGAATAAACATTACTTTTGTTTGATATTGATGGCTGTTCGGGGATTACTTTACAGTGACACAATTTTATTTTTTTCTTTAGTGTACTAAAAGGCTTACTTGATAGGCTGTATCACTGTAATGATTCAAGTGCCAATTATAAATAAATGTATATATGAAAGTGATACAAATGTTGTATTTTTTACCAGTTTTGTTCCAAATGTCCACCCTGAATGCACCCTTCTGCTGGCATCAGGGTCATCTTGATTTTTTTGGATTATTATCCATTATGCCATTATAGATGTTTATGTAAGTTCTGGAAACTAGATGGATTTGGATTATCCCAATTATATTAAAAATGTTCACAGTCATGCTCTTTCAGCTGAATTGGGCACCTCTGATTGGTGTAGGTAGACTCTGTGATTAGCATCTAGGCATCGGCTCCAGGGGCACAGTGACTCTGCCCTTAATAAATGGTTCTGTGGAAAATAATGGATGAATGTCTGTAAATTAAGTAATAATTCCATTATAGATTTCATGCTGCTCCATTCATTGGGGGAGGGGGGGGGCGCAGTCTCTGGCTCAGTAGTTTAGGATACTGTGCCTGTAATCAGAAGGTTGCTGGTACAAATCCCATGGCTGACAGCGTGATGTCACCATTGGACCCCTGACCAAGACCCTTAACCCCAATTGCTCCAGGTACTCTATGACCCTGCCTTCTCAAACATGTACGTTACTTTGAATAAAAGCACTAAATGTTATGTATATACTGTAAGTATTAATTGAAAAATCCCACCATTAGCTAAACCAGCCTTTTCCGGACATTAACGTACCCCCACACAGCCTTAGGTCACCTTGGAATGTCAGCTTAAATCATCAATTTAGCATTTTCCAAAGCTAGTTACTGTCTAATAAGACAGTGGCTTAGGGTGCAGACTGAAAATCTAAATGTCGTCCCAAGACGAAACCTGGAGGAGACGTACTGTCGTTCTGGTGGAACAAGGTACTTAAATTGAATTGGGTCCAACTGTGAAAATGGCTAAAATATATATTAATGTCTGCAATATTTTCTGGGACAGCGAACGGATGCAGGTGACATGCAGAGCGGAGGATGGAACGGGGATTTTATTAGAACCCCTGGGATACAAGAGACTGGGCAAACATCCAAGAGAGTCACAGAGAAGAGCAAAGGCAAATGACTTTTTGATCATTATTTTGTCATTTTTATTGTTTGATTATTAAATTCCAGGTGTCAACTAGGCAGTTTAATGCATTGCACTTTTATACAGTTATAAAGTAATTGAAACCCCAGGTAGCACTTTTAAGATGGAATGAGCTGTCCACAGTCACGTTACAGTGTGGGCTGCCTGTACAGGGCGCCATAAAGAGCATCATATTCTCTGCCCCTCCCCTTACATGCGTGTGCAGTGAGGCCCTCCGCAGTGAGACTGACATATGTCAGAGCTGACACTTAGCGTGCCCCAGGGGCCAGTTGTTGAAAAACTCGTTAGGATTTACGGCTTTTCATTTCTGCTCTTTATACATACAGGCCAGGCCTGGTGGGCCGTAATGGCCTCGCCTAGTGCACAGCGCTTTCTTGGATACGTTATAAGCAAACAAGCACCTGAGGAGAAGCTGAGCCAGAATTAACAAAGGCAAGGTAAAAATAATTTTACAGCAGTGTTTCCTAACCTGGTCCTCAGGGACTTGCAGACAGTCCACATTTTTGCTCCCTCCCAGCTCCCTGCCAGATTGTCCACTGTCTGTGGTAACCAAGGACTGGGTTGGTGAACTCTGCTTTACAGAATATCTGCAGGGAATGGGGACCCCACACTGCCCCCGCAGCTGCTCCTTATGCTCTTTTAAAAAGCCAAACGGACGAGCCGATGGAAAAAGCTGCCAGGATGGCGTTCGTGTCCCACGTGGTAGAAAAGCAGACTTTCTCTGCGTGAATGGTGACAGTCATAACTTCAGCAGCTGGTCCATTTCCCTGGGATGTACCGGGTGAGGATGAGTTCAGCCCATCGCCCTGAACACCCGCGCCCTGATGGCGGCTCGGCTCGGCACACTGTGGGATGCCAATGTATGGAATGGCAAGGGCACAGCCCACTGGAATGTTGTGTTTTCCATCATTCCCAGGAGAAACAGGTAGTCCAGGCCAGGTTTCGGACACAAGCCCGGAGAGGCGGATTTACTGCCTTGGCCATTGTTAGGAATTTTACTTCCTGGTATGTCTCTTAACAAATAAACGTTCTGCAGATTGACTGGAAAGTCTATATACTTTACTTGGTGGAGAGGGTGGAGGGGTGGAGGAGCAGGGTGTAAAAATGGACGGCAAGTCTTCTACTGACCTTTGTGACAAATATTAGAAGACAGTACTGAGGATCTGAGGTAAAGTCAAGAGAGAGTGTCATAAAGAACCTATATTTGGTAGCAGGCACCCAGGGAGGGATATCCAAGCAGGAAAGATGGCTTGGGGAAGGGAATCATACGCCCCTGTCCTCCGTAATGGGCATCAGACATGGCAAGAACAAAATGACGGAGAGAAAGTGGTAACCCAGGCCCCTCATGAATCCACATCCCACTGGGACACAGAGGCGACACAGTGGATCCCATGAGCTCCACTTCATAGGGCTCGACCTCAGATGCCTGTCTGACACCAGAGAGTTCCAGCTCCCTGGCCTGCAGACGAGGGGCCAGATTCGGTCTGAGGCTTCTGCGGTATGGAACGCTGGACAGGCGGGCAGCTTCACGCTGGTTGTAAGGCATGCATGCTGTGCAAACACATTCTCCTCAAGAAGCCTTCAATTTCGCAGGAAAAGATGACTTTGTAATTGATCTAGGTGGGCTCCCCATGTTTTTATATGTTTTAAGCTTTATGAAAGGACCCTTTGATAAGTTCTCTCGTCCTTTGTCAGTCCAAAAACACAATGAGCATACACTGCGATCACATAATTCAATGCGCCTCCCCAAAGAAGACCATCAAACAATTGGCCTCAAGCCCTGTTGTTGTGTTTAGTCTGGTCATATTTACAGCAATAATGCCCCATTTTATAACACTCCTTTATAAGACTGTTGGAAAAGGATGAGCATAAAATGACCCAGTTACCCAGGTATGCAGACTGAAATGTTTAAAAGAATTCAGTCGCCAGATCTTGATCTTAAGGTTTCACCTCAAAGCAGTTCCTTTATGCAAACATCCTGGGCATTGCTTTTACAAGATGGAACTAAGCTTAAACTGCTAAGGACTCCCTAAAAGAAGCTGCTGTCAAACAGGTCCCCTAAAGGAGGACCGGGGATTTAATGCTGTAGATGAGGTTCATGGCTCCACCCTCAGTTGTCCCGCTGAGTCAGCTGGGTGTGTGAAAATGAATTCCTGCAGATCACAGGCAATCTGATCTAGGAGGTTCAGACATTCTCTATCTCATCAAACACCCGCTGATCCATAAAACATCTGGGCTGAAATCTTTCAAAGTGTACACCATTTTCTTTCCATTAAGTTCATATCACAGCTCTCAGTGTATCGCATGCTTTTGTTATTGTTTCCACCCCCTAAAATGTATAGACTTATGCCATTATAGATGTATATGTAAGTTCTGGAAACTAGATTAATAAGGGACATTGTATGTTTTATTTATGGTTTAAACAATCGTGTCAGCTAGTCTTTAATATAGGAGAAACTCAAGTCTTTAAAGTCAAGTCAGTTAAAGGTAGACAAAATATATTGCATTAAACACAAAACAACTGTGAAAATTTGTGTGCTTGCTATGTGTGAAGACTAGGAAGGAAAACAGACATTTGGAACTCTGGGGCCGAAAGACTTACTGTAGCTTCATACCAGTAATCTTGAAGCAACTTATACAATGCCATCTAGAGATAAAAAACGAGTGGCAATGAGATTTTCCTCCTGCCATTAGCTCTAATTTCCCTTTGTACATCACTGTACTGTTGAAAGTGTGTGTGTGTGTGTGTGCGTGTGTGTTAGTGGCGGAAAGGGGGGGCATCCTGTTCACACTGTACCCCATATGCACTATGCTATAGCAAGGTTACAATGACTCTGTGTGTGAATATATGTGTGTATGTAAGTGTGTGTGTATAAGGTTGTTACGATCCCCAGTCTAGGGTTGGGGATCGATAGAAAGGTTTGGGAAGGAAAAGGGGAGAAAACGGGAAAACCAGGGAATGGGAAAAGGGAACACCTAATGGAAAAAGTACATCATTTACATGGCCGCAAAACATCTAACGGTATGTGGCTAACAAACTGGTAAATTACCTCCATTACAGGAGGTCAGGGAATTATTCTGAGTTTTACTCATACTCACAAATTCGGCTTTTTGTTTTTTTGATTTTCTTTGGAAAATTATGTAATAACCTTTTCATTGTAAAAATCTATCCATCCATTCATCCATCCATTTTCCAACTGCTTATCCTCACCAGGGTTGGGGAGCTTTGTAAAAATGCACCACTCTAAATAAAATTTGATAGGATGTAGGTCATGACACGCGATATATCCATACTTATTTTCAGGAGTCCTTGGATGTCTTTATTCAAGAACAACAATGAGCTGGAGACACTTACACAAAAAGTAAGGAGCATCAGAACAACATGCAAAGTCCAGCAGTGAAACCCAAAAGTAGGGAGAGTAGACAGAAGCAGCTGATTGAGGGATGGGAGGATGTAATGGGGGATTCCTATAGGTAAGGGTTAAATAAAGTGATGGATGGAGGAATGAAAGCAAGTGACAGCCATTTTGGATTGAGTATAAGGGAAGCACACAGGATGGCAAAAAACTGTTGGGAGAAGGAATAGAACTAGGTGCTAGACCAGGCATCAAGGTCGGGGCTTTAAAGCCAGAACACATGCCCATTTCACATCTTACTCATTGACTGCCTTTGCCCTGCTGTGGGACATCCACAGCGCACGTTAGCGGAAAGCCTGACCAGTGGCCTCTCTATAAAGGGTGCCATAGAGCAGTAGTAGATTCAGTGTGGTTAAGAGTCTGGTGAATCATTCCCTTGATGTGGGATTTTCTGCCTTAGTACACATGGCGCATACTGTCAACTACACTAAACCATCTTTTATTATAAGCAGTCCCCAGATTTATAACGTCTGACTTACGCACAACTCATACTTATGAACGGACTGCCACAAAGCCCATTATATTAAAAATTTAGGATAAATGCAATGGTTCATGATAACAAACACATGCACTACTTCATGATGTTCATGAAAACATTGTGCGGCGTCAGTGGTTTGTCAGCTCAAGGCACAGTACGGTACCATACGCAGTTAATTTTATTATTACTGCATAATTATTACCACTTCTTATGTACGGTGTTATTATTTTTACAACTTACCTAAAAATTCGACTTAAAGATGCTTAGGAAAGTAAACTCGTTCGTAACCTGGGGACTGCCTGTACTTGACCTCCTCAATCTCCACCTTTGTGAGAATGTATATAACCTGATGATAATCACTCCTCCTGCCATCAAATTAACATGATTTATGTGAGGAATATTAAATTAATTAACTTCCTATATGGGCGTACCAAAAAGAGATATCAACGGGAAAGTATTGCTGGATTAAAGGACTCGGTCATGCCTCAATACCAGGTTTATTTTATTTTGAATTTCCTCTCTTTTGATCAATTCTCGTTTCTATAAAATTGTAGCTCTTGAGTTCAGGGTCTAATGTGATTCTGTATTGAATTTGATCTCCTTCGCTGACCTTGTCCCATGCCAGCTGTTCATCTTAAAGAGTCAGTAGACTTTGAAGTCTTGTGTAAAAATGGAATAAACACCAGTTGCGAAAGATAGCATCTGTGTTTATATGGACATTTAATGAATGCGCAAAATTTGTTAGCCAGCTCTTTACCTGGGTTCTCAAATCCTGCCTCGGTTCAACGAGACTGGCAAGAACTCAGCACCTTTATAATAATTGTTATGCTATTCTCCGCACTTATCTATTATGATTCCCCACCCTGGCTACTTCTCTGTGGCCATGCTGATATATAAGTTCAATAGGGAACGCCCTGAGCATAAACATCATGGCTCTCTCCAGCTGGATGGCCTCCTTGCAGCGGCTCCTCTGATCGAGCCACTTGTGTAGCTCACTGACCCTTGAATCTTGGAGGTGAAACTGTGGTCCTTGGCAGGAACTGAGGAAACCTATTCTTCCATTTATTAGTTCTTGTAACGTGTGTTGTTGTAAGAATTAAAAATAAAAAGACTTGAATAATGTGAGGGCAAAATAAACAGACTAGGAACTTTGCAAACTGCGGTTGTGCTGGTTCCCAAAATGAAGAACGCTCCACACCTTCTGTCCTCTTTCATTTTAAACAGGTTCACGTTTCATCTCCTTTTCTTTTACCATTTAGCGTAAGTTCAGTGTCCATTGTTTTCTAAGGACTTTTTAAAAGGTCGACTGTCGACATCACTATTCATCACCAGTCATTGCTTATTGTTTACCATGAACTTATTAATGTGTATGATGATTTTTGTTTAAAGGACCTTGAGCAATAATGTGTGTTTTTTACCATTAATCATATGTAATTTTGGATTTTGTGCCAAAGATCGTGATCTAAAAGATTTATATTAAATGTACTGACATACTAATTTTAAGAAACATATCAATATTAATCGTACAGGCTTTGAATTCCTTACTAGAATGAGCTATCTTTATTTGTATTGATGCTTGATTATACTACATCTGGTTGAATTAATTTGTCTGTAATCACTGGGCCATGTGGTCCTTACTACAGCTCTGAACTCCACACCAGAAACCTAATTACCACAGGGCCTTCAATTTTTTATTTAATGTATAAATAGAAAACTTCATTTTATCATGATTGAGTCAATAAATGACAATCAAAATGCTAGCCGTTGACTTTACCCTATCATTGATTAACCTATTATTTAACCTAATATTGATTCTCTCTTCAGTTTTTGACTCTTATTGGTAGTTTAGTTGCTAGGATTTTTAAAAGTTTCTCAATTAACATCCTCTTTAGCTAGCTAGATAGAATTAGTGGTTCCAGGTAAGCATGATGACCAACAGTTCATGGAAGCAGTTGGGTAGTTTCTTGTTTTTTGGAAGCATCAGTAGGGGCCTCCATGTTAGCGCATTTGAAAAACTTGCCGATGCTAAAATCCGGACACTCTGATGGAGTATCGACCTCCACGCACTTACCATGTTCACCCATCACTCCAGTGCCCCTACAGCAGGCTGCACCCGGCCTTGTGTTCCAACAGCTCCTCCAGCTGCTGGCATCTGTGCCTCAGACAGTTTCCTCTGGGAACATCTGCTCACTGGCCTGTCAGGCCCTCGAGACCATCTCTTCCAGCCCACCTCCAATATTTCTGTCAGCGGATCAAAGATGTCCGACATTCTTCTCTGCCTCTTAAAAGCACATCGGTCTGTGTGGTCTGCCTCCAGAGACGACATAATGTTGGCCAAGGCTGAGCTGCAGCTTGTCACCCCTGTGCTGCGAGTGTGTGCTGGGGGGTTGGGGGGGGACAAACTGGTCCATGTTCACATATTACACTCAAGCACCTGTTTACTTTCTCACATTTCACAGAGTCCAACCAGATGCGGGGGGACATTTGGTATGGTCATGTGACTCATGGGTCGGAGGGCTTCTTCCATGTCCATTTCTTATACCCCCCCCCCAAAGAAATTAAAAATAAAAATAAGTTTGTGCTTTTCCTGGCTGGCCCAGATGACAGGATTTTCCCCCACGTTACGGAAACTTGTTCCCGGAGGTGTATCACCCTGCCTTGAGGAGTGCCTGCCCCAGCAGACAGGAAATTTTACTGATGCTCCTGTGAATAAGCAGACTATGGAAAATGCCAGTAAGGTAGGGAAGGGGACACTGTTATGTATACTTATTTCGGTGAACGTTATTGGTGAATAAGAGGCAGAGGATGTGAGTCAATTGTAAGGCGTTTTAATTGGAGGGGACTGCAGTCTTAGACCTGGTGTGCTTTTTGGCAAGATGTTAATATTATAGAACCTGCTCATCAAGTGACATGGAGCAACACTGAATGAAGGCAGAATAGCCTTCAGTCCAGAAGACTCACAGTAGCCAAAATCATTCACATAGCAGCTTTATAGGTCTCACAAGGTGCTATTGCGTTATTAGGAGGGAAAAAATCATCATTTCAGTGTCATCCGCAAATATTCAAAATATGTCTGTCATGCAACATAGCATAACATAAATATTTTTATTTCAAGACAAAATTTCTCTTGTGACTCATGAATTTAAAAGATAACATCACACTCTTTAATACGCACAGTTCAGATGTAAAGTCAGATCCTAGTTAAGTTCAAAACCTAAAATTCCATTAGTACTAGGCCTCCCCAAGTTGAATGACGCTGTTTCCTGTGGCATTAAAGCCCATTTCCTTTGGTGATAAGTCCATTTCCTCTGGTTGTTTCTACACGGCATATTTTGCTTTTTGGATTTCCAGGTCACCAAAGAGCATAGAAAGAGAGGAACCTTTTTACAGGATGCATTAATCACAGATAAAAATGGTAACATAAAATGTTACACCCTATTAGTCATTACTGCTCAGAAAAATGACTCATGAAGTAAAGTTTTGCATGTATGCTCTTCAGAATCTATTGCTATTCTATTGTTTCTGACTGTAAATGGGAAACTAACAGTGTTTTAAGTATATATGGAAGTATATATGATTCATAAAAAATAGTTTAATAAAAATGTTAAAATAAACCACAGGAATCACTTTGGTAAAAATCAATCCATGTGTCTTCGAACTACTTATCCTGGTCAGGGTTGCAGTGGTAATTTGGATAAAAAAAAACTTTAGTAACACTTTATTTAAAGCTGTCTTCTATAATGCAGTATAGATACCTTCATAATGCATTATAATGGTAGATATAAGAATTAAGGAAGGTTTGTACTGCATTATGAATGTATGTATAGTGCATTAAACGCTTCATAAATATATACATATATATAATTTGTTATGCCTCTTTATAAATATTTACAGCCATGTTAGCTTTATAAATGCATGAGAATGTGTTAATAATTTAAGTTAAGCGTTTTAATAGATTCTTCTCGACATGACAAGTGTTAGAAACCTTATTTTTTCTTACCTATAATATATGACCTTTAACAGCATTTCTTGTTCAATAAATTTCACCACACTCTTAAAGCCCTGCTGTCATGGTAAAGTAAGTTTGCTGTGGTCATACAAGGCTGACTGGTCTCTGACCTGATTCACATGTGCTCTCATAATGGGTGGACAGAGATGCTGAAACTCAGCTATAGCAATTGTATAAAGTTAAACGAAGAAAGTCTATCTGTACACCAAACAGTTCTCCCAGAGGATCAAGCGACAAACGAACATTCCAGCTAGGCCCAAAAGATCACTGACATAGACTTATAATTTGTTTCCAAATTTAATTGAAAAATCATTAGCTCTCAATTTGAGCATTGTAAAATGGCTATTGGGATCTTGCAGGCACATTTCCCTCCTCCCTTTCCCCTTCAGTGAACCCATACGGATGGGAGCAGGCATGGGAGAGTGAGAAGAGGTCTGGATCCGTTTACAGAATGTCGTGAAGAGAAACAAACAGGCCCGCCGCGCGGTTCACGGCCTTGACTGGCCGCCCCCCGGCAGGTTGTGTGGACAGCTGCTCTCGCCTGGGAGGCGTTCCATGGAAACAGACACTGTGAAGGAACGACTACCCTTTGTTGCTTTTCCCACATATCTGAAGTGCTTTATGGATAAAAAAGTTGAAATCAGGCAGCTGTTTTCATTAAGGATTAGGAAAAACCAATGAGGTGTCATGTTTCCTGAAGGATTAAAGCGTATGATTGCACTTACAGTATCAACCGTTCATCCCCTTTTCAGATCCTCAGCTCTCTGTCTTTACCGGCTTCTCCTTCCTGCCGAGACTCACCATTTCAAATGAAAACATTGTAGGCCTCTGTGTCATGCTTGTTGTGGCTGTTCTGAACTTTTGTGAGTTTCAAGAACTTTAGGTTCCCCGCTTGATTATTCTAAATGACAATAAATCACTCAGCACCTTTGAGTTCAAGAGAAAGTTCAGCTTGTTAAGACCTAAACCTCTTATTTCACCAGTTTCACTTTTTTTATGAGACAGGTTGTTGTGTACTTGACTGTCTGTTATGGAATGACATCTCACCCAAAGTCAGCTCCATCTTACACTCTCCGGTTTCCCAGTCCATCACAGTTAATGACCGTTTGTGGATGAAGCACCTTCGTTTTCATTGTTGATTCAAGAGAACATTATATCAAGTGATCCTGGATATTACATCTGATGAGAAAGCCTTCAGTATCTTTTTTTTTGCCCTCCATCTGGACTGTGTTTGAATCTTCGGCTTCTCAGTTCATTATCTTTAGTTTTCAAAATGTTCAAGAAAAGCAGCATAGTGAAAGAAAACACTGTGTGAGCGGATACGCCGTCTCCAAATACGCGTCGGGTTGCAGTGACCAGAGACGATCCCAGGAAGTGCAGGGCGTGGGGCAGGATACGCCCAGGCAGAATACGCCCAGGCAGGATACGCCCAGGGCGGAACGCCCGTCTATCGCGTGACACTCACACATGCGCATTCACGCAGACACAGGCGTCCATTCACACACGGGTAGACCCTCCTGCAGACACGCAGCAGCGGTGCTCGCTAATCCATCAGAGCTGCATGTGCCTGGTCTGCGATTAGACGCCAGGGGCCCAGAGAAAGCCACGCAAACAGGGGCAGAAATACAAACATGCAAACATGGAACCACAGACACGACTTAGGGGCTGTGAGAGAATATATTTTTAACATATGGTGACAAACATATTACATGCAAGATTAAAGTTAAGATTAAAATTAGGCAGATGCTATTTGCACCCAGGTGTCAGTAGCCAACAAATACTATGCTATTATTATTATTATTATATTTGCATCCCACTTTAGCACCTTCAACACAGCGTTTATGTTTTTTGTGGAGCCAGGGAGCAGGGACTGAGGAGGCCGGGTGCAAATAACCGAGCATATGGGCAGATGCTATTTGCATAGTGATATATGTATTAAATTTTATGTACCAGAGTATGTATGGGGTGCCAAGTGTCAAGCGTTCATTTTCGTGCACAAAATACATTCTGTGTCACAAAAAGCATTATTTAATGATGAAATCAAGTAACGCCTTCTGGCATTTTGTCCACAAAAGCATAAGGACTTCACTTTCTTTCGTGCACAGAAATCAAAAGGAATGTTTCCTTTTGTGCACGGAATTGATATCAGCATTTTACATTCTGTGAACAGAATAAAATCATTTTGTGGTCAAAATGCATTTTGTGAATTAAAGAAAGTCATTTTGTGGACAAAATACATTTCGTGAATTAAGGAAAGTCATTTTGTGGACGAAATGTATTTCGTTAATTAAGGAAAGTCAGGAGTAGTACATTCCAATGACCAGAAGGTGGAGCGCTGCTTTGATTTTGCAGACCTGTGTAATTACATTAAACTTGCATTTAAATGTAGTAAAAATACAAATACCTCCTGGGCTCATACTTTTACTGTTGTATGTATTCATTAGTGTCACTATTTTTTCATTACATTTTTAATATTTTTAAGCTAACCCAATGAAAGATGTCAGCGCTGATTCCCTCCAGTTGTAGGCTATGTTACCACGCCGTTTTCCCTGAATAACATTGTCCCCGATAGTTCAGATCAGACACACTGCGAAGCCTGCATGTATAACGCAACAACAAAATGGCGAATATGAATGGATTAATGTAAGGAATCACAGACGGTCTGCCGATCCTCACAGAACTGCTGCTGTCGCGAACTGCCGATGGAGCTGCAGTTATTGGACCCGGTCCACAGAGTGTTCAAGGGGACAGCTAGGGCAGGACAGTAACTGGTCAGCTGTCTATTGTAAGGAGGGTTCTTGTTATGGTCTTTATTAGCTAGTGATTACTCAATGTTGATCAAAGCTGCTGCAGGAAGGCTGCAAGGTTTCAGGTCAGGTCAAGTCAGGTCGGGGAGCATGCGCTGATGCAGCGCGTTGCCGCACCCACCACATGACGAAACCCCTCGGGATCCCAGCTGGCAACCCCCCAGGCAGACACACGTTCCTGTCCCACCCTCTGTAGATAGCCATCCATCTGCTGCAGCCAGGTGTTACGTGGGCGTCCCCTCGGCCTGGCCCAGCTGCTCGGGTCCTCAGCAATGAGGATCCTGCGAGCTGGATCACCCTCAGGGAAACGTGCCACATGGCCGTAGTGCTGTAACTGACGATCCCTCA
>JAAGVU020000001.1:29066243-29096443 GCA_011763525.2 Mormyrus iriodes
TAGATCAGATTAGAAATTTTCATTAGATTTTTACATATCTGCTCTTGGGTTTTTAAATTATTTTTACCAGGAGTTATATTTGTAGCAGGGAACATGCTCGTCTGCTTTTTGTAGTTTGATATACACTGTTTTACTGGGGAACGGAAGACTTTCAGACAACTTGATTAAAGTTGGATTTATTAAAATTTAACCCCAGGCTATGGTGGAAATGGAGAGAGAATTATTGGGGTCCTTAAAAGGCCTTTTACTGGGGGGGTGTTAAACCCCTTTTCCACTGTGGGTGGTGTAGGCTAATGTCAAAACTTTTTGAGCAACATCCCATCACTGCAACGCAGAGGGCTTAAAGAGAACTCCCACCATGCAACTGCCTAGCTGATGCTACCGATTTTGGTGTGTGGGTGTTATGAGGGGCAAGAAGGCGTTCTTTCAAGGTCCACCTTACTTGGGTGACAGCGCCATTCAGCTGAGCTGTAGTGTAAATGTCCCACAGAGCACCCAAGGCGTAAAATCCAGGCAACTCATCAAAGTGCATCTCGCTCCAAATGCTGAAAATGCTTAATGTGCCTCGGAGGCCAATGACCATTAACCCGGGCTAATGTCACATGACACAGAGTGAGTCATATTTGGAATGCTCAGCCAGACCACAGTCCCAGCTCCCTCGCTAATTAGAACATTAGAAATAACCCCAGGCGAGAAATAAACTTGTTCTTGCCTTATTTTAATGGCCTGTTAATATAGCTTAAAACAACCACTTGTTTCCATTATGAAAAAAAGTTAATTTACCCTTAACCTTACTGACTAAAGAATGAATTAAATGTATATAATTCTCTCTACAAAGATGCATGCCTTTCTACTTAAAGTCAAACTGTCTGGTAATGTGTTTGATAATCAAGTAAACAGCATGTAATCTCATGATAACAGAAGCTCAGTTTCTAAAATAAATTAAGAAGACAGCTCAGGCATTTTATGTTCGATGTCCATGATATATTCTCTAATTAGCAGGATAGTTAGAAGTCAAATATATGTGCCAGTGCTTGTAATCCGAACAGGGTTAATTAAAAACATATACGGTATACTATAGGATCTTATTTATGCATGGTCTGTCAGAGTTTGGCTATATTGTAACAGTATAAATACAACAAAAATGCAACTATCAAGCACAGCTTTGGATTTCTGATAAGGGCAATATTTGACCTACTTTAAGAACTGTGTTGTAATGGTCCTAAAAATTAACATTTGAGCTCATGAGCCGATTTCACTGAAATGTGTTATGAATTATAGGATTCTGAGTTGTGCATTAGGATCAAAGTTGATCTCACCATTCGCTCTTGAGATTCATGTGAAACTCTGAGGCTTATAAAACTATGAAAATTGTCTCATTATATGATTTATTGTTTAACGCTATTTACCTCGGTAGTAAGTGTATATTTGCTCATAAAAACATGTTTTAACATTACAATATATTTACATAAACAGTAATACAGTAAAAAGCAATAGGAATTTCCTCAGTTCTCTGAGCAGATATCTTTCTGAATGGCTAGACAAACGCCACTTCAGTTTTTAAACTTCCACTCAGGGGCAGCCCAGCCATTTCATGTATTTGTGAAATTTCACCATCAACTCACTTAACTTAATTAGTTAAATAACTTAATTAACTATAAAGAAAACATGGAATGCTTGGGGATGACAAATACAAATGCAATATATTGGATGGTTACTGCAAATACTGAGGTTTAGATTTTAGGCTAAACTAACAGGCTTTCATTGACATAAAATCACTATATCAAATCAGTTTTACACCAACATGAAGATCACTGAAACATAATTATTGGTAGATTGGGATTTTTGCACAGTACTGTATATCATTGCTCAAAGAGACAATGCAATTACAAGCTGATGAACAGTGCGGACAATATAGTGACAGGTCAGTTAGTGGAAGATTGGACAAAAATATCACGTGTCCAGAGCAGCAGGCTCAGGAATGCGCTGCAGTGCTAACAGGCTGCCACTGTAAGCCACTCACGTGACACAGTGTACGCTGAACTGTGTGCAGTATTCAGTCAGACTCTCTGCACACTAATTCATCCCTAACCCCCTACTCCTACATACCTTCTGTCATAGTGCAGAAATTAATTTCAGACTGGACCACTGGTGCAGAGCCTGTGCTGCTTTCATCCGATGCAATGTCACAGTGCTGGTGCAGAGCCTGTGCTGCTTGCATGTGGTATTCTGTCACAGTGCTGGTGCAGAGCCTGTGCTGCTTGCATGTGGTGCTCTGTCACAGTGCTGGTGCAGAGCCTGTGCTGCTTGCATGCAACGATCTGTCACAGTGCTAGTGTAGAGCCTGTGCTGCTTGCATGCAGTGCCCTGTCACAGTGCTGGTGCAGAGCCTGTGCTGCTTGGATGCGGTGCCCTGTCACAGTGCTGGTGCAGAGCCTGTGCTGCTTGGATGCGGTGCCGTGTCACAGTGCTGGTGCGGAGCCTGTGCTGCTTGCATGCAGTGCCCTGTCACAGTGCTGGTGCAGAGCCTGTGCTGTTTGCATGTGGTGCCCTGTCACAATGCTGGTGCAGAGCCTGTGCTGCTTGCATGTGGTGCTCTGTCACAATGCTGGTGCAGAGCCTGTGCTGCTTGCATGTGGTGCTCTGTCACAGTGCTGCTGCAGAGCCTGTGCTGCTTGCATGTGGTGCCCTGTCACAGTGCTGGTGCGGAGCCTGTGCTGCTTGCATGCAGTGCCCTGTCACAATGCTGGTGCAGAGCCTGTGCTTCTTGCATGTGGTGCTCTGTCACAATGCTGGTGCAGAGCCTGTGCTGTTTGCATGTGGTGCCCTGTCACAGTGCTGCTGCAGAGCCTGTGCTGCTTGCATGTGGTGCTCTGTCACAGTGAGGCAGCTGCGGGTGAGAAGTCTCATGCTCTTTGTTTACAGCCACATGGGCTTCCCACTCCGGCCCAGGCACTGTCTTCACACTGACCGGCCCGGACCACACAGAGAGCTCAGCATGTGGAGCAGCTGTCAGGGATGTGGAGCAAGATATCTGCACTGAAAGGGAACATTTTCATCTCCTTTCCTTAATGGCAATACCAAGAGTTTTGCGTGCTGATACTTTACTGCCTGTGCGGTATTTTCTAAAGTGGTGCACAATTAAATGCCAGACTCAAATATTTACTTGTGTTAAAGATCAGTGGAGGGACTGAAATAGTATATAAGTAGAAACTTTTGGATTTTTTAATTGAATTTCTTCGATCTGCTGCTACATATTTTCAGACAAATAGGGGAAGTCAGAGTACCCAGAGGAAACCATCACAGACAGATGGAGAACATACAAACTGCAGATACAAAGGCAAAAGCAGGGGTCAGTCTCACAGCACTGGAGCTCTCAGGCCTCTGTTCCAACATTTGAAAAATGCATCCCGTATTTTTGTTAAATATCAAAATACTAGTATATTTTGATTCATAATTTCTGCTGCCTTTGTTGAAAATACTGTGCAACACTGCTCTGAAGGTTTGTAGAAGAGCTGTCCTGTCATTATTCCTCTTTAGTTCTTTTGCAGCTTTCTTTGTACACATCCCAAAACTCCATCTCCCATGAGACCTTGGGACACCACATGCACTCTGCTCCTTAATGCACTGGGGGTCGACGCATTCTTCCAGGTCTTTATTGCGCTGCTGAGTCTGGAATTAAAGTTTCCAGCCCTCGTGACATCTGCTGTGCTGACTGACATTTCTCGTTCCACATTAATTTAAATTTCCAACAGCTTCTCGACCACAGTTGTGACTTCTGACATGGTTTTGTCTACATATACACCGCTGCTGAGCTATACCCTCCTGCATGTGCATTCTCCCCAAAGCATTCTCACCTGCTTCCTACTTCAGAATAAACATTTACAGCTCTTGGATATTTTTTGTGGCTAAAAGTGATTGAATAAATCACAGCCTTTTGATGCCACCCAGCCACTCTGCTAATGTTTGACTAATGCCCATATGTTGGATCTTTCCATAAATCACAATGTACTTGCTCCATTTCCATTACACAATGTGCTGGACTATGTTATTGTTGGTATGAAATGCATAGATGAAACAAAGGCATTTCATACCCGGTCGACACGTAAAAGAAACACTGCTGACAGGCATGATTGGGAATGGAAAGGTGGTGAGGGAAGGAGTTAGGATAAAACAAAAAATAATCATTTAAAGGGGAGGGGCTTTATTGAACACAGCAAAACAAAATAGACCACGAGGGGTCGAAACAGGAAAGGCTCACATGGGTGTGATGTTGGGCATGCAGTGGGGATGACTTGAAGTTACAATGCTACTGACTGGACTGGGAAGCACTTTTATAAAGGACTGACAGGGGGGCAAATGGGAGGCAGCTGGAGTGATCCACATGACAGTATGACAAATCAAGCCACAGGCGTGGCTCCTTAAGGCCACACGTGGTGGAGAATGAGAAGGGCAGGAAGGCAGGACATGCCACAAAGATGGACATGTGCACCATATGCCACTGATACAAACTGTGATGGACAGCACCAGATTCTGGGGATGTGTCCCTCCGATAGACAAACTAGTTCATCTAAGAAATCACTCTGTATTGTGGAATTACTGCGACTTATAATTACAGGACCTTTTCCAAAATGTCAGAGTTAAGTGTGCTGCCTGTATCATCAAAGGGCGATGAAAACAGAACGATAATAATAATATGTATAATTACATTAAGGCTAATTGTTAAAATCTGAAATAATATGCAATTATTGCTCCAAGTTCTAGACCAGTATGCACACATAAGTGCCCCATTTCTTTAACATGGAGCTTAAAATAAGAACTTGAATTGATTGAAAGGACTAAATTGATTATGCTTAAATATAAATTGTGTTCCAACACTGGACGGCAATCAGGGAGAATCACCAATTACAAATTAGCAATGAGTCATTTTCAGCCCCATCTGATTTTAGTTCGTAATGTCCTATGGGCGAAAGGAAAGGGGACATTTTTAAACGCAGCCACTATCACTGATTAAAAAACTCAGGGAAAGTCATTTTAGTTAATGCTGTGCTTTACATGAGCAACACTAACTCCTTCTAAAACTCATTCTTCAAGTTAAATGTGTTCTGAGATAACTTATAATGTTAATTATAAATGTTTAATGTACTTTTAAGTGTACAGTCATTTCAGATATTTCTGTACCCTTAAAAATATTCACAATTATTTTATAAAACATTTGGTAAAAATCAGCAATGGCCAGTAGGTTTTCTTTACTGGATACGCGGTTAGTAGATGGATGAAAGGCGCTTCCTTTCTTTGGGCCTTAATCCCTCCATGGTTGATACCTCCAAATATAGAGAAAATAACAGAACATTTAAGGAGTTCAGCTACTTCTGTCGGAACTTAGGGAGTATTTCCGAGATAAAGGAGCTTCTGTTTTGAATTCTCATGTGAGGAATGTGGCTTTTTTCGGTTTCACAGTTGACCGCATCTGGTTCATTCGCTGGATATCTCCCTACCTCAGAGGTCTTCCTCGATAATGCCAGAATGTTCCTCACTCTCAGCGCCTGAGATACCAAAACTCAGCAGAGAGTCTGACTCCATCGCACCAGTGTTTCTTACAGTCAGAGAGTTTATAATATTGGAGTTCTGCTAATTCAGTGATTTGGGGAATTCCCTTTAATCATTACTATTAAGCATTGGCTAAAGATTAGTAGGCTACTAACACTGGAATGTGCTAATTGAAGAGTATGGGTCAAAAGTACAAAATGTTTTGAAAGCTATGAGTTTAACCTTAAATTTACATTAACAGAGTACCTTCCACTGGAAATTATGCAGATAGAAAATGCTGGTTTACACTTTGGGCATGGCACATGCATTTAACCAAAATATTATATTTAGCCAATGTAGAAGATTGTATGTCATATAAAAACGTGATATCTGAAATTATACACCACAGAACTCCAGTGAGACAGGGACTTGGAAAACATCTTTTGCAGATTATCATTATGCTGTAATGGATTTTGCTATGTGGGTAATATCAATCTCATAATAATGTCAATATTGTATTTTATTGGAACATTAAATTTTTCCCCACAGTTGTCTCACAGGTTTTTCAATCACTGAACCATGAAACCATTTATATTTTTTTGCATAAATGTCAAACCAATGTGCTCCTTTTTACCTTCAAGTGAATGTCTAAGCACTAGTGCTGGGCATTTTTTAAAAATTCATTTACAGGGCAGAGTATAGCACACGGCGGCCCTTGAAAGACATTTTAGTGAACTGAGTCACCTGGTGGTATTGTTGCGGGCTGAGTAGGAGATCTGCTTTGGCCATTAGAAATTTCCACAGAGAGGAGTGCTAAGCCATCTCAGGAAGTGATTTATTGCGCCTTCCCAGCTCATAATCCTGGCTGCATGGATCCTTTATGAAAACACGCCAGCCAGGCTCCCACCACTGTCCACCGCCGTGTGCCTCGCTGGTGTGTATTGAGGGTGATCTCTGACTCATCGTGTCATGTATATGACCATGGTTTGCAGTTCAGTACAGACAAACCAGTCGGCGTACCCGTAACCAGGCCCATTCCACAGGAGACTTTGCCTGGGAAGGGCAATGTGGAAGCACAGGCCTGCATTAACATCAGCTCAATTCATTTTTATATAGCGATTTTCACAACAGAGTCAAGCACTTTACATGAGTGTGTTGTGGTACATTCCTGGATCATTTATACAGAATTTATACACAAAAACAAGTAAAAGGGAAGACAAAGAAAAGAAAGAAAGAAAGCCAGATGACAATGAAGGAGAGGAATCAAAAACTCCCAATTGGGGAGAATAAAAACCTCTGGGGGTCCAAGGTCAACTGGCTGCCAAACCCTCTGGGGATGCTAACATTGAAAAAGAAGGAGTGGGCTTGTTTGCTAAAAGCAAGGTGCAAACTGTGGTCAGGGTCAAAGCCTAAGTCCATCAAAGAGTCAGTCCTCCACACTGGCCTGTGTGATGTTACAGCGCGTAAGTCACATCCATGATGTCACCTGTCCATGGGACTGAACCAGGACCCTAGCTCAGATGGTGCCCTCACCGCTGCCAGATGTTTATTGTACAGTGTGTGTTCCCATATAATAACCAGAATATTCAGATAAGAGCATTACAGTAGTCTGACCTACTGTATACAAATGCATGTATTAGTTTCTCAGTGTCTTGAAAAGTAAGGAAACATCGTAGTTTGGCAATGTTACGTAGCTGCAGGAAGCACACCTTTGATACTGCATCCAAATGCAATTTGAATGAGAGGCTTGTATCTAAGGTCACCAATATTTAGCTTGGTAACTGCTACCAATGTTACCATCCAGAGACCCTCTCCTGCCAGTGTAACGGGGATGCAGTGGGTATATAAAAGAGTAATTTCAGAAGCGGTGTTTATATCTTCCCAGTGGTTACATTTGCATTTGTCCAAACCCAAGGGCTTGCTAACATCGCTTTTGTGTTATTTTAGTAGGCCACAGTTTTGGCCTGTATAGAATTAATGCATCGTAGTTATGTGCGATTATGTTTGCTTTTGTGGGTCCATATGTAGGTAGACTTCTTTATTTTCCATTTACATGCTGTTTTTGTTTGCATATCAATCCGACCATTCATAAAAGGCGGGTAAAGTTCGCTGCGCTCTCTGCCATTTTCCAGACAGATTTATAAGCCTTTTCCCCAGATATTTTAAACAAATGCACTATGTTAAAACTTTGAATTCTGGAGGAAGGTAAATAGATTAGCACAAATACCACATTTGAAAAAACATGGCACACATTTGGCTTTGCAGCTCTGCCACAATTCGGGTTCGCGGTGGTGGCCTGGGTTCACTGGGGTTTGTGGTGTTTACTTGTGTGTTTGGGGGCGGACTGGGCAGAGTCGTAACTAATAACAACGTCAAAAAAGTGACCAAGCCTGGGGCCTATAGCTTGTCTGGTCACCGAAAAAATTTAAAGTAACAAGATTGAATAAGGTCTGCCGGGCGGAGGAGTGCGATGGCTGCAGCTCATGTGGGCTTGTCATCAGGCTCCTCGAAATGGACTGGATTGATCCGGGTCTGCAGCGACATGCGCGGATGGATGAGATCAAAGATATGCCCGGTGGACACCCAGCTGTAGAAACCGTTACGGGCATCTGAGCAAAGTCGTCCTAGGAGAGGATAACCTGACACTACTTCTGAGGACCGCCAAAGGGAGCCGGAATGCTGGTCCAAAGCGCTAAATGGGGCAGCCCTTCTAATGGATGCTGTAAATGCTGTCACTGTGTGGAGTATTTACGAGGCTAATTCCGTCGTTTCCATTTATTTGTTCGTTTGTTTGTCTTTGTTTGCCGTCATTGGTTTCAACGATATTAGAGGCATAAAATGTGGATGGAAAATAAAATAAAATAAAAATCCAAAGACCTTCACGGCCAAACGTGCATATTACACATTTTCCAAACTCTTAATTACTCGAGTTCTCCCTTACCTTTTACTTATTAAAACTGTATTTACCTATTGTAATGAAAATATATTTCACATTTCAGATGTCATGAGGGATTCAGAATGTAATATTATATCTCTGTCCTCCCTGCATGTTCTTCCGAAAACCAGGGCTTCAAACGAGGATGTTAAAAGACCACCAGGAATCACGCCCAGTACCTGGGTTAACCTCCACAAAGACGCATCTAGAATTTGCATGAGTCAAAGGGAAACCTTCAGTTTAATGAATCAGGCAAATATGATAAGATGAGTTTTGTAGCGGAGGTTTGATGCTGGTCAGTTGAATTGGGTTTGTGAGGAAGTCCATGTGTTGGACAATGATGGTACGCTGTCTCACACACAGTTACTTAGTAAAGGCATGGAGTTAGAGAGCAGAGTCAGCCAGCATCCCTGGAGAAGTTGAAGGGCTTGATCGAAAGCCTAAAGCTGACATAGCTACGCTAGCATCCAGGGGACTTGAACACAGAATTTTCCATGAAAGGAGACAGATGCCCAACCAAATGAGTTATGGACTGTGTTTTCTCATATTGGTGTCCCTGTGATTGAACACAAAATTAGTACAATCCCAGAATGTTTTTTTCTCACAAAGTCTCCTGTCCCCAACTGTTAATGTGAAATCTGACATTGGGCTTAAGATCTCGTAGTTAAATGTTCACTGGGATGACATGTAACACAAAGATCTCATTCCGTAGAGAGATCAGAAGAGCTGACCAAAGAAGATGAGCTAGACACTGGTGCCAGTCAGTCCTCAGTGCATGTGAGAGTATCCGATCCCACACGGTGTGGGCAGTGGTGCTTGGATTACACACTGTGCCAAGCATTAGAACATACACTGTATGTCCAGGGAACCATTTTTACTAGACAGAAACAAAGCCATGAGCCCAGCCCTATGGTATCCAAATGTGTGAAGGCCATGCAGAAAGATCATAGCACCGGTGTGTGAGCGTGCCACGTACTGGCCCCTTCAACGGGAGCAGATATCCTGACTTTTCCCAGTGATTTGGTAATAATGGCTCCGGGTCCATTATAACGTTCTGGTGACAGTTCTGTTTCCTAGAAATTTGGCAGGGGTCTGGATTTGCAACTTACAGATTATAGCTGGTGAAATCAGAGGCCATCTATAATTCTCATTGTAGCATGCATGGGTTATTTATGACAGCTAATCCATGATGTAGAGTTTTATGATTCTGGAAAAAAAGCAGATCATTTATGAACATAAGCTCTTAGAAATTCAGCTCATCATATCTGTTTCCTGAAAAACAGATGAAGGATTTGCAAAGAACTAAGCAGTAAGTAGAGGCAATCCATTCTGAGAACTATTGAGGACAAACCCACTTTAGCAGTGAAATAACCACAAGGGCAAGAAGTAGGTGCCATTTTATTATCAAGTCCATAACTCTCATTATTCAAATCCACTATCAACCGTGTATGTGTATGTGTGTGTTTAAATTACATTGTGAATGTGATAAAAGCCTTTTATTTTAACGCTCTGGGAATTTTTCCGGTCCCCACAAGGGGAAACTCAGTTTTATAAAAATTTGTCAATGCAATCAAAAAACTAAAAATGCCAAAAGTCTTGCATTTGATTTGGATATTTATGGTTAAGGTTAGGATTGAGTAGGGGTTAAGTTTGTCATAGTTGGGATTAGAGTTACAGCCATAGAAATGAATGTAGAGTCCCCACAAAGATATAGATGCCTATAATGTGTGTATAGTGTTGGATTGTTCCCTCTGTGTCCATGTGTGCTTCCTCCCATTGCCCAAACCATGTGTTTGAGGTGGATTTAGGATTCGGAACAGCCTTTGATGTGTAAATGTGCCTGTGTATACAGCTATGGTCTAACATCCTGTTCTATGCTGTGATAGACTGTTGGTTTGTGTGGATAGATGCACATTAACCTTATCTGCAGAGGACCAAGGTCACATGTTCCAGTACTGCAGTATTAGATTAAGTAGGAATTCTCTTGTAGCATACTACTGAACAGGCATGACACAGTTAAAATGAGCAGTTGTTATAACTAGACAGGTAGTAATTGTAGTATTCATGAACCGTTCATTTACATTCGTAAAATACGAGGATATTTTAGTATTAAACAAGCACAAGTTACTTTTAATGAAACACACCTTGATGACAAGAAACCACAAGCCCCAAAACTCCCAGGATAAACCCTGGACATAACAATAACTCTCTTCATTTGTATAAGTGACATGGCCTCAGCACCAACCACACCGTCCTAAGAAACCAGGAAGTTAACTCCTGTGGGAGTCCTAAATGTTGTTTTTAAAAATAATTTTTGGACTTGAAGGGGTTTGCCACAGTGTGTGAGGCTGGAGTGCTTCCTTGCTGCCGAATCCTGTCCGTATTGTTGAAGGCCTCGCGTAGAGCTGCACAAGGTATACTTGGAGAAAACGTGCCGATCTCAGAATATTACTGTAGGAGAACAGCATCAGTCTAGCTGGGTGGATCTCACTGGATGTGCATTATAAACAGAGTGTGTTGGGCTGCACCCTGTCTGTAATAATTCACACATCCTTCATGTAGGCAAGGAGTGTGGAGCTGGTATTCATCACAAAGACTGAGAAATCAGACATGGAGTCACAATCAAAACTATCACATTGGAGCTGTACAGTCATCTAGCTTGCAAGCAACTACACCTGGCTCATTTATCACAACACACTCTGTTTATAACGCTCATCCAGTGAGATTCACCCAGCCAGACTGACGCTGTTCTCCTACACTGACGTTCTGAGATCGGCACTGCTTCTCCAAGTATTCCTTGTGCAGTGTTCCTTGTGTTCCCAATCCTGGAAGCATTACACCAGTCGCATTGGGGCCTTTTTTATTATACATGCAGACTTCCCAGACAATACAAAGAGCCATTTGTTCTGACCACACTAAGGAAAACTGGACCCATAACAAAGGGTGGATTTCGTCAGTCAACAGAACCAGATAATAAGTGAGTAGTGAGTGACACCATCCAGGCACCCTGTCCTCCCTCTGCAGAGATTCTGCCATTCATTTCATCCTCTAATATGGTCTGCTAGACAGATAAGGCTGGACGGCTGTCGCATCTCTCATCGCTGTCACCTTGAGGTGTTTCACAAATGCTGACCAATGGAAACTGGACCCTATGGACAGATTAGCGGCGGTGGGGATGACGCTCTTTACAACGTGACCCGCGGGTCGGGGCTGCACCGCGTGACAGCCGGGGTTTATTAAAGCACTGAGCTAAGACATCATCCCTGTGCTTCCCATCTGGGGAACATCCGCACTTTGCTATTCTGCTCCGACTATCTGGCCCAGAGATGCGTCAGATGCAGGCGATGACCCAGCCCATCTGACACTCCCTTCCTCTACTCTAAGTAACGTCTCTAAGGGACTTATTTTCCGTCATTCGGGGAAACCCCAGGCCTCCATGTTTGACGTGCAGAAAACCCCTTACGGCACACCCAGGAGAACAGCCTCCACCCCCCCCATGAAAGACCTCATGGCAAGGGTCAATGTATTGTATCATATATACATCACAGTGTAAGTGTGTGCGCGTACTGACCTTCACACATTCGTATTTTTCCATCCACATTCCCAGAGCCAGATGTGGAATAACAGGACCAATGAGGTACAGTCGAGCAATGTTCCTCCCCCCGGACAGTCATAGCCGGAGGCCGCGTGCTGAGCACATGGGGTGGACCTGCATTCCTGGGACACTGGCCGTAACGCGGACTCTAAAAGACTGAGGAGTGAACCCCAGACAGCTCGGAGAAGGTGTGTTTCTGACAGGGGGGCTAAGGACTAAATTTAACCATGGATGAGGTCATCTGCACAGCAGTGACCAATGGGCAATCAGGCAAACGGGGCGGGCTTCAAAAGCACTCATCCACTGCAAATGGAGCAGGGATCATGATGTCATTCTCACACAACGCATGAAGGGTATTACGCTTTCCATCAATAATGGAAAATGATGATGTTTGTTATGTTTAGTTCTATGACAAGGAGTTTCGAACTGTAACTTTTCACATATTATTTACAACCAAGTTGTGACTCTGAGCACTACAAGTCTTTTTAGATATAAAAGTTTTTTTTATTTGTGTTTATCTAAAAGCCAGTCGATATTTAAGTGTTTACATTTTTTTGACAGGCTCATGGGGTGGTGTATGGTTCAGCAGGTGTCTGATGAGAAGGGAGTAGGTTCAAATCCCAGAGCTGGCAGAGTGATTTCACTGTTGGGCCCTGGAGCAAGGCGCTTAATGCTTATTTGCTCCAGGGACTATCTAACCCTGCTTTCTCAAATGAAAAAAAAAGCATCTACTATACAAGTAAATGTAATGTCTTTTTTGGGAGTACAAAATGAGGAAGAAGGGAGGGTTAACTTGGAATGACTCTTCCTCCTCCTTACACCTGTCTACTTCATAAAAAGCATTTGGAGAAACAGTTATGTCTAAAAAACATACGGGCCACTACATGGCAATAAATGTAAGCTGAATTTCCTTGAAATCATTACAGTTCGGATGAGAAATCAGCCAGACAGTGACTCGGAGGCCTCCATCTCCATCTAGGCTCCCCAGTTCTCAGTTGCCACTCCCAATCAATGGGCAGAAAGTGAACCCCCCAATTATTGCAGCTTCCGCTTCCTTGCATGTGGTTCTGATTTGGTGCTGAAGCAAAGTGTTTTTTTTAGAAGCTGTATTCACTGCTCTGCCGCATTCCCCATTACAAACATTTTGGCATTGTCATTCATCAGTTTGACATGCATTCTTTGTCCACTCTGGTTTTATTTCCCTTAACATGTGGGGCTTTTCCATGTAAAGTGTGACCTCCGTTCACCTTATATCATGTCTAGTCTTCCTACAAAAAAAGCAACCTATACTGTCCATCTTCCACAGACCTTTCCCTGCCTGCACTACCTTAAATGCTGAGCCATATAAATTGTTTCAAAATACAGGAATTATCAGTTACAAATTTCTTGCCAGGGAGTTCCAGTGGGAAACAGGAAAGGGAGGTGAAAAATAAGGAAAGGAATTTTCCTACAAAAAAGAAGAGTTGGGAGACGTTTGTGCTTCCTGATCACGAATCCTTCTGGAACAGCATCCTATCATTTCGCTCCTTAGCACAGGGCCTGTGCAGACACAGGCATTTCTGCCCAATACTACAGGTCCTTAATATTAGCAAAACCATTAATTACTATTTAGAAAGCAAAGTGTTTTTTAGCCCTAGTGGTTTGGTTGCTGTGGTAGGGAAAAGCTTCCGTGGACAGCGGTACATTATCTTTGGCTTGTGTCAGCTGACGGGAATCCAAGCTGGCTGTTGGGCTAAGGTTGTTGATCTCCCATTAGAGCATCATAAACTGGGAATAGTGGTGGAGATTTGGTGAAGGTGGGATGCCGTAAACAGCTGATAGAGGACTGAAAGGGGTTTGTGAGCATTTTAATGTGCTTTGGAAGGCTCCAGGTTGCAGCTTTGGGGAGCTGTAAACCCGTGAAGGAAACCCATCTCTTATTGACCAACATGACGGCTCTTGAGGCTTATTTCAGTCCGGTCGGAAGGTTAGAGGTCGGGGTGAGGGGCTCGGACCAGTGCCTGTCGGTGAGCTCAGGGGTGGAGTGGGCTGCCAAGTCCTTGGTGTGGGCCACCCATTTGCCAGGCACTTGTTTGAGTGCGTAAAGTGAACAAACCTTGGCCAAATAATGCTCGACAGACTGAACATTTGGAAAGCTGTCACCCTTCCGTTGCCAAAAATGCCACTGATGTTTGTTTAGAAAGTGAGATCATTCCTCCTTAGAATGTTTGGTGAAAAATAGAGAAGGGGAGGGGAAAAAAATCTCTAAAAAGCTACAGCCTTGAGTAATTTAATTTACTCTCTTCGGGCAATTTATTTAGCGTACCTTTTCCATGGACATTTTCCCAGAATGCATCAAAATCTCAGCATGGTACTGCAGGCCAGCACTCAGTTAGACAAAACCAACAACAGCCTGTGACATCATAGATGACCATGTAACCTGCCATCCTTAACAACTGTCCGGCTGTCGGATACAATAACCGATTTATTCACTCTTTATTTTTTTCCCTGCCTCTTCCCCGGGATGAGGAGCCTGAAACACAGACCTTTTTTGTCTTTATAATCTATATCATGAATTGGCTTTTATTTCCAATCTAATTTACATCTGAGAGGAGGAACTATATACGGCATACGGTTACCGGGATTTCCATCTCAGACACACTGGGCAGTGGTCTGCGGCCGGCCATTATCCTGAGTGGCCTACAGAGGGCAGTACAGAGTTGAGGTCCACTTGCAACAATAAACACACAGAGCATATCAAGGAGACAGCTGACTTTCAGCATATGCATGTAATCAATATACATGTACAACATAGGTTTTGAAAGCAGGGTTTCGCAAAAGCTTAGCCCCCAGGGTACATAGATGAGTATGATTTGCATCTTTACAGATAAATAGGATATGTAAATGCTGTAAATCATATACTACTTATTATATACCATATTTGTTGTTAGAATTCATATGAGCTTAGTCTGCCGTTTAGTCAGAAACTATGGGATTTCAGATTAAGGCTCCATGAACCTAAACCTCCTGGTAAAAAAGAGCAATTTCCAAAAGTAGCTGCTGCCAAGAAGCAGGTCACAGAGCTACACAATGATGGCAGGAGCGCGGCAGCATTGGGGAAGCACTGTCTGTGTTCTTCATGTGGAAATCAGTGTCCTGTAATCAGAGGCAGGTGGTGGCTATGTTTTTCTTGTGTCATGATGCCTTTGCTGAGGGTCTATGTTTGTCCAATGATGTCTGAACTGAGGGTCCATGTTTGTCCAATGATGTCTGAACTGAGGGTCCATGTTTGTCCAGTGATGTCCACTTTGAGGGTTCTGTGCTGCGATGGCTGAGGGTGAATGTTGGGGCCCCACAACACCCAACATTACATGTATTACTCTTGATTATACATGATACGAAGTGATATGTCAGGTGGCACGGAGGACAGCACTGATACTTAATACCTCTAGGGTTAGCAGTTCAAATCTCATTTCTGCCATGTCTGTGTATTTGCATGTGCTCTCCATGCTGTCCAAAGACGTGTGGTTTGTAGTACACCTTCCAGGGTCTACAACAGTCTCATGCACTGCCTGGCATAAGTTGCAGCCTCCCCTGCCCAATTCTTACCAGGATAAGTGTTTGAAACAGGAAGATGGATAGAAACAATATCCTGCTTCGATTCTGGAAAATGTTTCCATTAAAAAACCTCGGATGGAGTAATGCTTTGCGTTAAAGAGCTTTTTGACACTGTTCTGAAGAAAAGCAGTGAGTACTGCAGTGATTAAATATATGGGGAAGTTGAAGTCTGAAATTCCACAAGGGGAACCTTCTCTTGTACCCTTGAGTCGGTTATTTGTAAAAACATCCAGCTGTACAAATGGCTAAAAATAGCAAAACGGTCTGGCTAAAAAAATGATAATGCAAAGTAACGAAGATGGTACAGCAGTGGCACACACTATGTGCCAGCGCCTTAGTTACTATGGAATTTTAAAGAGCGAAAATTCAATGCTAAGTAAATGCTAAACAAATTCAAATTTTCTTGCCCATGTGTGACAGAGCAGACCTGATGTGTGTCAGTGAGATGGACTTCGCAGTGCTGAGCCAGCCCAAGATGTCACCCGGGGGCCAACCTTTACTGCTGTCAAACCCCATAGATCGGACCTGCGCACACCAGAAGGGTCCACACTTCTCCACTGGGCTGCATCTTCACCCTTCCAAACCAGTCCCTTTCAACCTGCCCACCCACAGTGATGCTGGCCCGCATGTGGGAACACCACACCCCTCACATTGGTAGCACCTTACTGTCCCAGGGCTATGCTGATGCGGAGCGAGCAGCCCCCATGGTCCAGGACCAATGATCAAAGCCCCCGGGTGCCCTCTCCCACTGGGGCACAAAGAAACAAGTGCAAGAAGGTAAACAGACATGAATCAGTTGTGAATCAGGCTTTTAAAATATCTCTCCTTTAAAGTGCTGTTTAAATGCTTGCCCACATAAACCACATCTGCCTATGACTGTCTGCCTATGGATTTAGGGTTTAGAACTGAATGTTTGCTGTTCCCTTTTATTGGGCAACCTGCTTGCCTCTTTGGGAGGTGCAACTTCCATTAACTAAACTATTGCTGTAAGTCGTGCAATCACCTTTAAGATGCCCTTTATAAGATGCAGGATTAACAAGTTATTTTGTTCGTTGTTGGCTTGTATTTTTTTCACCAACGTATGTACAAGAAATGCACAATATATTTGTTAAAATATCGGTATCAGCCATTACTCGCTAAAAAAATCAAGGCATAGGTTTTGGTGCAGTGTCTTGGTCAATATTTAAACTTTATCAATATTCAAAGTTAGCAGCATCAGAGCTAAAGACACAACTACTAAGATAGTGGGGACGACTGCATTGGACAGTCAGACATTTTTTGTAGTGGAGAACGAGGGATTGCATCGGCTCATTTACCCTTCATAAGAGGTCTCAAAGTACCAGCCGTGACGTGGTTATAATTCATTATTAAATCTGGCCGTCAGGTCATGCTTTCATTTTCTACAGAATATAAAAACAGTGCAATGTCATTCCGTTAATCTGCATCAGCCAGTTTTGCAAATTTCACTGCCAGTAACACTATACAATCAGGCTGAATTCCTGAGGTCGGAAAGGGACAGAAGTGTATGAATACCTAAAAAGTTTGTAGTTCCTGGAAAAAGTTCCGGTGCTAGGAAAGAGCTTATCCTCCCCACATGTCTGTTCCCCAGTCTTGTAAAACTCCCAGTGCCACCTAAGTGTCTTTTGGCTCCATCCCAGCAAGAGACGGTCTGACACTCATCAGGTCTGTCATCAATCCAGGTTTTAATGCTGAAAGTTCATAGACAAATGTCAATATATTAAAACATCTCTCTCATTTCAAAGATGAACATTAGGTTTAGAGTGGAATTACAGCAACTACTTTGGATAAACTGAATGTACAAATAAAAAAATCACAGAGTAAATTGACATTATACATTTATGACTGGTAATAACTACCTCATTCACAAAAATCAATCAACTGTATTTAAAAATAAAGTGAGCCAATTAAACAACAGTAATAATAATAAACCAGCTTCAGCTGTAATGAAGGACCAATTGACATGGAAAATACAAGAGACAAAGCTAAACATAGCCCGTCTTACTTGCCTCTGCATTCCTTGCGATTTCCTTTTACCAAGAGAAAGCCCTGCATTATAGCAATAATAATTCGTATTAATAATCTGAAGTGAGCACAGGGGCTGGCTTCCTGACTTCACCCCCTCCAAACATCCATACTCCCCCCATCTCAGAACGAGCATAAACACAGCCTATGGTTATATCATTTCTGGGCTATAATTTAGGAAGCTGACTGACTTTTATATATCCAGGGGCACCAGAGTCCAAAACTGTTATACACTCAGCGGGCACTCTATTAAGTTCCCCCAGCTAGGACCCTCACTTGCCTCTAGAACTGCGTTAAGGATAGATGAGTTTTGCAATCAGAGAAGCCTTTCTGCACACCACTGTTGTGCTGAGCTGTTATTTTGGCACCAGTGGCCTGTCAGCTTTAACAAGTCTGGCCATCATCCTCTGACCTCTCCCATTAACAAGGTATTTTTCGCCACAGATCTGCCCTTGACTGAATGTTGTTTTGTTTATCACACCGTTCTCTGTAAACTCTGGGCACTGTACCTTGTTTCTGAGACGCTGCAACACCATGTTTGGCACCAACAATCACATCACCTTTAAAACCACTCAGATTACACTGCTGTTCCACTGCTTAGCCACACAGTAAATAAACCTCTAGACTCTGTCTGTGTGCTGTATGTATTCAACTTCAGCCACCTGATTCACTGTTTAGGGGAGGAGGCCATTTGCATTAACGAGCAGCTGTACCTAATAAACTGGCCACAGAGTATAAAGACAGTGTTTATAGTGAGAATTAGGCTGGGACCAAAAAAGGAAATGGTAACATTGTAATAGGGACTTTAAGCAGCATGCCACCTAGTGGTGGAGGTCCTGGACCAGAATTCAAACATCACTTCCATCAGACGTAAACCCAGGGGGGCTCACAGTTGTACATTAGGGCTGTTGCTGGCCCTCGACCTTCAGATTTTGGACCAGAGTACCGAGTTTTGTGGAGGGGGGAGTCAGGATGGGGAGGGGGCACAGAACTGCATGGCTGCATGCTGGAAAGCACAGTAAGGCCTTTGGCTCGCTGGCGACCACAGGATCGCGCTGTTTACTTAAGAGCCGGTGCACAAGAGACAGGCAGACCACCGACAGCCACCACCCACCGGGCCCAGCCAGGACCTGGGGCTCATCTTTGTTGGACATGGCTCGGCAGCCGTGGCCTCCCGCTGCGCCTCCTAAATTTAGCAACAAAACTGAAAAACCTCCTCATTCTTAAAACGCTGTTTGGGTTTCCATTGAGCAGCCGAGCGGTGACGGCCATGGGCCAGCGCGTGTGTGGCTCACAGGCTGCTTTTTCTTCCTGGGGATCGTGTGTTGTTTTTTTTTCTGTCGACGCCTCCACACACCACCTCTGTCAACCCCTCCCCCCCCTTCCCAGCTTTCAGCTTCCCTGGAGCATACCTCAGTGGGAATGGGAGCCGCTAACTCCCCAGGGAACAGGCACCCCCAAGGCACGGGGGGACGGGGGTGAGGCGAACTGCATGTCCCTTAGCATCAGGGAGCCACAGGGGGAGGGTCACACAGGCATTGCACTGGCCAAGCTGTACTCCAGGCACAATCCTGCACAAAACACCCGCCTCTTCTGATGAGCGCCAGCACCTGTGATTTTAAGGTAAAAACAGGGCACCTAGTGGTCCATCGGGTAAGGGACTGTGCTGCCAAAGGTTTACCCCCTCAAATTCACCAGGAAAGAACCGCCTTACCCACAAACAAATGACCTAAATATATTATTAAATACCCATAAAAATGTTCTTGAGTGGCTTAGATCCAGAGGACATTATTTACAAGTTTACCGCAGGTACAGGTTTGAGTCTGACTTACACAGTTTCATTTCTGTGACTTGTTTTCCTTCAGACATTGATGTGAATTCAGGGCATTATGGGTAATCCATGCAAAACTGAAGCTCAGTGGGTGGCTCAGTAGTTGGAGCTGTTGCCTCACATCTCCCGAATTGAAGGTTTGAATCTCATGTCTTCTATGTGTGTGTGGAGATTGCATGTTCACCCCATTTGTCATGTTTTTCCTCCAGTCCAAATACATGCAGCTAGTTGACGTCCCATCCAGGGTGCACCCCAGCCTTGTGCCCTGTGTTGCCTGGGATAGGCTCCAGGCTCCCCCATGATGCTGACCAGGATAAGAAGTTAGAATATGGGTGGTTTTAAAGCACAGATTTACAAACTGTTTTCAAATTATGTTAGTAAGTTAAGTTCTCTACTGAAGCAGGAGAAAGAGAACCAGTGAAAGAGATGTTCTATCCCATTTGAGAAAACTGCCTACCCCACTTAAGCTCCCAGAGGGGGGAATTTCCCAGTCCACCTCACCTCTAAGTATCCTGGCCAATTCTCAAGGGACAGCAAGGCACCCAATGTGTGTGGAAACTGAGAGCCAAGCCAGGGGAATGGCCCACAGGTAATTGCTTAATTTGCCACTGCAGGCTGCCAAGAAAAATCCACAAACGCTTAGCCACGATGAACTCATTTAATCAGGCGAGAAACATGACAGCAGACATTCTGTCTGTGCCTGGGACACTGACACTGACAGCCCTCCTGACCCCCTCCACAACTGTGTGTGTCACTAGGCTAGATTCGGTAATGTGGTTACCAGAGAGTGGGTTATTAACAACACACCATTTAAAAGCAATTAATCAAATAGACTCCATGTTGGTTTTCTTTGATTTTATTGTGTTTTTTTTTTCACTAAATATACGTGAAACAGTCAGGTGCTTATTTCAAAATTTCCCTTGGAGAAATGATACTATCAGGCTTAAAAAACTACAGATTTGGATGTTGATATGTCAGGTCGGGTTGTAAGAAGCCATACCAGGGGCTGTACAGTTTTCGGAAAGACTTTATCTCAAATTAGTGTCATGCCAAAGAAAACCAGGTGAATGAGCATAAGCTGAATCATCATGAAAGCACTGAATGTAAAGTCTGTGTTTACAAATGAGTAGGTTAAATGCGAGCTTAGCTGAAATTAGCCTGTGATTTACCAGAAAATGCTAATATGGCTTGTTCATTCCCCAAGTTTTTGTTGCCCTTCATTTATTGTGCCAAGAGAGCAATGTTTGCGTAAGAGGCTGGTCCTAGCTGGTACACTAGTAGGCCGGCTTGATTCATTTCAGTTTGTTTACAGTTTGTTTCAAAGGGGTGCATCTGTATTAGATCACATCAGGGGAAATCACGCTAATCCCAAAGAACAACACTTGACTCCTGCCAGGGATTTTACTGTTTTTCCAGTTGTTCTATTTTGAGACAACCATTGCTGATGCTGCTGATGCCATGTACGGTCATTGTGTGTCTCTGATTATCAGGAATCAGCAGTTAAACTTGGCTTTTTCAAATAATAAAAATGAAGGTATGAAATATGTGAAAGCAGAGATTAACTGAGTGGGAAGGTAACCCCCATTCATTTGCCCTGGTCAGGGTTATGGGGTGGCTAGGTAATCCATTTATAAAAATCTAAAAATGCTGGGTTTCGGATAGCAGAACCCGGACACCAAATATCTATACCTGGCATTTTTGGAGTGGCTCAGTGGCTAGAACTGTTGCATCACATGTCCAGGATTATTTGGCTCTAATCCCACCGTTCTCTGTGTGTGGAGCTTGCATCTTCTCCCCATTTTTTGAAATTCCACTGGTTACCACCCACAATTCCAAATCACACAGACAAATGAATGTAAATTGTACGTAGTGTGTTCCTGTGTACCCAGTGGGCTGGCATCAGTGTGAAATCTGTTGTTCCCCTGCCCTGTGCTTTCTGGAATAGGCTCCCTGGGACCCTGTACTGGACAAGCGGTTAAGGGTGGTTTGTAAATTTCCCTGTTTTAATACATTGCAATATAATCCACCCCCAGGACTAGCTTATAGCCAAGTATCCTGTGAAAATATTCAACTCTGAGCCAGAAAAGTACTGTATGACTCCTACAGCAATGTGAAAACAGCATAGGTATCATGTTCAATGAAGAATCTGCTCTCACTTACCGTAGAAACTGGGAAAAAAATATTGGATTTAAACCAAAACCCATCTTCCATGTAGATAGAATTCAAATCTAGAAAGGCAGCTCATTAACTTACTGTACACAGCTAATACTAGCCATGATTCAACATAAAGCTTAATCATGCCTAAATACTTCATGTAAAAACCCATACAAACTTCACATATGAACTACATGCATTGTACAATGTTCTAGTTCTTGCCCACTTTTGCATTTTTAGAACTATATAAAAAACTAAACATGAGACCAGCATAAAAATGTTGACATCCCCCTTAACTTTGAACAGGGGTAGCAGCCAACAAGATCAATTGGTTTAATGTTAGATAAACTGAATGTATTGCAAATTGCACCTGGTTACTGAAGCAAGATTACCCAGCTGACTGGTTATGGACTATTGCTATATTGTCATTAGTCATTAATGCAGTATTTCAAGCTCTGGACAAGCTGTTATGTCAATGACTAGACGCTCAGGTGGAAATGGGCAAAGCTGTTTGTTGAATATAGCCTTAAATGCATGGCTGCATCATAACGGTTGGGTACACATTTCCATAAGTTAGTTGAAGTTTAAGGACCAGAATAGCAATACTATAAATCAGTGCTTCTCAAGGCAGTCCTCGGGGACTCCCAGACGGCCCATGTAATTGCTCCCTCTCAATTTTCAGGGAATTGGGAGAGACCAAAAACCTGGACCGTCTGGGGGTCCCCAAAGACTTTGAGAAACACTGCTATGACACCTCTCAGAAGTAAGGCTTCTCCCAGTCCAATAGGAAATTGACTAAGAATATGACAAAGCATAACGTTAACCATGTTCATTGGCATAAGACCTTAGTCACTTATCAAATAGGAGTTGAGGGCTGCCACACAGAACATGTGAAGATGTACACCTCAACATACACAGGCTGCTGCAACACCTTGGTAACAGGCTAGTCACTGTCCTGGTAGGAGGAAGTATATGCAGAGGCTACTGTACAAATATCAGCTGGGGAATTAGTTACAACCGCATACTGACAAGGACATTATCAGGTGAACATCCAGCGGAACTATACCTTCATAACACCCTTTAGTGCAAAACAGGCCATTTGCCAGCCTCAGCTGACTCCGGAGAGGCCATGGAACAGCTACTGGAAGAGGTGGTGGAACTGTATTCACCTCAGCCACCAGGGAGACAACCTCAGTGCCCTCAGAGTCAATACCTGCACTGGAAGAGCAGCCTGCCAGGGAACACCAGGGCATCAGATACAGACACCCATCACCAAGTAGGGCTTGAGTGCCAAGACTCCATTCACTCATAAAGAGAGTTCCTTGTGATGGAACCCTGGGGCCCCATGCCAACTTCATATCAGGAAGTTATCCTGTTCTCATGTACTACATAATCACCTTCCACCTGGAAGGAGACCACAAGTAAGCTTTTAACTGCCCCCCCCCCATCACCACCACACATCTCCACCTCCAACATGCCACTTACACCAGCTTTGAAGCAACAACTCACCGTCACAACAGTACCACAGGCAGTCACAAGGAAGCAGGCAAAGACATTTTTAGTGGCAAAAGGGATTCTATCGATATCGTTATAAGGCATCCTTAATGCTTATACCGACCATTATAATTCATTATAAAGGTATCTATAGTGCATTATACATGAGAGCTTCATAAAGCATTCATAACGCATAATACACATGGCTATAATGTGTTATACCTTTTGATATTTATAGCCATGTTTATAATGCTTTATGAATGCATTTGTATTTGTTATGAATGTGTTTATAAATGACTAAAAACTTGGCCTTAAGCTTTACCAAAAACCTAAATATGTCATAAAACACTATGAAAATATGCTTCCCACACTCATAGCATGCACACTGAGTCACAAATAGTGGAATTTAAAGTCAGTTTGTACATGGAGCATTATTTGATGTGACTATCAAAATATTCTACCCTTGCTGTAATGAGAAAATCTAAAAAATGTCATAATACACTATCAAAATGTGCATCCCACACTCAGAGTGCATATGTAATCAGAATTGGCCTAATTAGAAGACAGTTTGTACTGGGAGCATTATTTGATAAAGAACAGGATTTGACTATTGAAATATGGTAGCCTTGGTGCAATGGGAAAACTTAAATACAAATGTCATAATACTAACGAAATCCCACACTCAGTTTATATGCAGTCAGAAAATGTATATTTAAACTCATATTTGAATATCGAAACATGCTACCCTGGATGTAATCAGAAAAACCATAAGGTAGCATTTTCCAACAGGTGAGCACAAATCACCTATACTTCAAATTTTATTGTCAGGGCTACTCAAGTATTAGGTAAAGTGTAACATTTAACAAAGATTCTCATTTAATTTGAAAACACTAATTCAAAATTATATGCTGCAAAAGAGAAAGCTGAATATATTAATTCAGAATTATAATGCAAAATATTCTTCCTGTTGTAATTGCCAATTGGGATTCCCCTTAAAATGGTATGAAAGGGTAAATTGTAACTGATATACTAATCTACAAGCATATCATTATTGTCTGTTATGGACTCAGAGCATGGTGTAAAAGGAAATGAGGTGACAATCCACTTATGGCTCCAAGACAAAGGGGTTTATTAACAAAAAAAACAGGGAAGGCACAAAAAGAAAAGGACCACAAGGGGTCAAAAAGTAAATGAGAAGAGCAAGAACTAGGAACAAACAGTAGTAGAGAACCAAGAGAGCAGGAGTAGGCAACAGAACAACTAACACACAGTACCAAGCCCGCTGAACACAAACATACAACTATAATGAACTATCAAAGAACAGACCCAGAACAGGCAACTTAAATACACACAGAAATTTGGGGCAAACAAGGGACAGGTGTAAATCATAATCACATAAACCAATCACAAAAGGAGCAGGACAACGAGCAACAGGTGGAAAATAACAAGCACAGAAGTAGGGAATACTACAAACACTAAAACTAGAAAACACTAACCAATACTGTGGGAATACAGTTGGATAATTAACAGAACCAAATAATACAAACAAGACCAGAAGTGAACAGGAAACAAGCATTGCACACCTATAACCAGGAAAGCAGAATAGAAAACAAGAAACATTGTGGAACAAATCTAATAAATAGAAATAAACCGATGAGGCTGGCCTGAGACCTGCCGTGAACCTACAATTAGAGGGTTAACCATCGCCAAGATGCACACACAACCCACTGAGCTACATGGTTGACATGATATGGACTTATGACAAAGACAAAGGAGGGAACAGGATGGCCAGCAACACCTGCTGGCCAAACGTTAACTGAACACATAGGACAGAGATGGACTATATGACAGAGAGGGGGAAAGGCGGAATGACCAGCAATGACTGCTGGCCAAATGGGGAAAGGTCACAGAGAGCAGGGTCAGACGGGCACTGACCCTGACAATTGTCAGTGATACTGATGAGGATTTTAAAAGTTCACTTGAAGGTCACTCAGCTGTACTGTCAGTGCTGTCACTCTAGCAGCCTCATGTATTGTTGATTTGCTGCCATTCAGGGATTCCTCTTGTCTGTGTTCCCAGCTTCTAAGTCCTTTTTCCCTTTCTGTGGCAAACCACTCAGAAGTTCATATACAAATACTTGGAGCCTCCTGCCTGCCCTGTGGCCTGCCTGTGTTTCTGCTTGCTTGTTTGTTGTCCATCTAAGCTACCTCACCTGCAATCTGCCTACCTGCCTGTCTGCTCCGTAATACACCTGAGTACCAGTGCTGTCCCACCATCGGCCTGAATTTACATTACATTCACATAAGTAAACGTGTGCTTCCTGATGCCAGGCAGGCATGACTAGGCTTCTGCCTTGAGTGTGGCTCCTCCCAGGGCTTCATCCTCTCTCTGTGGGAGTTCTTCCTTATCACTGTCATCTCAGGCTTATCCTATTGGAACCTTGGTGCCAGAACTCTGTTTGTGACAATGCTTCTTATTATAAACACTATATATCATGAAATAACATTATTTGGCATCTAAATAATGTGATATATTAATATTAACCTTGATATGCCCAGTGGTCAGTAATTGGAGGTGGTTATTGACCAGCTTTGCTGTGACCAAGATAGCACAACCGAATATAAAAACCAAACCAAGCTGTGAGAGTGACCCCCACCCCCAGGGATGTTCCATCTAGCACCATTGGTCGTTACCCCTCTTCTATTAAAGAGTTTTCCTTTTCCTTCTGAACTTAGGTGCACCTCACTGGCTTGTAATGGGATGTCTTGGGGTTCCCGATCATGTTTTGCTTCATAATCAACTTCAGAGGTGCTAGAACAAATCTCCCCTGTATATATAAGTAGCAAAGTGACTGTTTCCAGCAATAACTAGGGCGGGTTAAATGTCCTTCACAGAGAACAGGGAGAGCAATTGTCGATGCCAGGGAAATCAATGATCTGAAGGTGTAACATCTCGGTTTGGAGAAGATGGGTTACCTGAGACACAGCCTAAGAAGGCTCTTACTTTCCATAATGCCTTGGCTCCTTATATAAGCACTCATGGTGAAATAGAGCAGTCTAACTCAGAGGTTACAACCAATTTAGGTCCTCTGAATTCTTGTCTCTGAAGACTCCTTTGTTCCACACAAAGCTCCCATGGAAAGCAGAGAGTGTCCAATTACCAAGCTCTCAGTTACCACGGAGATTTGAAAAGAGTGTTCTCTCTTTTTTGCCACAATCATTAAGTGTTTTATGGCCAACAAATTTTTTTCCAGTTCAGTATGCTACTATTCAGATGATGTTTTTTTGCTAGATGAGTGTCATTTCTGCATATCTTGTTTCCTTCGAGCCTTGCTATAAGACGATTTGTTCTAACTGGACACCTCCAAAGCTAGAGCTTTGCTGATCCCTTTTATATCGTATTTTTCAAGGGCACCTTAATAGATGAGGATACATCAGTGAAGGATTATATTCCCAGAGATGGAACCTGCAACATTAATTAAATTGTGAAATACCTTGTGAGGCTTTGGAGCACTGGGTGCATTTAGTTGGCACTGAACATTCCCATATGAGGAAATAATCAGCTATGTGTGCCCATCACCCTAAGTAACATTCAGAAAGTGCTGATCTCATTGCAGGTAAGCTCCAGCCTCCAAATCATCTCCTGTGGGGCCCTGTGGAAGTGGGGTTGGGGAGGGGGTAGCTTTTTCAAACTTTGAAATAACTGTGCTCAGCCAGTGGTCTGGAAATGTCTGTCTTGTTTTATTATAGTGTAGATGAGCCCCATGTTTTCTGAAGATCCTCTGCTGCTGTCTAAAACAAACACAGATGATCCTCTCTATAACAGTTCTGCTGACTCTATATAAGTTACTATTGAAAAAAAACATGTTGCCATTACAGACAAATCAGTGGAATGTTTTCAGACATGAATTTTGATTGGTTCTGAGTGATCTTCCCCCATGGGTTATTTTCTTGTTTTTTTACTTTGCATAATTTTTGCCATTGTCTGTTTGTGTTTCCATGAAACAACTATGCCCTCACTGATAGATTCTTCTGCTCCGCTGACCCTGCTGAAGCCAGGCCTGCTGCACACCTCTGCTGTCTTGCCAATCTGCTCCCCGTGCTCCTTGCCACTTGGAGAGGCCCTACTGGCGCTCATACCGTGCCAAAACCACTCTTACTTGTTTTCCTTGTCTCCAGGGTGAGGGCCTTCATTCCTGCCTTGTGCCTGCCTAATCCCTAATCTCCCTCACATCATAACTCCTCTCATTGACATTACAGGGGCTAAAGTTCTTCAGTGTATTTATTGTTTCAGGCTCGGTAAATATACGGTCATCTGCATGTTCTCTGATTCAGCTAGAATACATCTATGATTCCTTCCATAAGCTGTGTCCAGCAATTGGAAAATAGATAAAACTTGTTGTTCCTCTGCATGGTGTGCCCCTCATCTGGTTTGGAAGTGGCAGTAAGTATCCCAAATCCAGATCCTCATTGGAGCTGACAGGACTAAAAAAATAAACTGCTTAAATACCGGCTGTTCGCCTGAAGCTTTTCCAAATGTCTTTAATTCCTGCAAATGCTCCTCAGCCTCAAGCACACGTTTAGAAATACACCCTGTCTTGACTTTCTAATAAGAACTCAAATGCCGTCCCTCCTGGTCATTGAATGGACTGATATGGTCATCATGACAGACAGAAATTAATGAACATTCACCAAGAAAAAGTCCGAAGGAAATCCAAGGTAAGACTGACACAGAATCCCTATTGAAAATACAACCTCCTTGACAGTGACGTCCATGGATTTGGTTGGGATGCGAAGAAAACGAGCCAAGCCGCTCTGGATCAGTTAAATGTAAATGTCAGCCTGAGCTATTAGTCGGCAGTTTCCTCTAACATTTCGTGCAGAGGGACGCTATGTTCAGATAGTAATGCATAAACCCCATAAACCCCTCATTACCCCTATATAATCCGAATAGAGTAAAGCAGTGAACACCGGCAATAATGTAAAGAGAAGTGGAAAAAAAAAGTCATATGATCAAATGAGTGTTACAGATGTGGGACATGGTGCAGGCACAAAGAAGGTGACGATCCACTGGTGGCTCCAAGACAACACAAGGGGTTTATTAACCAAATATAGCATAGACACAGGCACACAGAGTTCACCTACATGACTACATACAGGTTAGCATCCCACAACACAGGCACAAAATACAATGACTGGGAGGGAAGCAAAGATTACAGATAAACACTAGAAAAAACAGAAAACCAATAGATACAAAATAACAGATGAGGCTGGCCTTAAATTCATGACCAGAGAGTTTATAGCCACACTCTGAGCCCATAGAGCTATGCAGCAGTCCAAGGAGCCAGGGAAACACTCTAGGGACTCGAAGGACAAGAGGCAAGGTGGAGAACAGAATGGCCAGCAACACCTGCTGGCTAAACTGGAAGAGGATATACAAAGGGCAGAGTAGGATGGGCGCTGACCCCTAACAATGAGTCATCTTTCACTGTGTTCTCCACAAATGGACAAACATGTTTGTCGTGTGAGCCAGAAGTAAGCCTCACTCACAGTGAAGCGTTCTGTCACAGTGCAGCTTCCATTTTCCTGGCATGGGGATGGTCCATTTAGTTGCTTAGCATCCAGAATATATGCCAATAAATACTGAGCCATCGCAAATGATCATACTCATCTTATAGTCAAACGTTTCTATCCTGAGGGGACCAGGATCACCCGGCATGGCGGTGTTCCCGTCTGTAAGGCACAAGGGCTTGTTTGAAGGCTTGATGAGCATGAAAATAATGTAAACCACATACTATGCCTGTCTCACAACTTAGCCCAGTTGAACACTTATGGGAGATTAAGGAGAAGGGCCTGAGATGGAGTTTTCCACCATTATCAACAAAATGCGAGATGACGAAATTGTTTTTGGAAGAATGCCATCACATCCTTGCTAGAGAGTTCCAGACATTTACAGAATTTATGGCGTTTTCAAGTCACTCTGGCACTTACAGTGACCCAGATCTTCGGTGTTGGGCAGGATAACAGCTCATCACAGCACTGTGCTGCTAAGCCACCCTAAAATATTGATATCGTTTTGTAAAGTCCATCACTTACTTTTTAATAGAACTGACCGGTTGAATTTCATAATGAATGGCTCCATTTAACATAGTGGTAATAGTTAGGGAATTGTGTTTCAAACAAAAAGGCCCTAGAAAGGAACCTGAAATCCTACATAAATGGGCAGATGAAACTGTCACTACATTTGTAATAAAGCAGGCTGAGACTAAGGTTTTCCATTAATCCTTGTGTATTTTCTTCCTTTCTAAATTGTAAATTCTATAGGATTTATCCTCATTTTGAAGATGGACTGGGGTCACTTCTACCCCAAAAATAACACAGGGGTTACTATGTAATCTTACATATTCTTTAAAGTATTAACTGTTAGTGTCCTATGCTGTGAGCTGCATCTGAAATCGATAAATCATATAAAAAACAGAGCTTTTATGTGATACAATTTAACTAAAGGTAAAAAAAATCAGCCAATTCTACACTTTTCCTAGAACACTAATCATTTAATTAGTGGTTATATTAGAGTTCCCCAATTCTGGTCCTGGGGGGCCAGTCTACGGAGAATTCCTTGCTCAAACATACCTTATTCAGCCAGATAATTGCCAGGTTTAGCAGGTGTGTTTAAGCAGGGACATCTCCAAACTGTGTCACAGACTGGCTCTCCGGGCCCGTAATTGGGGAACCCTGGTTTTGATCCATCTCCCAACCAGTTATCCAGGTCAGGGTCGGGATGGGGGGGGGACCTGCAGCCTTGCTTATTTATACCGTGACATCAAATAAAACTTGTTTCTAATTCATAGCTGTTATAGCAGCATCTCTCTGAATTGCCTGCATTAGCTCTGAACTGTAAAGGTCCCCCCCCCCCCCCCCCCCCCCCCCCCCCTCCCCCTCCCCCCTTTCCTTTTTACGCCGGGGGGGTTTTTTAAACAAACCCGCCGCTCACACCTGGGGGGTTCTCTCCTCCCGGGGCGG
>JAAGVU020000001.1:29096453-29129011 GCA_011763525.2 Mormyrus iriodes
CACTGTAAAGGGCCCCCCCCCCCCCCGGACACCCCAGCCTTTAACCTTCCGCTGTTTCATTTGCACGCAGGGTGTGTCTTGAAAACAAGCCTGCTGTCAAACTGTGGGGATTTCCAGTCATCGTGAGCGAGGTCTCTGGGATGAGGAAGTTTCGCATGTTGTCCATCTTACGCGCACTGTTTCCACCGATGCCCCCACAGGCCTGGAGCTGCGAGGGGTTAGCTCTGGGGGGGCACTTCCATGCTTTACAGGATTCCAGAAATCTTTCCTGGGCAGAGACACAATAAATTTACTTTGCACATGAGTCAACAAATCAGGTGTATTTATTAGTCGTAGCTGTCTCTGGATGACCAGCTGGAACTGGTGACCAGTTTTTGCATAGCAAGCCATGCCTATTGTCATTGAGAGTACATTGGTAATGAATTATCTTACATTATTTGCATGAATGTCTGTGCTTTCTTTTCCTTGTTATTTTAATGCAGTACCCGATAGTGTTTTTATGGCTGAGCTGTATGCTGATATAAAAACATCCGCCTTACTGCGGGCAGTAAAGTCACAAACAAACCAGGAATTCCAAGAGAGTCACTTCTTTGGCACCAAATGCTTGGATACGTAAGATATTTCACTTGGATTGGCACACAGGGGGCACCCTCCATGGGCATGTTGTCCATCCAATGGACTGAATCTGCCAATATTTCATGTGAAACTCTGATACCTGTGTCCAAGGTAGCATACAGGATGTTAATAGTGACCAAAAAGCTACAGGCACCTCAACAAAATATCCACCAAAAACCCCAGGGTTATAATCACCCCTGGAGTATTCAACAAAGCGAGTTTTATGTACCCAGAGTTAACTTCATAATGCCGGGTTAACTAACCATGATCGGCACGATTGGCATTAAATGCTATTACAACGGTGGGTATTCTTGGTAAGTTGACTTGAAGTTTCTTAATCAGAGTCTACCCTTTTGGTGAAAGGGCAGGATGTATTCCTGGTTTAATTGGAAAGCCTGCACTTAACTCGGAAGTAAGCCTGTACAAACCTCATTAGACCAGTAAACTTGTTTTGTAATACAGTCCTCTGGTTCACCCATAGTGTCTTTACCCTGTTCCAAACATGCCCACTTTCACAAGCCCAGTTTCTCTCCAGCTCTTCAGTGCTGTCCTCTGCCTATGTTCCCTTCTTCCGATCCTGAGCCATGTTTCCCCTTAATCTGTGTCACGAAGCTAAATGGCATCTGAATATCTCATAACCAGCAGATATGTGTAACTTGCAAAAATGGGTTGAGGCCTAGAGGAAAGGAAAACTGTAAACATCAATCTAAGGGGTGGGAAGCTGATATCTCCACCATGTTCAGTGGAAGAGCTGCATGGAGCTATGAGCTTCCAGTTATTTCCGAGAATCCTTCCTGGCACTAGAGGTACAGAGGGAGGACAGAACGGCCAACCCGTGTAACATGAAGAAATGTACACACGTTTAAAGGGAAGGTGACTTATGAACGTGAAGGCCATTTTTAAATACATACATATTCGTATATCAATATGTGGAAACCAGAGAACCTATTAGAGTCTTAATATGGAAGCTACATCAAAAGAAACCTTCTTGACTTCACACAATTTTTGAGTAACCACGGCCATAGCTCGGCCTACATAAATAATCAGCCCCCAGAAGGAGCGAGGCCTGTGAAGCGGTTCTGAGATTGGGCTCTGAGCTGGGCCAACAACCACGGCGTCATTAGACCACGGCGCAGGACCAGCAGAAAGCCAAGCGCCAGGCTGTTCTGCTCTTGCACACAGTGCACACGCCGTAATTCCCCTGGTATAACACCCCCACTGAGCAACACCCATCAAAACAACCCACCTCAGATTCGCTTTGGAGAAGTCCGGATCAGGTGGGTTCCAGGGGATTGGGCTGATTCAGGGCAGGACATTGGGGCTAGGAGGTGAACCTAGATGTTCCAACTTGAGGGCCACTTTCATGGACTGGGTGGCATGGGCGTATTTGGCTTGATCATCTGAAGAATTAAAAGAACGTTAAAGGAATGCTAAAACAATGTCAGTGAGACAGAGTCTCTCCCATGGTACTGGGGAGGCAGTCTGTGCCTGCAGCATTCCATGAAAAGCCACAGACAGTCCTCAGGAAGGATTGAGGGGGTAGCTGTTTCTGAGCCCTGAGACAGAGTCTCTCCCATGGTACTGGGGAGGCAGTCTGTGCCTGCAGCATTCCATGAAAAGCCACAGACAGTCCTCAGGAAGGATTGAGGGGGTAGCCGTTTCTGAGCCCTGAGACAGATCTCGACGACATGAAAAGCCACAGACAGTCCTCAGGAAGGATTGAGGGGGTGGCTGTTTCTGAGCCCTGACACAGATCTCGACGACAGGAGCTTACAGACGGACATCGCTACATTCTTTGATTGATTTTAATTAATCAAATGTGTTGTTTTTTCAGTTTTTTTGACTTTCCTTAAATAAGGAATAACATGAGGAACTGCTTATATCAGATAAGGAAACTAATACTGAAAAGTGCTGAAAGAAAAATATCATTCGTACATTGCTGTATGTATCATAAGTTTCTATTGAATGTAACGCCAGACTTTGTCAGCACACATAATAACCATGACATCATAATAATTGTTTGAATTTCTGTAAAGTTCCTGACTGAAGCAGTCTACAGGACTTTAATAACAATACCTTTAGAAACGAGCTTAAATGATTTAGAATCCTGTTTTTGTTTCCGTGTTTATCGGTGGCTGTGAATTAATGCTCTCTTCTGCCTGTCAGAGTATCAATAGAGCCACCTTTACGGTGGAGTGTTGGCCTGCATCTGTGTTCAGATTCACAGCCCAGAGCGTGAGCAGAAAGCCGGATCCATCCTGATGTGTGGCGTGTCTGAAATGCTGGCTTTTCTTGGCCCTGGAGCCGTGGCAGCAGAGGCCGGCCCAGTGTCGTTTATTATAGGTGTACAGGGACCTTGTCATCGGTGGTGACTTTGCGCTCGAGTTGAAGTTTCTGTTTCAGCGGCAGCTGACCCTAACACCGGGCCAGGCGCCCCTAAATGTCTGCAGGAACGAGTCTGGGGGGGCGAATGGGGGAAAAACAAACCTTCATTCGGCATAGTTGAGCCAGGAAAACTAAATGAATAACTGTGTAAGGCCTCGGCAGAGTGCAGGCAAGGAAAGGGCATGGAAGAGACGCAGGAGAGGCATAAGGATGGGAAGGCCAGGACTCAGCATTGAAGCTGCTGACTGCGAGCCTTCACTACAGCAGAAATGAGCAAGTATCTGAAACGGAGCAGCGTCTGTCACCCCAGGGGCTCTCGCTGCTTAAGAGGTGTCCAGTTGTTGTATCTGTGGGTTTGAGGAAGCAGCCAAACCTGGTGGATTCAAGCACAGGGATCCCTCAGTCCCTGATAGGGGGATGGCAGCACCCTCTAGCCCTCTACCTCAAGGCCAAAGAGGCAGCCTCAGAGAAAGAGAGGAAAGGGGGCGGAGACCTGGCAGGGCCGAGGGTAGGAGGTCGGGGCAGTGTGTGAACAGAGGTGTCAGATGTTAGGGTCATGTGACCTCCACCAAGCTTCATTATTTGCTCATGCCCTGAAACGCTGAATACTGGATGACAGATTAATCTTCCTTAACTGGTTTTAATTAATTAGCCTTACATCATACACACACAATCCTAACAGTGAGTGGCTAATCATCACATTGCAGACCACGTGGTGTCAGACATGACAGTCAGGCCCAAATGAACTGGTAGCATGACATAACACTGTACTGTCCTTAATCTTTACTGTGTGACTCTTTTCATTCAGGAAAGCAAGACTGGAGCTGATTATTCTGTGCCTTTTCACATGGCCTTAACATCAGTAACCCTCACTGAGGTGATCTCTCTCGTCTTTTTATAGTTACAATGACATTTGAATGGAGCTTTCCAAGAAATTTGTATTTTGTCCGTTTTGCTGCCAGCAAAACACAGAGATAGCTTTCCAATTATACAGACATTAATGTGGTAAGGTCCAGCTATATCTGTCAGTAATGTGAAAGGACTTGTATTTTGGAGCAGGAGCATGTGAAGCTGGGTGATGGGTGACTGTTTCAGCCATGCACCATTTCCAGCACCAGTTGCTCTCATATTTTCATTCCATTTCAGCTGGAACCAGAAATCTTCCTCTGCAGAGCTCCACTGTGGTTGGATGGCGTGACCGTGACCGATGAGTTTGAAAGGGGGTACTCTGACCGCACTTTCAGCTGAAACCCTGGCAAGCGCCTTTTGACATCAATGAGTCCATGTCTCAGGTGGTGAGGCGATGAGGGACTGCCATGAAATTTTAAGAAGGAGCTGGTGAATCCGGCTCTTTGTGTCGTTCATCGGAGGAAAATAATCACATGACTGCTGTGCCAGCTCAGTCGTTTATCAGATGAAAATAATCACACGACCGCTGTGCCACCTCTGATGTTCATAGAAGGAAAATAATCGCATGACCGCTGTGCCAGCTAGGCAGGAAAATCAAAGGCTCAACATCAATGCTTTAAGAACACCAAACCATTTTAGCATTTAGCAATGAATGTACCTGCTCCACTGTAAACAATTTAGGACTCCTTGATAAAACACTATAACATAACTGGATGGAAACATTTTCTGCCACTAACGCATTCCAAAGTAAATTGAATTTTTAACTGGTTTAGAACATGTGTTGGGAGTTTTTTTAACAAGTGGAAAACTGATCATACAGTTACTTTTATATATGACATGAAAAATATGAGATGTCCAGGCTATACCCCAGCCTTGGAAGCGCAGAGCTTCCTGCAATAGGCTCCAAGCCCCCCCAAAACTGCACTCGAGAAAATGCTGGATGGGTTGATTTTACAGTTTAACGGAACAACCCCTTTCACCATACAATTTTTCAGTTCTATTTTTGATTGGATATTACAGATATTGCACTGTTTTTGAAAAATTCGTCCATCCATCCATCCATCCATCCAGCTTCAAACTGCTTATCCTGGTCAGGATCACAGGAGGGCCTTAAGCCTATCGCTGGCAACACAGGATACAAGGAACACCCAGTATATGCACCTTGGATGGAATCGCCAATCTGATTGACATTCCCCTAAAACTATGTTCTACCTGCCTGTGACATATCAGGTTCATGGCTATAAAATGAGCTTTGGGCTGTTGGCTAATTTCCCAAGTGAACCCTATGCTCCTCCCTCAGGCTAAGGAATCCCATCACATGACTGGAGAGACCAAGGCACCGACCGGGATTTTCACATCAGTGGGGGTAAACGCACAGGGAATGTGATGTTGAGTCGTACCTCACATCACCCCTTCGCCAGCAGAGGACAGCTCTTGAGACGTGCTCCACTCTTCCACTGTGAGCTTTGAAGCTGTAGCATGTTATTCTCCTGTGACGCTCTGATGCAGCCCCAGGGGAGTGGGCGTGGGCATGGGTGTGAGCCACTCCCCTGGATGTTCCAGCAACACGTCGCCCAGCTCCCAATGTGCTTCTACTTAGAGCCCAATTACTGTTGACTTGATTGTTTTTCTCCGTTGCTTAGTAAACTCAAGGAAGATCCAATAAGATATATTGGCTGTATGCATGTTTTTTTGGAAAGACATCTCGTGCATGATGTCTTGGGGTGTTTCCTGTCAGCTTGGTGAAGGTGGAATCTAGCAGTGATGGGATTGCATGGTGCATAATGTTTTTTTAAAGACCTAGTGTAGGGTTTAAGGGTGGCAGGTTTTCAGAAAATACCAACTCTGAAGCCCAGAGACATAAAATTGTTTTTGTGCTTGTGGTTTTGTGAGTGCGTAATATCATTGATATTTCTCATTTACGAAACTTCATTGGCTTGTAAAGATATTTAAATGCGTGTGTGTTTCCAGAAATCATACTTGGAAATGCATTTTGTGTAGTGACACTTTAAACTCAATGATACCATCGATAGTCATACTTGAAAGCATTAAATGCATTGCATCAATGCGTTTATTGCATCTACGGGTTAAAGGCATAGTCTGTATGTACAATACGTAAGACGTGAAGTAAATGCACCTTGTATAAAACCACAGAGTTTGTTTTTCATTCACATAAATACTCAAAGTTATATTGTTTATCTAACAGTCACGGCTAAGTAATTCCAAGTTAAGTAATTCCTGTATAAATGAATAAACGGAAAACTTTTTGTGGTTGTTTTTGTTTGCCTTTGAATTGAAATGTTCTTAGAAGGAAAAGTGTGACTCCCATAGTGTGCCCCATGAGGCCACATTGTGTACTGCAGTCACTTTCTGTTGCTTTCTTATTGTTAGAATTTATTGTACACAGACTTAACTATTCAAACTTTTCTTATTCAGTATCTATAAAATCACCAGTTAGCTACACGCAGTCCTCTTATAGGTCAACCATTATAGTCTCCAGTTATTGCTGAATAATTAGGAGGGGGCAGTGCGTTTGACAAACACATCTTCCCTCCTGAAATTTTGGGGAACAGACTTGCACAGGAGCACACTTTTGATCAGAAATGACCTCAATCACACCCCTCAGCAGAAATATGACTACAGCCCCCCGAACAAGTCCCTTATTGTCAGATTTGGCAGATCTGCTACCAACTTTTTTCGCTATTTTTTTCATGGCTTAATTGAAAAATTAAGTGTTTCTCAAGCCAAAAATTACAGTGAAATGCTAAGCACACCTAGGTGTTGGCATGTCCCTCACCCTGGAAAGGGAGGCTCAGAGCGATGGCCTCTTTCTGCCCAAAGCCTACTTTTGATTTATTAGGTGGTAGAGCACACTGGCTCCAGGTGACAACCTATAATCATGAAGGAAGGATGAGCTGAGGGTCCGGTGATACTGGCAGACACCCCCAGAGCCCACACACACACCCTAAGTGTCCCATTGGTTTGTCAGGACCGATGTGAGCTAGAGCAGACACCTGAGGGGAGAGGGGGCATCAGCCAAGCTAAGCAAGGAAATACTTTATCCCTGTTAATTCAGAGTCCCGCGGTGGTCCTGATGGGGTACTCGCGGGTGGAATTCAGCGTACAGAGAGGGAGGCTGGTGTTCAGTAAAAACGCTAATGGACATGAAAGGAGCACAGCAGCCAAAGAAAGTACAGTCTGGAGGGAGGTGCAGCCATTTCACACGTGCTGCATGCAGATCACAATGCAGCATCAAGCAGCTTTTCTGTCTCACCTGGTCGCTCCACCCGTCGATCCTTTAGCTCATGCTCTTCAGACACACATTTTAAGTGACATGCAAACTGAGTTGCAATTCAGGGACTGCAATCTTCAGTCAGCGATGCTTCTGTAGGCCACATTCTTCAAAGAATCTGCACAATGAATTGTGTAATGAAATGGGGCACAGCTGCAGTGTTTTTTTGCAGCGGGATATGCTCTAAAGAATGGAGCTTGGTAAGTCGACCAGGTTTTCAGCTGGTTTAACAGCAGGACCCTTATCGGGATCTGTCTCCAGTCCTCTATTAGATCAAGGGATTCCTTACAGGCAGGGTGTCCATACCAGTGCCTGTTTAGATTTCAGGTGAATGAATTCTAATGTATACATTTCACAGAACTAAAACTCTTTCCAGTTCTCTCGTTTGTTGCACACTTTAAGAATAAATTTCAAAAGGAGGTGTAGAAAAAACCTCAGCAAGGAAGCACTCACATCTCTTAAACAGTCAAAAGCCAAAAGAGGTCCACCACACAAGTTTGTCAAGTGAAGTAAATCTTAACAAATATGACTCATATTGCATGTGATACAGTATGTGTGTGTGTGTGTGTGTGTGTATATATATATAGAAAATTTTTTATCTATAGTTTAAATTATTTAATAGTGTGGCAGTATACTTCGGCTGAGCAATATCCTGTTTGTTTTTGGCAGAGTAGCAATGCACTATATATATATATATATATACACACACACACACACACACACACACACACACACACTCAGTGACAAAAAAATTAGCATCCAGACGTAATGGTCCAATTTGGATGTAATTTGGTACCCGTGTAGACGGTGATGGGTATGTAGATGATTCGATTTGCAAGGATCTGGCACATCTAGTCACCTGACACAGAGGATGCCTCGTAGACGCATTAGACAGCATTACCAGCACTTGATGGGGTCACATTGCGGATTTGTATGAGGTCTGGTGGTCATATCGTGCAATTGCCCAGAATGTGGGGCATGCAGATGTCACAGTTGCCCGATGTTGGAACCAATGAACACATGAGGGCACCCACACACGTCGTGAAGGTTCCAGTTGCCCAAGACAGACCACACCGCATATGGAAGAGGACTGAGGGAGAGGACCAATCCTGCCAATGTTTTGCTGGGACACACCAGCATTACTCCTGGCATCATGGTGTGGGGAGCCATAGGGTATGACTTCAGGTCATCCCTGGTAGTGATTCGGGGGACCCTGATGGCACAGCGCTATGTCAGTGACATCCTGCGTCCGCTTGTCTTACCCCTCCTGAGACAGCACCCTGATACAGTCTTTCAACAAGACAACTGCCATCCACACACGGCACGTATGTCTGTGGATTGCCTGCATCATGCTGGGGTCCTCTCGTAGCTAGCCAGGTCCCCCAATCTTTCCCCAATCGAACATGTGTGGGATCAGCTCAGACGTCAACTCAGACCCTGTGCCCATCCGCCGGATCTCAAGGGCCATTTACAACAGCTGGGCTGACTTACCACAGGAGATGATACAACGGCTGTATGACTCCCTTCTGCACTATATCGCCTCATGTATCTAGGCCCGGGTGGTGCTGGGGGGGGGGGTGTGTGCCACACCCTAAGACATGGGACCAGCAGTGTGCCCATACTGCCAACTCTGTTATCCCTTTGATCTGATATTATAATCATTGCGATACAGTCACATGACCTTTCATCACATGTAGATTCACTTCCACCACTCCGTCTGGGTGCTTAACTTTTTTTGTCACTGAGTATATATATATATACATATACATATCAGTATTTTCTATGCAGTGGGCTAAATATTCAGTTGTAAGTCAAAGCCACATGTGACATGTCGCAATCACTTATTAAAACAGTGTAGTCAAATTGAAAGGCAAATGCAGTTTGTGAATATACAACTACAAGTATTCAGTTTAGATATTAGAAATTTTCTTTATTCCAAACAAAAGTCTCAAAATAAAGACAGCTGGTGACGGCTAAGACTGTCCCACTTGACAACGCTTTCCATTTGACCTTTGAAGAACACAGCCTACAAAGGCTATGCCTTCATAGACTCCTTCGAAGGATGCAGCCCCTAAATGAGGACACAGCTCACCTATTCACATCCTCGCCTATCCCTTCCATCAACTTCCCTGTGAGATGCTAATTGAATGGTTTGATTGTAGCTATGAATTCTGGGATTTTATGTAACATCATGAACTAAACTCTCAAATGTTTTCAACTAGGAAGGAATACTATAGGTCCTAATTAAAAATCTTTGAAATGATGATTTTTTTTCTGGCACTGATTCAGCTAATATTTTGTTTTACTTTCCCTAAAAATTACTGACCTGGCAACTTTTATAACAAATGCGCAGCTATATGAGAGAGAGAGTGGGAACAAAACATTAAACTACGTTCTTTACAAATGAGCTGCAGAAACATCATTTTTAAAATGACCTAATTGAATAATTCAGTCAGATTCGCCAGACAAACATCCACTTTCACGCAGACTAATAGGATTAATGACTTGCACTTAATGGTCTGTTTGTGTTGCAGGGGATATTTAAATTTCCGTGTCTAAATCAACATGCCTTGTTTCTGAACAGCTGCCCGCGCCAGGCTAACAGCCACATTGATTAATTTATAATAACGAGAGCCTGAGTGCAGAACCACAATGACCTTCCTAAGACTCAGCAGTTGATGAAGTGCGGAAGTGTTTCAAGTGATTCATATAATGGAGCTGTCTGTGAGACCGCCAAATCTACCGAAGATGACTGGATCCACCACGAGGTTCTGTCCCCCTGTCAACTCTGTGTTCTGCTGCCGTTGTCATATTACAGAAGTTTTATTTTACAGAGAACCTGTGCCAAGAAGACAGACTGGGGCCTGTTCTGCTTTTCCCTTCAACCAGATAGCTTGGAGGGTTAAAATCCTTCTCAGAAGTGCTTAGTTTCTGGCTTTGAAACATTTATCACAAATGCACATAAATCATGTTTATTAATTACAGGTTTCTATAAAGATATAACTCAAGGGGACAAACTGATGGTGCAGAATAGCTCTCCTTCATTGAACTCTTCCCACGATATCCCACAATTCTCTGTCTCCAGGTCAAAGGTCAAGTAATATACATATACAGTAATACATATGTCAAACGTAATTTGTAATTGTGAACGAAAAGTGGCACAGAAAAAGTGTGATGTAATGCTTTATTTCTGGTTTTTAAACATTTATCACAAAAGCCGATAAATCATGTTTATTAATCACAGATTTCTATAAAACTGTAACTCAGCGAATGGTGCAGAATAGCTCTTCTTCATTGAACACCTCCCAGCATATCCCAGAATGCTCCAGGTGAAAGGTAAAGTTATATACATCTGTCAAATGAGACAGAGACAAAACAATAACACTGTCACAAAACAACAAAAACAATAATAAAAATAACAATAATAAAGCATTTAACAAAATAACTGTGCCAAATGTCAAGCTGTCACTGTGTCTTTGATGTTCACTTGAAAAACATTGAAATTATAACGTTATGAGATTACAGATTATTTGTCATTCATTTATCAGTTTAGTGAATACACATCAGAAATCCCTACTACACTGCCCTTGCTTCTTCTGAATGTCTGAGAAATGGCTGAAAGAGGACAGTTTTTTCCAGAATATAAGGGAGACACTCACTGGTTCTCATTATCACAAATCAGCTGTCTGACATCTGAATAAATCCAAAGAAACCACTGGAAAGTCTAATGCATCAGAGACAGCATCTCCACGCTGAGCACCGGCGCCCCCCAAAGACTGTATGCTCAGCCCACTCCTGTTCTCCCTCTGGCCCATGACCGTAATGCAGCATACAGCTCCAGCACCGTCATCAAATTTGCTGACACAACGGCGTTGGGTCTCATCAGCAGTGGTGAGTTGGAGTACAAGAAGGAAATTCAGCAACTGACAGACAACTCCAACAGTCTGCCTCTTAACATGGACAAAACAAAGGGACAGTTGTTGGCATCAGAAAGTCACATGCTGCCCACCCCCTGCTGAATATTGAGGGCTGTGTTGTGGAGTTGGTCGGGTACACCATATCCCTTGGGGTGCACCTAGTAGCTGACCTCCTCTGGCCCCTCAACACCTCCTCTTTTGCTAAGAAGGTGCAGCAGCATCTTTCCTTCCTATGGGTAGCTAAGAATGGTAAGTCTGCCTCCCCCCATCCTCACCATGCTCTACAGGGGCACCACTGAGAGTGTCCTGACTTGCGCCATCACAGTCTGGTTTTGGAACTGCAATGCCTCTACCTGATTCTGAACTCTTTACTGCCCCCGTCCCACAGAACTTTGACAACAACAAATCACTTTATTGCCATTTGCCACCATTATTGCACTGCTTCCAGTATTTATCTGTCATATTTATTTATTATTATTCCCATGTACCACTCTGCTGCTTCATCATGGCTCTTTTGAGACATTCCGTCAGTGCATACTTTTACATTGTATCAGTGTTGCTAATGTGCCCCCCCCACCCCCACCCAGCCCACCTGTTCTGTCAGTTCACATACTTTATGCATACAGGCAGTCCCCAGGTCAAGAACGTCCAACTTACGGACAATCATACTTATAAATGGACTCCAGTGAAGTTACTTTTATTATTACTGTATAATTATTATTGTTATTATGCACTGTATTATAATTTTACCAGCTTACCTACAAATTCAACTTAAAGACAGACTTTGGGAACAGAACCCGTTCATAACTTGGGGACTGCCTATACAGTATATGTAGCACCATGGTCTAGGGAATGTTACTTCACGTCACTGTATGCAGTGTACCTAATAAGGTTTGTGTGACAATAAAGCCCTGCCTGACTTGACTTCACAGTACAAATGAGTAGGTAGCACAAGGCCTTTGGGCATTTTCGGTCTATTTACGAGTAGAGGGACAATCCTCCTCTGCTTTCCCTGCACAGTGTGATCAAAGACCACACAGATTAATTTAAACTACCCGGGATTCCATCTTCTCCAAGCCAATATGAATAGCCTTTTCCAATAGCTAGATGAAACCCATGGCATTCCATCTCCTGGCAGGCCCACAATGGACCTCGATGCCAGCTTCGGAAGGAAAAACTGAGAGTGGCATGGGTGAACCAGGATGGTGACATCACTCCCAGACTGATAGCCAAACAGCGGGCATGCCACCTTCCTATTGGCCTCCTCTGGTGAAGGGCCTTTCTGATGTCATTAGAATCGGTAGCTGTAGTGATCAATAATAATAATAATAATAATAATAATAATAATAATAATAACAATAATAAATAAAAAATAATTGACTAAAATAATATAATATAATATAATAATATAATAATACAAAAAAATAATAATAAAAGCTCATGCCTGTCACCGGTCAATGTAGGATCATCACAAACATCGCACCCCCCCCCCGTATTCCCAGAAAAGACAGCACTGGCATATGAGAGGAAACAGGGAAAGGGGTGACATATGTTTACACTGGCAGCAGGACTGTCCTGGGATGTTAATGATTCCACTGGTAATGATCCTTGTCTACAGACTGTTGGTGAGACACTGGACAGATTTTAATGGAATGTATTCCCCTGGACTGCAGACTTAGAGTGTCTCCTGTACTATAAAGAAATACTGTGGATGCTGCTCACTAGCGTCCAAGGAGTGTCAGGGGAGACCTAAATCATTTGTGAAATATACTAATGCTCTCCCATTCCCCAAAATTGTAAATTATGACTCGGTGAAAATCGTCATATAAATTTGACAGAGGTCGATCTCCAACTGAAATTTTAAAAGCTAAAGTTTAATGTCACTGACTGTTTTCAGCACCATTCAACGATTCATTCTGCATTGAATATTTACTGGGAAAAATCTTGCATTTTGCATCTTACAAAATGTGAAAAACTAGTCTATGTATGTATAAGATCCATGTCATTTGCTTCAAATGTTCTAAAATGTTCTTCATTATTTTAATCTGTAACATCTATAACATTTAAAATCTTTAACAAATCATTTTTAAGATAAAATCACATTTACATTCACACTTTCTTTTGAAATGTAGGAAACTTTCATTTCCCAGGGAATTAACATGGCAAACGTATGGGTTGAATTTTTCCTCTCTTACAGCAAGAACCTAATTCTAATGACCCCAGGCATTGGACATGAAGTACCTGGAGTACCTACGCATTCATCTTCCACAACCCCCAGTATCACTGGATGTTCCATAAACTGCAGCCCTGACCATTGGGGTCCTTCTGATTTCTTCACGGAATTTCCAGTTGACGCAGCTGTGGTACTTCCGATTGGGTTTCCAAAGTATGACCAAACAGGTTCCAGCGCCTGGGTACAGTTGGTGGCCATATGATCTCTACCTTCAAGCCTGGCTCATTGTGGTAGCATAGCTGGCCAGGATCTCCGGGTCCAGCAGCACCTTCAAAATGCGGCCACAGAGCTGTCATCACCAACTTCCCAAGGAGAAACTCCTCTATGGGTGATGCCAAGCTGATGGACAGTCCAGCCAATCACTATACACACGTGCTATGACTGATGCTCCTTCAGGGCCTGACTATTGGCTGAGCCAATCAAACAGATGCTAAATATCCATGAAAAACAAGCACTTTTGGACTAAACATAGTCCAAGAAAAGTGCTAATTGGAGATTCAACAACAGAATTAGCTGTCGCTAAAAAGGGGAGAGACTGTTTTATTTTAGAGTGTGGATTTATGCTAAGTAAATAAGATGGTCTTAATTGTTAAGGTATTAAATGGCAATGGGATGTTGTTTGGTTGTCTCGCAAAACCAGATGCTTACTTAGGGATGGGGGATTGAGTTCTCTTTGGCTGGCACCTACGATTGTGCTTGGCGTTCACTGCTGGCACCAGTGAGGCTAGCTATGCATGGAAGGGCTTGGAGGATAAAGGACTTTTAGTGCTAAGACACGTTGATAACACCCATGAGTCGGTAACATTTCTGCAGTTTTGGAGTTCACAAGGTGTGCACTCCTGGAATCATCGCATTGGGTCTTATGTTAAAAATGTGACTCATTAGTAAGCGTGCAACATTTACAGCAGTAATACTAAGTTTTAGCTAATAAGCAAAAAGTCATATGTTTGTGAGACGAGCAGGATGACGGGCAGCTTCCCCTGGAGCGTCACCTGAACTCAGTCGGCTTCACGCAGAGGTACCCAGCCGGCAGACGGGATCGTCTCGGGCAAACTCAAAACACCAGGTAGGTGGGCCGCTCCCAGGAGCCGAGGCCTCACCGAAAAGGGAGGATCGTGTTGCGAGACCCGTGACCACCACGACTCTCAGATCCTCTCTCAGGTGTTGACTTTTCGCCATGTCGACAACAAATATCTGAGGCTGACAAAAATAAACTCAATAATATTGGAGAAATTATGAGGCAGGAGGTTGTTGTGCCACCCATTTAGCATTTTAGCAGCGGAGGAGGGGGCGGGTCATGGGGGGTGGGGGAGGCAAAGAAAAGAGCCTCTTTGCCACAGAAACAAATGGCCATGTCGAGCTGGATGGCATGTGTATACTGTAAGTACAGAGTTTGAATTGTCAACAGTGGAAAATACCCTGTATGAGCTCTCAGGAAGGCAGTTCCACGCCAGGACACACAAATCTCATCCCCTCCTCTGAAAATGCTGGCGTCCGCTGCATGTCTGGCAGGGGAGAGAGCTGAGTGCCTGATTTTAATTAGTCGGGCTGTTATGAATAACATCCTTAGAGGATTAGAGATTGTTGTTATAGGTCCTGCTCAAGGAAAGGGACTTAACCCTGCATGTGTGTCTGCACAGGGGCCAGGCCAGGCCTGGCGTGAATATTCTGTGTCGTGACCGCAAGGCCTGCTGGGAAAAAAATGTCAGAGCCACACACGGAGAGCATTCGCGACCAGTACCGTGAATCTGGCTCCTGTATGTTCCAGCCTCGTGCTGTCATGTGTCACATTACTCTATCCTTCTTCTGAAAATAGCAATTTTCTTAATAGGTGGCGAGGACAATGCAAGATGGGCGAGTGCAACAGGGTCACTAGAAGCAGAAATTGCTTAAAAAGCCGTGATGTGTCATTGAGGGCATCCCTTTTGTTGACTGAATCCTTCAGCGCCATCATAAAACCCCTGAGTTATCCCCAACCATCACTTACCTCATTTATAAATAGAGAGTGATGTGTGAGTTGGTCTCAGAACTACGTGTGACTGGATTTACATATGGAAGGCAAAAATAGCCGTATGATCTGAAAATGAGGTGCAAGTGGAATCCACATCCAAATATCTTCTCACCTCTGTGTCACAGAGGGCAGGGAACCCACAGCAGGCTCCAGTGGAGGTGTGACGGATCCACACGGCATTCTTGCGGTTCCAGAATGCCTTTTAATAGGGTGTATATGGAGGGAGTGATAAAAAGGTCTTCTCCTTCCTTTTTCTTCACCTCCATGGGCTCCTCCAGCCTGCCTGTGTTTTTCCATGGGGAGTAGCCAGCGGATTCGCCTGCAGGACGCTTCAAAAGTCTATCTTTCTTCCGTTTTTTTATTGCTCCCTCCCGAGGGTTGGGGGAGGGGGGGATGGGGGCTGTGAAATCACCCCATGAAGCCCGGTGACCACATTCCCGAAAAAGTCAGGCAAAGTCAAAGCCCTTTGATTATGCTCCACCCGATTGACTGACTGATTTGGCACTCGTAATCAAACCCAGAGATGACGGCTTAATGCTGCCACTTACCGTGTGGGGTCTTGAAAAAAATGAACTTTCTCAGATTTGATCAGGCAGTCTTTTTCCCTCAGATTTTCTATTTCCTGGTAATGAAATATTTTTGATCTCCTGGAAACATGGAGAGACACAAAATAACTGGATTGTATTAATTATGTTACTTCCATATAGCTATTGTTAACCTATATGAGACTAATGCAACAAAAACAAGTAATTTTGTTGAAAATAAACAGATTTTTTGTACATTTATATCCAAGGACGGCAATAGCATTAACCTGTAACCAGGAGAACACATTAGGAACCAATGAACATGGTTTATATTAAATAAAAGCTAAATCAGTGGTACTTTACTGATTCACAATGACCCCCCCAGCTGATTTTCACCTGACATGTCCTCTTGAACACACAAAGAGTCCCGAATAAGAGTCTTAGTGTGGCTTGCTGCATCAGAGAGCATAAAATGTCTCTCTAATGTGTCCAGTGGAAGCCACAAAATTTATACACTACTCAGCTGAAAAAATGCATCCCTGATCATTCCTCAAAGCTGAAAGATGCTTATGCTTTTAATTTCTCACTATCGCATCAAACCGAGAGAAACTAGGCCTTCTTTAAACATAAATCTGATCCTGTTATAGCCTAGAGTATAATTGTGTCATTTTTGTGTGAAATTACTTATTTTCACTCAGTTTAAATTTGATATATGGTATGTATTTTTTTTCTTGTCAGTAGAAATTGATCAGCAGACAGACTTCTCCAGGTGGTAAGAGCCAGTCTAGGTCTAAGTTTTCCTCTGTTCCTCTTGTGGTCAGTGTGATACAGACCCAGAATTGCCTCAGTGTTTCTGCTGAGTCTCCTTTTCCAAGATCAACCTGACTGGGAAGTCTGAGTTCAACATATTTTCAATGGATCAAAAAATCCCCTTTTGAAAGATCTTGGACCTCAAGAACATGACTCTATATCCTCCTGCAACCCATCACAGAGAAAGCTGAGGTTTGTGATAATGGGAACTTTATTCTAGAGTGTGTAGGATTTCTTGTCTTGGATCCTGTAGTTTGACGGTTTCTTTGTTGAATGAATGGCGGTGTGATTTGGCACGTTTTTACAAGTAGCATTAGCAGCCGAGCAGAGAAGTCAGGCCTGCTTTTACGTTACAAAAACACTGAGAGCTATTTTGTGTTCCTTGTCTGTCCATAACTTTCCAGTCGTGGTTGTACTTGTTCCTGATCTTCAGGCAAAATTCATTCTTTTCACTGAATGATTTTCAGGTGAATTTCTCATCTCAGGAAAGTGACTGAAGTACAAGTCAAACATATGTCTGATTTCTTAACACTAATATTTCTTTATTAGTTATTGGCCAGCAGTCATCCTTATGACAAAATGACTTTTTTCAAGCAAATGAAGTTATATGTGGCAGACAGCTGCTCTTCTGAGTATTAGAAAGTCAGCCTTTCGTTAACAGCTGATCGCACTGTCACTAGTTTTCGAATGCTGTTTAAAATATTTTTAGAAACTGAAGAAACGTTATGGGGCAGCATGGGGGGAGCAGTATACAACCCCACACCTCCAGGGTGGAGGTTCAATTCCCACCCAAACCCGGGTGTATGTTCTCCCAGTGTTTACATGAGTTCCCTCCAGACTATTTGGTGCATATAAATCCCAGGCTCACTGGAATCCTCCACTGGATAAGTGGAAGATGGATGGATGAAATGTACCATGTCCCTCTGATGTAATGGTGAAGATAATTTTGTAAAGCCAGACACTCAGAAAAAAAATGTTTGCTTTGCCCAGAATTAACTGAAGGCTCATCCCCTGTGAAATTCCAGGGCTGGCTGCCATTCCTGCATTTTACTTTGATGATGAATTGCACTGGGGGAGAGGAATCCCAGCTGAGGAAGTTTTTCCTGTGTTTTCTGTGTGCTTCCGTTCTCACTTTCTCCTCCCAGCCTCACTCTTGTACCGTATCACTGTTTGAAAAAGCACTGAGCACTTTTAGTCCTTCTCCCCGCACACCTCTCTCAGAGTGTACATATACATCAGCCTGCCCCTTTCCACAGCTGCCAGTAGGTGTCACTGCAGAGCAGCCAAGGGAGAGAAAAACCTGACTTTGCAGCCCACTGAAGTGGAGCAGAGCCAGTTCACATTCTTTGCAAGGGTGGTTCGAACCTTGATCCCAGCTTCAGTGCCGTGGGGGAGGCCCCTTAAAATTCACTTTGGACGAACATTCACTTCCTTACTAATTTCCCAGGTCCTCAGTCTGATGTGATCCTGTACCCAAGTACCCCGGCGTTACAACTCAAGCGGAACCCCCACTAAAGCCCCAGCTCAGCGCCTACGGGGTGGATCTCTGTAACCGATACCAGTGGGCGAGTAGTTCAAAGCCACAGTCTCATATTTCAAAATTTTTATGGCTGCCTTTCCTGCTTCCTCGGTGAATAACAGCCCCTCTGTGAACGCCAGCAGCCTGGACTCTCGGCCTTCTTTATGATTTCCACTGTTTTGTGGGATGTAATTTACTGAAGACAGCACGAGTGTCAGGTAAATATGGACATGGGATCCAGTGGATTTACAGCAAGTTGGGAGCCACTCCGGCTGGCCTGTAACCTACGAGGGCTTGTGATATGGGTGTCCACCCCTGCTGCTCCAAGTGAAAGTAGTCTTCTCCAAGTCAAAGTGGCCTTCTCTGAGTCAAAGCTGCATTCCCCATGTCAGAGCAATCTTCTCTGAGCACTTCAGAGTTTACTCTTCATTTGTCCTAGAGCCATTGCAGATGTACAGCTTCCAGATTAATCCAAGAAGTCATGCCCCTTGTAAACCAAACCAGTCATCATGAAATCAAACTTGAAAGTATCATTGTTCAAAAAGAGATATGAATTTCTAACATAAATTTGATAAGCAAAGAGCCCAATAGACAGTTCGAAAGCTTATAAAGCTGTTATACCAGCATTAAGTCAGATTTAAGGTATCAATTCATTCTTTCAATTTAAAATGTTACATTTTCCACTATACATGTTTTCAGATTAAATAGTGTTATGTAACTTCTGTAAATAATTGGGTGATATGTTATGCAAGGGTGATATATGTGTACAGATAAATTAAGATATGTAATGAAAGTCACCCAATTTCAGATTTTAATGAACATGATGGTTAAATTAGTGAAATCAATTACAGTCAGAATTACATAACATGAAGATGTTACTCATTATTTCAACAATTATAATGGAAAAGCATAATATTAGCTTAATATAAGGAGACTTTTAAATTAGATGTGATACATGCATCAGGTTATAGGATGCTCAATGGAGCTGCAGATATTAAAGGTTATTTTGAAATATTCAGGTTACAAATCTGTAAAAACTGTCGTTGGTGAGTCATTTCTGATTTGTAAAGCCCTTAATACAAAGCAACATTTGTGGTTTCTTTTAAATTTAATTAACCCTGGTTTCTATGCTGTTTTACAATTATTCCTGGTTGTTTATTTTAAAAACAAATAAAAAATAATAATAATAAAGAAACAGGTCAGCTACGGGAAGTCACAGTGATTCCTGTTATGCTATGGACTTGACTAGACTGAACAGAGCACTCATAAAGTCCCAGATTCTGATTAAAAGAGTGACGCTGTTTTTTTAGCATAAGCTGGGTGAATCAGTAGAACAATCTTGTGAAGAGAAGTGTATCCTACTATCACAGCTCTGGGAAATTCTTAGACTGTCCACCAGAGGGCTGTAATTGGAACACTTTGATTTTTCTAGAACAGGGGTGGCCAACCTTATCCGCAAAGGCCCAGTGTGTATGCAGGTTTTTGGGAAAACCTTTAGGTCAGCTGTTCACACCCAGATGTGGGGACTCAGTCAATTAGTCCTCTAATTAGCCATCTAATTAGGGAGCTGCAGTGAAAACCCACGTACACAGCCACCCTTTCTGGATAAGATTGGCCACCCCTGCTCTAGAAGATTCACTGATTTCTCCAGTGTTCACTGACTTTACCTGTACCTTATTGTGTTCCGTCTGTAAGCTCCCCTTGCACTACACTTGGAGCTCAGCTAGATGTAAGGCTGGACTTCAGATCCTCTAGTCATGTAATAGTGTTCTTTGACGGGTGTTTTGTTTGAACATTTTCCCTAGTAAAAGTCTCGGTTTGAATTCACGTTGTCACATGTCTGCAGATGTGCTAAAACTATGCAACTGCTGTAGCTAGCATAGCATCCATTCATAGTGATTCTTATGTCCCAGTCACACCTACTCGACTCTTTCTGGGAAAGATCTCCCACACACCTGACAACAAGGGCAGAGAGATCATTGCATAGTTCTGATGGCTTCTGGTAGTACGTCATTCAGGAGTTCATCAGATATTTTCCTTCTTATACATCTCTATAAGCCAACTGCTTAAGTATGCTGCAAATATTGGACAGATATTTCATGGGGAGACATTAGGACTTGGATAAAAAGCTACATTTTATGTGAAACATTCAAAGCCAATTCTCCCTCCTCTGTCCATTTCTAAGATTACAAGAGACATCGGTGATTTATTTAGTTAGTCTTTTGAATTCAGATGGCTTGAGTCTTGCCTTGTTGGACTTTAATCAAACATGGTGCATTTTGGGGGGAATGCAAGCAAATCATTTTTAAAGAACATGAACAGATATACAAGCTTGTGAGATAAAAAAAAATCTTATGTGGAACACATAATTATTGTTCCATTTATATGTTGATTATTGCGTCAAATTTAAAATGAGAGAGAGAGAGAACGCTGACAATACGTTATAATGTGTAGGGATAACGATGTACGAGTGGCCCATTCCCACCATGACGACACTTTGCAATGATACTCGACTCTTGCTACAGACCAGATGCTGTGCCAGATGAGTCAGAGACAGCCCTCCACCCCCAGTCCTGGAGGAGTAATTACACCCACACCGGGTCCAACTGGGGCGACACGAGATGTACTAAAACTGAATGCAACATTTACCTCGGAACATACAGGCTGAATATTTTAAACTTTCCCCTGAACCCTATGTGGTGCTTTCTGGTGGTTATTTTGAAAATATCCTGTGAACTAGTATTTTTCTATCTTTATTACTGGCAGGGAATTGCAGGTCTTCACACAGGCCAACCTCTGAGTAAGTTAGTAAAATTTAAGTTCCATGTTATTGAATCATCTGGAAAATAAATAGGAGTGACTTATAAAAACTTAGTTTTCTAGTCATTTTAAATCCAGGTAGCTTAAATATAATTAATCAAATCACCTGCCTTTGAGGTAAAATAGCTGAGCCAGCTGGTTATGACAGAGTTCAGCACAACTACGCCAGTGTGCTGCATAGCTCTCGCCTGCCTTGCCGACACACGTTACCGTATTTTTGGCCCCTTCACTTGCCGCAGACCAAGAAAGGCATATTTGTTGTGAAATATATTCTCTTAGTAACAGGAAGCTGCGGAAAGTTCTACTCGGCTCCATCCTGGGGCCGTCGAGAAGCACTTTCTGAGACGTCACTTTCGAGAGCCGTGTGCTATGGTTATGGCCTGTCACCCAGCTCCTGAACTCTCAGCGAGACAGTTTGTCTGTTGACCTGCATGAGAATTTTCTTCAGCTGTGGTTTCCAATCATTTTTGCTCACTATCCTACATTTACATCAGGAAATTCCTACGACCCCAAAAGTATAAAGTTATGAAAATTAACAGGGAATATTTTATAGTTGTTGCTACTGCTGCAGTCTCATTGTATAACAAATGACAATGAAATTAACTCAACCTTATCTTATGGTATGAACAGGCAATTACCGGTGGTTCATTTTACATATCGTACCTTATCATGACGCTTGTTAATTTCTTGTTGATTTTGTTTATTAAAGATATGATTCCAGGTCTTCATTGTATTTTCATGGACTGTTTATTGAATTTTCCCCTTGGCTGACCTCAGATCCACCTAACATGAAGGAAGTACCCTAAGACGTGAAACATAAACTTTTCCAGCAGGAGGAACAATAATTTCATGCAAGATAGATGTTTTGTGTGCTATTTAAGACAATCTGTTATGAGTTAGATTCAGCGTTTTATTTTGCAAATGATTTATTGAATGGGAATTTTAAATAGCACAGCCGAAAAGGACTTTTTCTCACCATTCTGTTCTGAAATCAGTCAGCGCTTGATATTGTTGGCCCTTTTATTACTTTTTTCTTCACTTAAATGGATTGGCTTCAGTTAATATCCCTGTTGTTTCAGTTGTTACAGTATGAACGACATGTCTTTTTGTGGGTAAATAGCGAGTGACTTGTTCTCGGACTGTCTGTCTGAAGCCTCGGCAAGGCGGTGGTTTAAGTGAAAAGCTGTTATGGCCAGGAGCCCGACACCCAAGAAAGAGAAAAGCGGTTCCTCCAGACAGTGCCCCCCTGCTGTTGCACACGCTGTCACTCTTCAGTACGTTAGGGTGGGGGGGTGTCTGATCCAGCCTCCACGTGGAGAGCAATAGAGTGCTCTCGTCGTCTACAGTCTCTTTGCCGAAGCAATGATTCGCAAAGCTTGAGGTTCCGAACGGAAGCAGCACCTTGCCGAAATGGGAGCTGTCACCCTGCTGGGCTCACTATCCCATTCCGTAGCCCCTGCTTCCAATTTTCCAAGAAGAGGACTAAATAGGTGTTTTGTGACGTGAATGACACCATAGGAATCCGGCGACGTGATTTTGTAAATAAGGAATCTGTTCTTTGTGATGCAATTCTGTGGGTGGCTCATTCACTGGACCAAAATCATTTGTCATGCTGAAACGAGGACATCAGCCTCGAGTGACTGAATGTTCCTACGAATGCGGGCATGTTAACTCTCTCCACAAATCTAGTATCCATGACTTTCTGTTTCTTACATTTGTTTGTAGTCTGTAGCAACAAGACTTCCCCGCAAAGTTCTCCAACTTCTGTCAAACTAAAGGGAGGAAGCCCAATCCAGCTCTGGCAAGCCTGACTGTCGACTTGTTCCCTCGTTGGCTCTTTAAGAAGTCAGCGGTTGCAGTTGGCTGTTCACTCATGGTGCTTATGCTCAGTGCTCTCTGTAGAAGTGACAGCTAGACAGGTAGACAGTACCACTGATGTGACCTTCCTGTCGCTAGGCATCACAGTGTGTTTATACTTTTTGGAGTACATATTCTGTGCTGGTGCTGTTTTCAATCCCATGTTCCCTTATTTATTGTTTTAAAGAAGAACATATGACTGCTCTCATGGAGCAGTTTGACCCCATGCAAACCGATAGGATACCATGGGAAGAGGGTCAAACAAAGGGGTCTTGTGAGTTTAAACGCCTTGTTTTGCCTGTCATCGTTCCCCTATCTGTGGAAAGTCTGTGCTTTTACTTGTCAGATGTTTTTATCCAAAATGATATACATTTCAAGAATCAGGGTCAGACAGTCCCTGGAGCAATTAAGGTTAAGGGTCTTGATCAAAGGCCCTATAGGGACACTACTCTAATAGCCACAATATTTAAACTGACAACCTTCCGATCTCAGTCATAACCTGCAGAGCCACACCTAGACCCCAATCCATCCTACAACTTCAGTTTATAAATGGTAACTGATTGGTCAATGTTTTTATCTTGTCAGGAACGTGAAAGTTTTTGTACATACTGTTCTGAGCTAACCTCAGTTTGGGCATGCATGACAAAATGGTGTAAAAAAGATCAGGAAATGATTATCTGAGGTTAATGCTTAACAGTATAAGACCACAGTGCGAATCGTTCAATGAAAACGCATCTGTTCATGGTTCTGTCATCCATATTTATTTGTTTTGATTGTATTGGTCACAAACAAAGTATATTCCAGGCAACACAGCCCTCTGTTTGTTTGATATGTTTAGCGGCTGGTTTTAACTGGCCTGACTGGTTTATTGGTTTGATCATGGCGTCGTTCTCTCTAGAGCCAGTGCCTGCAGCACTGACAGCTGTTCTCAGTCCCTGTGAGTTTTGCTGAAGAGCAAATTGGGAACTTGCACAGACACAAGTCAATATAGAAGAACCTTTTAACAGGTTTGTGTTTTTGAGTTCAAGCTTAGAAAACATCCTTCTAAAAGCTACATTGCTGTACATCTTATGTATGACTTTAGCTCTGGATGTTATTAATTGTATGATGCAAGGCTGCTGTAGTTACTCTGCGGTCATGATCTCCCTGTCAGTTGCTCTTCAAGGCCCACGAAGGCCACTGGGACCCAGTCACAGGAAACACACAGAAGGGGCTTGTGAGAGCAGACCCAAATATGTACCAGGGCTGAAGCAAGCAGAGGTGATGGTACCGCAGGGGAGAACTAGGCTGGCAGACAGAACAATTATTTACTGATTTAATTTTTAAAAGTTCCAAAATACACATATATCCATCCATCCATCCATCTTCCAACCACTTGTTGTTTAGTTAATGTATCAATGTAGCACCATGGGGCTCAAGAAGACAGGGAGATGTTTCATCCCAGATGTAAACAAGTATATTGAAGGACTAACAATAAAGATCTCTTAAATATTGGATCTGAAGATTATTTTTTACAGCTTAATCATTGTTTCTGTTTTATAATTTGAAACATTGATTGAGGCCTGTATAATTAAAACCCAGCGAACGTAATCAAATAGAAGCAGCCTATGAGCCGTGAACACATTGGTACAGTTCCATGGTTACAAAAGCATGCTTACTTGATTGACTTTGGTGATGTCGGCTGGTGTTGTGCAAAAGCATCCTTCCACTCCACATTTCCCCCATCTATTCAGTAGAGTGGTGGCTCTAAGGCTAGGGATCTGTGCCTGGGATTGGAAATTTGTTGGTTCAAATTCCCTGAATGCCTGGAGTGATTCTACTCCTTTTGGTTCTTAAGCAAGCAGGTCTGGATTTCCAGGATAAACTTGGGGGTTGGTGACAGGATTGGCACCAGAAGATCCAGCCACTGTAAAAAAATTTCACACTGCTTTGTTCCATCTAAACTAGTGTGGTGCTGAGGTATCACCCACCACACGGCAGCACTTGGGTTCTCCTCCCTGAGGTGGTTAGTTGTGTGGTGGGTGTGGCAATGCGCTGTATCAGCCCGCGCTCCTAACCATCATGTCAGAGCCGGCTGCTAGCCTGGAAGACCTTCCCGGAGCAGAGCTTCCCTTTTCACATACGATGTTGGAGAGTGCCGCTCGTGACGTGCAAGTCTGTAAATGAGAAAACATTTTCGGTCCATCGGCCATCCTGTTGGAATGTCTCCTAGACATCCCCAATTTTCTCCAGTGCTGCTGATGTCCTTCAGAGGAATGCCAAGGGGCAGGGCGCAGTGTTCCAGCTTCGCATTTCTCTGCGATTTACAAGCGACGCAGTCTATATATCATTCTACATTTCTGGAACTAGCGAAATAGCATTCTCATTTTTTCGCAGTCTTTTATCATCTCATTTTGCTGACATCGACTGTCAGCCTCGGATATACCTCCCATCCCTCATACTTGTAACTTATTGGCCGAAAACTCGAAGCGACGTATTTTAATTTTGTGAAGGAGCACCATTACTTTCTCAGCTTACATGAATTAATCTAAAAGTATGACGTTAAGCTGTTAAACATTATAGCAGTATTAAGTTCTCAGCTGATAATGCTCTCTGTAACAAGACTATTTCCTGTTATTGTGGGATTTGGATAACCCATCCTAGCTTAAAAGCAGAAAACTGTACCTAGGTGCCTTTCCCTGATACTCAGAAGGTGGTTTGTGTCTGCAGGTTTTAATGGCCTTGTGTAGAATTTTGTCCTCGACTGGGTTTTGGTGTGCCGCAGTTCCATATGCATTCCAAACACTTACCACTTAAGCTTCCAGGTCAAACCAGCCCTTCACATCCAGTCACTTTAATGCATCTTCAGACTGCGGAACCTATCAATTTTAAGCACTTTAGGATATGTATATATGCTGCCAATTATATTTAATGGCCTCAATTTTCTCAGTCCTATACTTGGCAATGAGGCGCACAGGGAAATACAACGGTCTCTGAATTTTGGTCCAAATTCTAAAATTACAATAACATTAAGCTGGATTCCAAACAATGTTTTAATTCCTGCTTAAAAAGGTATAATAGACGCTGCCTTCTTTTGTATAAAATTGATTTCTGAACCTGTAACCTAATTCTGGATTGAACTGAAAACAATTTTCTCACAGATATTGGGAAATGTTGCTGTGCAGTCAGGTTTAATCCTGCAAACCCACTGAGAAGTCGAGATATGAATTACAATTCTGCCTCTTGCAGCGTGTGGTGTTGTATTTCTTTATAATCCTTTAATTTCCAAGTATTGATGTTTTATGGCTAGACCAGCTACACTGATAAATCCTTGATACCTGATCATCTACCATTCAGCTTGTTGACATACAGCAATGTTGTGCAATTCTCCGTCTCTAAAGTACATTTATCAGACAGATTCAAGTGCATTCATGTCTGCTTGTTGCATGGACAGCTTTCCACAAGGTACTGAAGGAATTCCAGGGCTCCCATTTTCCCAGCATGTTCACGAGTAGGAATGTATTCCAATGAAATCCAGGCTTTCAAGCTGAGAGTCCTTACAGCTGCTACTGGTAAAGTAGATATAACTACTAGGGGACGGTTACTCATCCCAGTGCTACTCACATCCTACTAGTTTACATTTTCAGGCTGAGGCTACCACTGGTAGTATTAACAGTATTTATAAATAACAGAAAGGCAAGTACGCATCCTAGCGCTACTCACATCCTGCTGGTTTCTGGCCGCTCACATCTTTTTCCCTCAGCTTTATTATTATATGCTTTGAAAAATAATTATAGTAAAATAACAGCCTTTTAGTTTTTTGCAAACAAAGATAGGAATGTTTAAATTGGTAATGTGTCTGCCTTTTGTAGCAGTTATTCTGAACCTCCAGATCTAATGGCCGATTTGAATCATTCCACATGGGGAAATGGGGGCAGGGGGCAACAAAGACTGCATTTTGTTTTTACCCACAGACCTGTGACATGGGGAATTCTGTTAGTATGCGACCCTAAAGCCACCACAGGGCTCATGCAGAGCAGTAATTGTAACGTAGCATAGCTACTGCATTTTATGGTTTAACATAGAAACACTCTATATGGACGAAAGTATTAGGACACCTGGCCATGGTACCTACAGGAATTTTTATGACATCCCATTCTAAATCTATAGGCATCAATATAGAGTTGGTGCCTTCTCTGCAGCTATAACAGCTGCCACTCTTCTGGGAAGGTTTTCCACAAGATTTTGGAGTGTGTCTGAATTTTTGCACATTCATCCAGAAGAGCATTTGTGAGGTCAGGCACTGACGTAGGATGCAAAGGGCTGGTTCTCAATCTCCATTCTAGTTCATCCCAAAGGTGTTTGATGGGGTTGAGGTCTGGGCTCTGTGTGGGCCACTCAAGTTCTCTATGTCTTTAAGGACTTTGCTTCGTGCACTGAGGCATAGTCATGCTGGAACAGAAAACGGCCTTCCCCAAACTGTTCCTGCAAAGTTGGAAGCATAGAATTGTCCGAAATGTCTTGGCAGGTTGAAGCACTAAGAGTTCCCTCCACTGGAACTAAGGGGTGCAGTCCAACCCCTAAAAAACAAGTCCATACCATTATCCCTCCTCCACCAAACTTTACATTTGGCACAATGCAATCAGGCGGGTAACATTCTCCTGGTATCCGCCAAACCCAGACTCATCCATCCGACTGCCAGGCAGAAGCGTGATTCATTACAGAACATGTTTCCACTGATCCAGAGTCCAATGACAACGTGCTTTACACCACTCCATCCGACTCTTTGCATTGCACTTGGTGATGTGAGGTTTGCATACAGCTGCTCAGCCATAGAAGCCCATTCCATGAAGCTCTCAGCACACAGTTTTTGTGCTGAGGTTAATACCAGAGGAAGTTTGGAACTCTGCAATTATAGAGTCAACAGAGCATTGGCGACTTTTATACACTGCGCTATAGCACTCAGTGACCCAGCTCTGTTACTTTATGTGATCTGCCACTTAGTGGCTGAGTTTCTGTTGTTCCTAAATGCGTCCACTTTGTAATAATACCGCTTACAGTCAACCGTGTAATACCAAGCAGGGAAGAAATTTCACAAACTGACTTATTGCAAAGGTGGAAGCCTATGATAGTACCAGGCTTGAATTCACTGAGTTCTTCAGAACAACCCATTCTTTCACAAAGAAAACCTGTGTAAACCTGACTGCGCACCTAGGTGCTTGATTTTATACACCTGTGGCAATGGGTCTGATTGAAACACCTGAATTCAATGATTAAGAGGCGTGTCCCAATACTTTTGTCCATGTAGTGTAGCTCCAGGAAGTTGACTGCACATTTGCAGCATTGCTAACTGTTATGTAGGATCCCCATTTTGTGTGCTTTGTGCATTGTTTTGTTTAAGGCATGATAGTTGTAAAGGTGATATCTGTACATCTCCCGAATGTCTTTCATGATACCTGGCCTGCTGTGCACTTTTACGTTAAAATTTTAACACCACGGGAATCAGGGTATAGCATTAAATTACAATAAATTGCAAGGATCTGTCAGCTCATTCTATTGATCCATTGTTCCATCAATGCATCTTCTGACAGCTTATTCTGTTCAGGGGCGTGGTTGGGTTGGAACTTGTCATCTTATCTTGTGATGCAAGTGGGTTTAGGCAACCTATAGGCAACACTGCCATCTAGTGAACAAAAATATTTTGCACTTATGTATTTCTATCAACTAGTGATGAGTGGTTGGTTATGTGAGTAAAACTGCCATCTAGAGGCAGTACAGTAATCAAGTCCACATAGATCTTTAGGGTGTGGTGATTGGATTCTTACACTGTATTTCAATAAGAGCAGTATGGTGGCTTAGGAGGAAGCAATAATATTCACACACCCAGAACTGGGAGATTGGGGGGGAGCAGTGTATTTGCTACATTGTGGGGACCATAGGTGATAAAACCTGTTACTTTTTAGTTTTTGGGGACATTTTTCAAAATCCCACAATATATACCTCAATTTTGATAAACAAACAAACAAACAGATAGATAGATAGTGTTTTCAAAAGCAGCATAAGGAAAATGACAGGCAACAGAGGAGGCGCCCAAACCGTTGTCTCCAAAACTACAAAATTGTGTAATGTGTCAAGGAGAACAGCCATGAAAATCAGGATGGCATGATTCAAACCAGACAAGCTCTGTTGGCAGTGAAGAAGAGTGGTGTTCAAGCTCACAGACAGGGATAGATGGGCACATTACAGCATAGCTGTTAAGCACCACACAAGCAATGAACTGAGTCTCAACAAAAACTGTATGTGCCTTCAAATTCACAAACCTGGAATTCATGGCTTGGCTACCCTTTGAAAACTACTTGTAACCATGGTCAATGCAAAAAGATGCATAACCTGGTGCAAGGAGCATAAACCCTGAACCCCTGCTCAGTGGAATAAAGGAATATAATAAGACACCTTTCAGACCTTTTGCTGCAACTCACTGGGTTAATCTGGAGATTGATAAAGGACATCTTCAGCCCACAATGTCTGTTCTTGTTATTTTGTCGACTACCTGCATACCACATGCAAAAGTCTTAGGCAGTTCAAGAAAATGTTTAACACTATTTGTTTCGGGAGTAAGTGTGTATTTGCTCATAGAAAACAACATTAGAACATCTGCAAATGAACAGTATGGCAATAAAAAGGAACAAGAACTTCTTTTGTTATGCAAAACGTTTCTGTTATACTGCTGGATGGCTAGAAGAACATCGCTTCAGTTCCCAAACTCAGTCTACAGGGGCACCCCAGCCGTTCTATGTATCCATTAAATTTCACCACCAGTTCACTTAATTAATTAACTTAATTAGGTAAATAACTTGATGATGTATTGATTTGCCAAACAAGGTATGTTAGTGGTTAAGTGAACAAATGCATGGATATATTAGATGGTTACTGCACATACTGGAGTGACTTTAGGAGAGGTTTTTCAATGTCTAAGCTAACACACTTTGACAAACCTGCTATCATAGTTTTACACCAACACGGAGATCATTTTAACGTATTTTTCGTTGACTGCCTAAGACTTTTGTACAGTACTACGTGTAGATATTATTTGGTATAACAGGTAGAAAAGCAGCTAACGATATGAATATACAACATTAAGACTGCTGTCTTGTACCCTCCATGTGATTTGAAACTCTTCCCATTAACAGCTTAATAAACAATACACAGACAATCAAATTAATCAGAGTTTATTTTTATACATGCATATGTTTAACACTAGGAAATATATCCATCCATCCATCCATCCATCCATTTATCTATTGATCTTCTATTAATTTTCCTGCCTCTTATCCTAGTCAGGGTCCTGGCGTTTAGCAAATAACGTTGAATACTGATTAATCGAATTAATTGAATAGTACCCACCAAGCGCTAACCACAGACGTTCCCTGTTTACTATAAATATCAGACGAAGTGTATGAATATTATTACCACTTAGAGAAAAGTGGCAATGAATAAGCAGAGATGGATTGATCATGGCCAAAAAGTTAAAATCCAAACCAAGACTTTGTTTGAACCAACCAGTTGAGTTCTCTATGACTTTCAACTGGTTGGTTGAAACAAAGTCATGGTCTGGATTTCTACTTTCTGGACCTGAACTATCCACCTCTGTGAATAAGTAATTTAAAAACTTATAAAAAAGGACAAAGTTCTACTGTAAGGTGAGGTATGAAGTTTGGATTGGACTCTGGACCTGGGTTGGGTCACCTTCCAGGCAGCTGTCTTCAGTACAGATACGCTTACCCAGGTCTGTCAAATCTTGTTTATTTATTATATTTTAATGCTCCTGTGTTTTCTTGTGTCTTTTCTTTGTTTCACTGTTTAACAATCATTTTACTGTAGCTGGTATCAGAGGAGGCCATTTTTAATAAAACTGTTACATGTATCATTTCCATGCATTTATGTAGTATATCACATTTAAGTGGCCTGTATGTTCTAGAGGCATATGTCACATGGCTTGGCTTATGTTTAGAAAACTGATCCTCATAAGCTGGTCATATGTAATAGGCATCTGAAACAGTGCCTGTGGTAGCTTTGATTTACTGCATGTCCTGCTGGTTCCAATAAGAAAGCTATAGTCAGAGGCTTCAGTCCTGACACCATTCCCACCTGTCGAGTGACATTGCGCCATATATGGTTTCAGTTTCTGAAGTAACATGCAAGGATGTAAATAGAGAACATTGTTTCTAAAACTCCCAGCTACAATTAAAAGTGAGGAGAGGGTATTTTCAAAAGGTAACTGGCTAGGAGGGAAGGAGTTTGTTGATTGAATGGAGGCCGTACAGTCTCCTCTATACTTCCTCTCCTTTTCAGGGAGTGCTTTTGCGTTTCAACCAAAAACAATACAAAAAAGTTTTACATTTTAAGGCTTCGGCTTTGCTTCCAATTGAAGCATATTAACAAACAAAGATTCAGAATAAACTGCAAGAGAATTTCCAACGTTTTTGTCGTTCACATTAAATAAAAATGTAAAAAGTTGTGATTATAATTACGGCTGCAATATATATTGTTTAAGCATCGTATTCGTGATGTTCGCATGTACTAACATCGCAATTGTCAGCACAGCTTTGTGTCTGCTGGCACAACTCGCAGTAACACTGGCAACCTATCTGACACTCTATTGGTAGATAAGTTCTGCTGAGCTATAATTTATTTCAGGTAATTTTTCAAATACAATATGTCAATATTACAATATGAGTCGCAGAAATTTCACTTATCGCTATATGATATCGTGTTGCCTTAATTATACTAGAAGATGTTAAATTAATTTTTTAGCATCAGTATAAAGGCTTTTCATTCTCTGACAATCAGTCAGCCAGTCGGCAAGTTAGAAGGTGTGCTTGTTAATGGCATTGTTAAAGGTAAGCAATGGTACTCCATAGGCCTAGCTGGACCTGACACTCCTTGTGAGGCCCTGTAATCATGGCAGCATCTTCGATGGGCCTTCGGGGTGTGAACCTGCTGGTTGCCATGGTGCTGCTGTGTGCCTGTACGTCTGCCTCAGGACCAAGAAGATGCTTCCCAGTCCCGCACATCAACATGGGCATTGATGTGAGAATATCTGTGACGAAACCCCAATCTTTTCTGAGGTCAAAGGAAAGTTCAGATTTAAAGGACTGCATCCAGGAATGTTGCTTCAGAAACACAGTCGAAGGTAAGCTAAGATTGCAGAGGAACTGAAAAAAATTCTGCTGTTGTGTTAAAAAGCATCTCGAAAGCTCTTTAAAGACAACACGTGGCCTGTGGATTATACTTTCCTGCAGGTGTGAAGTGCAATTTGGCTGTTTACAACCTTCCCAAAGCAGGACAAGAAAACTGTTGGCTATTTCACTGTGAGAAAAAGACTGACTGTCCGTTGATAAGAATGCCAGGGAAAACAACCTATCTACTAAATGGTAAGGGAGTTCTTTGCCAGGAAAACCAAATTTACAGTACAGAGCTGATAAGAAATATAATGAAAAAATTATTTGTGTTATATACATTTAACTAAACCAGAACACCTATCAGCATGTTTTATCGATACAAGGAATTATATATTTTGTGAAATTAATTGTATATTCAAGTCCATTTATGGGGGCGGCACGGTGGTGCAGTGGTTAGCACTGTTGCCTCACACCTCTGGGATCAGGGTTCACGTCTCTGCCCGGG
>JAAGVU020000001.1:29130129-29147188 GCA_011763525.2 Mormyrus iriodes
ACCACTGACAGAAAAACATCCACCAGCACCACGAAGACAGCACCAACCACCACTGACAGAAAAACATCCACCAGCACAACGAAGACAGCACTGACCACCACTGACAGAAAAACATCCACCAGCACCACGAAGACAGCACCGACCACCACTGACAGAAAAACATCCACCAGCACCACGAAGACAGCACCGACCATCACTGACAGAAAAACATCCACCAGCACCACGAAGACAGCACCAAACACCACTGACAGAAAAACATCCACTAGCAGCACGACACCAACCACTACAACCACAATGCCTACTACAACTTGTAAAAAACCGAAAACTACAAACACAACACCAAATACTACAACTATAACACCAGCCGCTACAACCACAACTACTAGAAAACCAATCGCCAAAACCACAACAACAACCACTAGTACCACGACAACTAGAAAACCAGCAACTACAACTACCACCACTACTACTAGAAAACCAACCACTAAAATCACACCAACTACAACTACCACTACTACTAGAAAACCCCTGACTACAATCACAACACCAACCGCTAGAGCCACTACTACTAGAAAACCAACCACAAAAAGCACATCAACTACAACTACCACAACTACTAGAAAACCAAATATTACAATCACAAATACAAAACGAATTACTTCAACTAAGACGTCATCTTCTAGAAAACCAATGACCACAACGAGAAAAATTACTATTACAACAAAACAAACTACAAGTAAGAAAATTACTACTACATTCACAAAGTCAACTACCACCAGAAAAACAACCAGCGCTACTTCTCCGAAAAGCCGCGCTCAGCCAGGTGTCCCCGCCCACTTAGGGACGTCACCCCCAACGTTGCATGCGCTTATGAATGCCAGTGGCCAGCGGGGGGCGCTGGTTGCAAGTTTGATAGCTGGGGTGATAGCACTGACCGTCGCGGTCTCTTGGTTGATTAAAAAAGCTAAAGAATCCTATGCCACAAAAGGGTATGCAAAACTGCCCATTGATGAGCTGTTCTATGAACTATAGCCATGGTTCGGAGACTGATGAACAGAGCGAAAATCAAGTGTTTAACATCCTTAATAATTTGAAAAATGTTTTCTTAAAAAGGTTGCTTATTTTTTATTAGTACAGGAGTCATTTTCCAATCATATATGTTTTTTTTATCTTTGGTGTGGAGGCTTCTATTTGTTTACAAACCACCTCTGATTTCGGGCTCATTCTCTTAATTGAAGATCTTTCCCAGTCTAATGTGCTACCACTGGTGACACATTAAATTTGATTTGAAGAGCACTTTATGCTTAGACTTGTGTGTAAGCATTTATTTGTGTAGGAGTAGGCTGATTTTTTGACAGTTTTTTAAAAAATTATTTGACGTACGGTATTTAAAACATTTTAAAGCCATGCTCGACAAGTTTAGTACTTTTATTCGCCGCTTGATGGCAGCATTTACTGAACTGCTGTGTCTAGTGATTCAACTGTTTGGCAAAGCACTCTGGTGTGTTCAAATAAATACGGAAAGAAAAACTAACTGCGGTGGACAAGAACAATGTTTTTGCCACCTTTATTAATATTACTGGATATTTTGCGATCATAATTTATCAGTTTTTAAACTGATAAAGTTGTTTTTTGGGATTCTTTCCAAGGGGAATAAAGAGAATAGCAATGTGTGTTTATGAAAAATATAAAAACCTATTAAATAAAACTGGGGTAAGGGCTGCCAGCGAGCTGGCATAAAACACAACACGATCGTAATCGGTCTCGTTGTTAAATGCATCAAGTTCATAGGAGGATTTATGTTTCATTTGTATGGCTCACTGTCACAAACACATTATGGAACCTTGTAATAACAAAGTTACAGAAATATTTAAGGTGGTTTAATGATGTTGTACCCATGAGTAATTTGCCGTCGATACTTATTTATCTCAATAAACATTTAGTTGTACAAAAGGGGTTCACTTTAGCTTCCTCAACCGCTGTTGGTACAGGTCACACTGTACCCGGGATTTAGTGTTGGCCCTCATCACAGAGTCCACGATACTTTCAAAATTACAGATAATTGTTTCCCTCCAACAGAGACAAAGAAAGCTGTGGTCACTTTGGATCATTTGTAAAAGACAAAGTGATTTTATATTCACAAAGGCACATCTGCAAATTTTTTAGTAAAATGAAACGTGTACTTAAATGATCTTTTCATCATCTTTTCGTGTCATTGTGAAATCAAACACCTGCTTACACTGAGGTCCAATAGGAGTTGGGTTGTCAAGTCCTGCGAATAACTGTGTGAAGATCCTTTCGACAAATCTCAATAGGTAAATAAATTACGTAACATGAACATCGATGATCTCTGACCCTGTGAACAAAAGTCTATGATTGTACAAGGTTTTTTCTGCTGGCGGAGCACCTATGTTTGTTACTGAAGTATATGGTTGTATTTCATTCCTCCTGGTTGGTGCTCCCCCATCAGGAGCAGTACCACGGCTGACTCCACTTCCCCCACCAGAACTTTCCGGGGACCTGCAGGGTCAACACTGACCCCTGTTTCCAGCCCTACAAGACATCCTCAGACCTTGCTCTGATTTTATCAGCTATCCTGAGAGGGGACCCATCTTCAAGTCCCACACAGGGTCAGCTGCGTTTTATAACATCCAGTTACCCCCCATGACAGGGACTCATGCTACTAAACCCACAATCACTGTAAAAAAAATTAATCCAGCCTATTTTTAAAAAATATGTGGATTTTACCTTGGAGGCATTAACCTGCCTTTTACTATTATGGGCAGTGCACAAACACATCAGGCTGTAATTCAGGTACACTCAATCCACAAATAAATAAAGTGTGCACATATAACATAATTATTATATAAAGCCAAAACTGTTGTTCTATATTATACTCAACTGAATAGTGATCCTGTGGGGAAATTCTCTTTTCACCTACTCCATCTTTTCTCCATGAGACATATATACAGGAGAGCAAGCTTGGGGGGGGGGGGGGGTCACAGTGCAGGGTCAGCCAGTGTGCAACACCCCTGGAGCTGAGGGTTAAGGTACTTGCCATGGGGCCCAACAGACATGTGACTATTTTGCTGAGGCCTGGGCTCAAACCAGTGACTTTCTGATCACACGGCACAACAGCCTTACCTACTGAGCCACACACCACCACCCAAAGCTGAACTCTTCCTATACCCAGCAAAATACTATGAGCTACACCTTCTTTTGATGTCCGACAGGTGGCCTGCTGCACAGTAACTCTAGACAATGGACTCAGGGTTTGCCTTTGAGCTGGGTGGGGGGGGGGGGGGTTGGTGTGGATACAGCCCCCTTCTCCCGAATTCCTTGTATTTCAAAACTGACTTCTTTCATTGGGTTTCAGTATCTTTGCTTCCTAATCTCAGGTGTCTGTTTCCATGATGGCTGAGATAGGCGGTCTGCCATTTGAACTTATAATTTCGTATAGCCATGGTAGTAAATGGAGATTCAGGATTAACTTACACAAAACAGGCAAGACATCAGCATTAAATAAAAACTAATACATGGAACAAGGCAAAAACAGATAAATACAGATGCTGAATTATACACTTTTTTGGTTCCATTAATGTTGCTTTTTTCTCATGTGTTTCTCAATTGTTTATACATCTAGATAACGAAAATTGTTTTGATAAAATTAAACCAACATGATTTCGCACTGAGCTTTAACTGTAAGCCTTTGTTTCCCAGGAAGCCAATCCTTAACCTGTTGCTTACCAAGTTAAAATGATGTGTTGGTTATTTTATTATATTCTGAAACTTATGGAAGCAAGCTTTACTGTACTGAGGTGACTATGGGCTAGGTCATAGTTCAGTAAGATAGCAGCAAGATTACCTCCATTTCAAGATGCTCTTCAAATGTTGCTTGTTTTACTTCCTAAAAGTTTAGGAATCGATCCTAGGGCATTTAAACGTATATGGAACTTACGAGCAGAAGATTTTTAAACCGGACAAAAATATTCACTAACAATAAAGTGAAAGACTGGTGTGAGGCAGATGCAGGTGTCCTGGTTAGAAATACAAAAGGTGCTTTCCAAGATAAGTTTATTTATTTATACACCACAGACTCCACAAGGAGATGTAAACCCAATGAAAAAATATCTGGAATTCAATATAACTGAATGCTATTGTTTTTGCCTGTTAACTTTGTATTTTTTTGTTCAGTCATTATCAAATTATGTGTAAAGAATGTAAATAGCACACACAAATTTCTTCGGCAGAAAAGCACAGACCCCGCAGTCCAGCGAGGGTCACAGGGGTGTGTGCTGTTCCAAGCTGGAGCGCCAATCATGCCGTGAGAAACTAGTCCCTCTGGAATGCGTTACTGCGCTTCCAAACAATTGTTACGGAAAGCGGCGCATTCCTGCTCCAGATACCGCGGGCGGCTTCGGCTTCTTCGCCCGGTTTTATTTCCAACATTGCGGCTGTTCACCAGGCAAAATCGTCCCGCCGACTGCAAGCGCAACTAATTAGAAATAACAATAGCCGGCCGTCGAGTGTTTTTTTTAATATCTTTTTTTAAACAGATAGTCATAAGGGGAAAAGGGGGCAAGGTTGGCATTTTTTCCACCCTTCCTGGCGGAAGGAGACAGTTCGAAAGGCAGCGCGGTCTCCGCACTCCGTCGACGGCGTGAGAGGATCGGGAAGTCCCAATGGAGCGACCGGGAAGCGGAGCGTCATTGTGACCGGACCGGAGCCCGAGTCGCAGCTTAGCGGAGCGGAGCGATGAGATCCCCGCTCTGACTAGAGTCGCGGGGCAAGCGCACGAAAAAGGGAGAAAGATGGGTGCCCTTTTACGGGCTCTGCTCTGCTGTAGTTTTTGTTCTGTAGTGCGAGGTAAGTTGTTATGCTCCCCCTCCCCCTTTGAAATTTGGGAATAGCTGTCTATAAATGTAAAAAGAAGTGACTGTTTTTTCTTTTATTTTGCAAAAGACCGTATGTGCAAGCGAATCATGAGCCAGTGTGTAAAGGATATGTTTAATTGCTTTGATTGCATGTACTGTTGCACACATATAGAGACTCCTGGACGGGGAAATGCGGGACTGCGCGTGCTGACTGCGTGCGTGTCCGCGGCGCTAGAGTGGGAGCTCCGCGAGATCCGCGGCTCGTGCCTTTAGAAGCGACGTATATCTTTCATTTTTTTCGCTGATTTTTTTAAGTGCAGAATATGCATCTTGAGGTTCCATGGTACATGCATAGAGGAGGTGGGAGTGCCATGTTCCACCTCATGACTAAGTCCGTGTGCCTGAAAACGGTGTTTTAAATGATGTTACTATTTAATCGGTAGTTACCTATGCAAACATAAGTGATAAGGTAATATCGTCTGAAGTTAGACATCGGCTTTACTTTCTTAGAACTTTTTTTGTCATTAAAATAATTGAAAGTATAGCAGCGTGTTTTGGACGCATCTTTTTGAAAACAAAACTTTTGACATGTTTTGTCAGCTGAAGCTACCGTGCAGTCATTGACACCTTTTGTTCGTTCATAATTTGTTCATTTTCATCCGCTTGTTTTTTCGTTATTTGTTTTGCTTGGCAGTCCCGACTTGCTCGGCCTGTGCTTTTGAGGAGCTCCTTATTTGCACAGCTGCCTGCTCTCCCTCTTCACGTTTATTAGAGCCGCTTTTCCGCACAGACCGCAGATACTCTCTTCTCCTCCTCCTGGGATGTCAGCTCCTAGTCATCTGGTTCCAGTGCCACAACCACCATGCCTCCCACTGACCCAAACCAGTGATTTCATGATTTGCCGTACAGGAGGGTACTGGACAGTTTTTTTCCATATACACAGATGAGCAGTACTGGATTATAATCCATGACATCTATGCATCCTGTTTGTTACTTGGGTATAAGTGTCAAAAGTTTTGAGTACAAATAAACATTTTTAACTTTGGTCAACAGCTGTGCAATTTCCTATCTGGGATTCGTTTTCTCAGAGGTGTACCTGAATTTCAGACTTTAAGTTGCTCGTTTTTTCTTGCTTATACTTAGATATAAAATGTTAATTATTGCATGATGTTGAGTTTTATTGTTCTGAGGTGTGTCTTTGTCTTTGGAAGTGGATGCAGGAAATTGAAGCTTAATGCGATGTTGATCTTGTGTGTGTGTGTGTGTGTGTGTGTGTGTGTGTGTGTGTGTGTGTGCAGGACATATACCTGGTATTGAATTACCAAAACAAATTGAACACATCTGGTTACTTGATTGAGGCTGTCCAAATTCAGTTAATGTCCAGCAGTTTCTGGGCACAGTTATAGGTTTTGAGGTGGAAGGGACCCCCCCTCCCCCCATCTGAAGTTCGGACAGACCTGGATTGTGCTTGTGGGAGAGTGTTTGTTGTGGGATGATGATGGAGCAGAAAGCCAGTTCTTTTCCATGTGCTTTGGGCCGCAAATAGGGATGGGCAATATGGTCAGTTATGGCCATTGGTTAGAATCACGATCCATGTTAGAGATAACAATTTTTGTGATTTAGTGATTGCTCTAAAAACTATATTTTCAAAAAAGTTTCAAGTACAAATGATTATCCCTTTGGTCAATAACTGTGCTCTTCTGCATGCAATTTACAACAAATACAAACAAATAATGATAAAATTGGCCATTTCCACCTGTTGTGGAATGTATGGATATTATCTTTGCAAAGTTAATTATAGCAGATTTTTCAGATCCAAACCATTTGAAGTAGACACAATTGCAGTATAACCTTTTTTAGAACCAATCCTTCCTCATGCTTCACACTGTTTGTCTGACAGCATAGCGTAGTTTTTGTTTTTTTTGTTTGCTTCCTTGCTTGCCTGCCAAGTTAGGAAAGTTCCATTAAGTTTTTCGTTCAAGATCCAGTCACTAAGTTGAGTTCCACAGAGACAGATAATTAACTACGAAGTGAGATATACTGACAGCACTGAGATGTTATGCTGGCTGAAATTGTTTTGTTTCACATCTCCCTGTTCCTGTTCTCATAGTGTTGCAGCCTCGGAACACGCAGGCATCGCGAGATAGGCGCCTGCTGGTTTGTTCTGTTGTTATGATAACAGTGTTAAGTAGTATGCTTATAACTGGGCATTCATTGGAAGCTCCGCCTACTTATGCCTAGTCGACTCCTCAATAGCATGTATGTTTAATGTACTATTTGCCTTGTACCTGGCTTTGGACAAAAGCATTTCCTAAATGAAAGTAAATGTAAATGTGCTGTTTTGCAATTCTTGCGATTAAATCTGGTTGCAACTGTATCTGTGATAAGCATTTCCATGACTATAAATTATCATTATCGGCCATCACTGGTCCCACACATTCTGGGGATGAATCGTGTTCCCCTCTGCCTGTTTGGTTGCCTCTCCTCTTGCTTGCTCTGTAGCCGTTTGCGCCTGTAGACTTTACACCGGCTCGCCGTGCGAGGCTGGGATCCACGCACGCTCTCTGTCCGTATGGCGTCCATATTTCCACACAATATTTACAAGGCAAGAAGTACCATTAGCCCCCTCTTTGATGTAAAGAACAGAGGAGGTTGGGAGGAGGGGCAAAGCTCGGAGTTATTTTGCGCTGTTTTAAACACGCACCAGGCATCTGTGTGTCGTGCAGCCTGTGCTGTGTCAGTTTTTCTTCACCTTCCTGTTTGAGGATCTCTGGAAGCGATGAGCTGCAGCTCGCTTGCTTTTGGACCAAGTTTGATTGTGTCGGTATGAAGTATGATGCCGTGGGCTTTATCCGTAAGGCTTAGTTCCGTGGACTTGAGCTTGATTTATTCACTTGAATATAATAACGTCTGTATATCATCTGGGTGCAGCTTTATAATGACTTAAGAGCAGTTTCAGGCTTTGGGGATTTGGGTGAATTACTGGGACTACTTTGCTCCTCATCTGTCCTGTGAAAATGGTCCAGAGGAGCACTTTGGATGGACTGGTGTGTGCAGATGAGTGGAAAGGTGCTGAAGTAGTGTCTGAATATTTCATTAATGTAACTCTGCCTTGAGTTCACTTTGCTAGATGGGCCGACTCTCAAACTTAATCAATATCTTAAAGGAGTCCCTTTCTGAATGTTGGATTGTCAGTGTCAATGGATGTCTATCAGAAACTAGGTGCCTATGGGGGAGTTTGGTTGTCTTAATCCTTTTACAACAGATTACAGTAAAATGTCAACAATTGCATTTATTCAGTTTTGCACAAGTGTGCAAGACCTTTTGACTCAACTTATGCAAAATAAATTAGTTGAACACCTCAGACATTGTTGACATCTCATTGTTTGTGTTTGTTTGTTTGTTTATTTGCCAGCTGGTTGAAGTCAATCATGTTTTCATTGTAGGCCTTTCCTGAAAATACTCAGTTATTTGTGCTTACATGTGTGTTTGTTCAGTGATGGTGCAAAGATAAGCGAATTCAGTGGAATTGGACCTCTTTGCATAGTCCAGTTGCTTTAATCCTGGGGTGGGCAGGTCTACTGGGGGGGCGGGTTAGGATTAGTGAATAATTCCCCACTTTGACTGTTTTCCTGTGGCTAACATTGTGTGGCATGCGGGAACTCCTAGAGAATGGCCCGTTTCCCATCTCTGGCTCTTCCTGACTCTGCCCTCCTCTTCCAGGTGAACCTCTCCTGCTATACGCCAATCGGCGGGACCTGCGACTGGTCGATGTTGCCCAGGGGCGGAGCAACGCCACCATACTGGTGAGCGGGCTGGAGGACGCGGCAGCCGTGGACTTCGTCTTCGCCCAGGGGTTTGTGTACTGGAGCGACGTGAGCGAGGAGGCCATCAAGCGGGCCGTCTTCAACCAGTCGGGCTCCTCTCAGCAGAGCACGGTGCTGTCGGGCCTACAGTCCCCTGATGGCTTAGCTTGCGATTGGCTGGGCTCCAAGCTCTACTGGACGGACTCTGAGGCCAACCGCATTGAGGTGGCCAACCTGGACGGGTCGCTGCGGAAGGTGCTTTTCTGGCAGGACCTGGACCAGCCGAGGGCCATTGCTGTGGATCCCATTAGAGGGTGAGTATTGGCGCTTGGTGGGGAGGGGTCAGGGAGGGGTGGTAGATGTGGCAGCCGACCTCCCATCAGACTGCAGCCAGGCGGAACTGCAGGTGTCCTTGTGGGGAGCCGTGTGAACAGAGCCGGCGGCCAAAGGCCTTGGGCCATGCAGGTCCTAGTGTCTGTGATGCAAAGCATAATCCTGGCTATCAGTTAGGAAGTGGGAGTGGAGGTGGGGCCCCAAAATAGGGGTGGGGTTACTTGAATATTAGTTGAATAATACCTGGTGAAATTCGACCGGTAATTATGCCTGAAATGTCTATGCCTAGCATCCCGTCATCCTGCCTCTTAGGGTTTCCTTGTGTAACTAGGCTGGCTGAGACTGGCTTTAGGCCTTGCTGAAAGCATGGGTGACAGTGTTCTTGGGGCCTGTTCATCATCTTCGTTTTGTTGTGCTTTTTCTGTCATGCTTTAATTTTACGCTTTAAAGGGGCAGTTCACCCCAAAAATTAAAAAAAAAAAACATGTTTCAGATATGCTGTAGAGCTATATATCTATATTGGTTTACATTAGCTACCAATGCTAATAAATAGCAACTATACTATATTAGTTAATAGTACTCATAGCTCAAAACTTAGCTCACGTAGCACCACTGAGCTAGCTAATGTTAGAGCTCAGCCAAGAGGGACAGCGTTGATGTTTGCACCAGGTCACGCTGTCAGGAGCATGAATGTCCTGGCACCGATTTCTGCGTTATAGTGATATGGTTGGTATGTGGTGTTCGGTAGAAAGAAAATAGCTCCTGCATTAAAGTGCTCAGTGCAAGGTCTGTGGATTATCTTGAGTAACCGGTTCAGGATTTCCAGTAAGAGATGTTGCTGCTGAATTTTTCAGTATTCTTTAGTGCTTTGATCACCACATAAAGAATGCCATTCAGTCTACAGCTGACATCTCCCGAACTAAGCAACCCTCAACACAACAATCTAGACAGATAAATAGCTCACCAGCATATCTGAAACACATGTTTTTATGGTTTTTGGGGTTAACAGCCCCTTTAAGGTTTTGTCCAGCATATTTTCCGAGCTCTAGGAAGCACAATTTATAATCAAAGTTAATAAGGGAAGTATTCTGAATGGGTTTTATGTGCTTAGTGAAAGATGAGGTAGAAGTTGTTTCAAGAAATGTCAGGCTGTGCTAATCTGTGAAATTCTAAGACCTTCACCTGTTGAAATTTCAACAGGAAACCCCAGAAGTTAGAAATAGGTTTGCACTGGTTTACCCATACCTCTTCGCATTCAGACATCCCAAATCTTAATTCATAAGGATGTCATTCCCATTTCCATCGCCTGTAATGTGAGTGTCCTGTGCATAGCTGCAGGATCTGTTTAGCAAATGGAGAAGGTTTACAGATGCGGTGTGACATTGCACAGTGCATGGCTGCTCTGATTGTTTATTTGAGTTTCATTCACATCGTAAGCGCAGCTTAGAGTCACAGAGTCAAAGCTTAACACAGACATCACATCTAATTTTCTTCTTACTCTGCGTGTCCTTTTCAGTGTGATGTGGTTTTGGGTTTTTAAGTCAGACACATTCACATTTGTGTTTATTTTTATTTAGCAGATGGATGTCCCTTCGGACAAAAGCAAGTGAGGCAACAGTTCTTCTTAGTAAACGGCTGACTTCACTTATGTCCTGAAACGATCATGGACGTTTGCCAAAAGCATTTCCATGGTGTGTTGGTCTTGCTCCGCTAATGGTATTAATGTCCTCTGAGGTTGCATCCCCTTTGTTTTGCCACAGAGGAGTTATGGCCTAGTACCAATGTCACATCAGGAGTTTTTAACCTGGTCACCTTTTATATGGGCTTTGTCTGCAGGGACCAGGTGATAAAATCACTAAATTCATACAATGGAGAGTTCTTCCTTGCCGAGTTGGGGAACCATGCAATTAAGGATATGACTTCATAACCTGAAAGTTTCTCATGTAGGTACGCCGAGATGATGAGCCTTAAAGTTATACCTGTCAGAATATGGTTCTTCAGACTGCAAACTGCTTATCCAGTATGGGGTTGTGGGGTTAACCTGGAGCCTATCCTAGGCAGCATGGAGCACTAGCCAGGGGAACCATACTGGATAGGATGCTAGTCCATTGCAGGACACACACATGCACTGGAGTACCTGGAAGAAATTCTGGATTCAGACCCCCAGGTCAGGTTCGGTCAGGTCAGGTTGGGGAGCATGCACTGATACAACACACTGCCGCACCCACCACACAACAAAACACCTCGGGATCCCAGTTGGCAACCCCCCCAGGCTGACACATGATCCAGTCCCACCCTCTGCAAATGGCCATCTACCTGATACAGCCAGGAATAACGAGGGCGTCCCCTTGGCCTGGTCCAGCCGCTTGGGTCCTCAGCAATGAGGATATTGCGAGCCGGATCACCCTTGGGGAATTGTGCCACAATGTCTGGATTAAAGCATCTGTATAGCTGCTGCTAAATGTAAATTGATTCTTAGCTCAGTCAGTTGGGGCCTGTCGGGTCTGTGCTGTTCATCTAGTGTACATCCTGCCATATCTCTGCTAAACAAATGATGATCTACTTCCTGTAGTATCTGTCCCACATGATAGACTTGCTGCATCCTGGTTGGTCGTTAAACCAGAAGCAGTCAACCTGAGCTGTTTTACCTCATTCTTTGATTAGTTAGGAGTTAACAGTAGAACTGCATGATTATGGGTAAAATATGGATCTGAATGTTTTTTTTCAGTCTAGACTGCAGTTGTAGCTCACAGTTCATGGGCAATATATTTCTCTTGCATTTTATGAAAGTGCATTTTGGGTTAACGTTAGACGAAAATATATCTGTAATTGGCATTAGCACCACTAGCAATATGATTGTTACTGAAACGGAACCGTCACATCAGCTTTGAAGAACAGAAAGGGTACACTCCTGGTTTTTAACTAACAGCTCATTTCCAAATGCAAGTAACACTGAATGTGAACTTAAACCTCATCTGCTCTTTATTATAACACCGGTTTTTCAGCCCCCTATTCCAGTCACGTGGTGTAATGCAATCTTATGATTTTTTTTGATGCAGCTTAGGGAGAAAACAGATCTTCCCACTAATGCAAACATGACAAAGTCAGTGTCATGTAAGAATGGGATCACATAAGGGTATGAATCAAGATCGCCATTCAAAAATTGTTAATCATGCAGCTCTAGTTTACATGGATGCCCTGGACAGAAACTAAACAGAAATGAACATTTATGACTTCGATCAATAACTGTGGACTTCTGTACTCGTTTTACAACAAATACAAACCCACCTGACGTATGAATGTTATCTTTGTAAAGTTTGCGAATTACAGTAGATTGGTCCATGTTGGATTTCACAAATCCAAACCATTTCCACACACTCGAAGTAGAACCTTTTTTCTGAACCAGTTCTTTTCATTAGCTATGCCACACCCTGAATCCACCACAGTGGAATCAACTGTCTGCGGACCATGTGCGTGACACAAGTGGACTGTTTTTAGCAGTCTGATGGTGCATATAAAGCTTTTTTTTTATTTTTGATCTAGTCAGTTGAGATCCACTGAGACGGATAATTGTCGGTAAAGTGAGACATGCAAACAGCACTTAGATGTTATTCAGGCTAAAATCGCTTTGTTTTACATCGGTCTGCTTTTCTCTGAACACGCAGGCATTGCTTTCATCGCACTTGCTGTATTATCGTTATTATAATATTATTAAGCGGTGCGCTTGTAACTGGGCATTCATTGAAAGCTCAGCCTAGCCAGACTTATGCCTAGTTGACGCCTCAACAGCACGTTTGTAATGTGCTCTGCGCTTCACTTGTACATCGTGCTGGACAAAAGTGTCTGTAAATAAATGGAAATGGAAATGTGGTGCTGTATCGTGCTTATCGTGGATACAGTTACAACTGCTCACGATAAATTATCGTCTCATCGCCCAAAGCTACGTGTCAGAATTAGGGACCGGAATGGATACTGGCTTGTACTCTGTCCCCCTTGATTTGTTTGACAGTCCTACTTTGCTGCCCACCCCCCCATCCTCCTAGGGGAGTGCATGAATCATACCTTGGATAAAACTACCCAAGCATGACCATCTCTGCTAAGCCTATGTGTTTTTATCTGCATTGTTTGTGAGGTCTGCCGACAGTGTTGACAGCAGAGGTTTGTTGAGTTCAGGGCCGACGCCCATGCATGAGGGTCCTGAGCTCTTTATCACTGCTCCCTGGGGGTTAGACCTTCTCATCTTGACCTGGCTTTCTGAGAGGCCTGTATCGCTTTACATTCCTACGCAGCTGCCCACATGGGAACGACATGGTTAGAATTGTTGTTTGACTGCATGGAAGGGATGTTGGCTTCTACAGACTACGGTTTGCTTAACTAAAACAGGATTGTTTTGGGAATAGTACTTGTATTGGGTCCACTGTTTCCACGTGGGACATCTTCCTGGTTGCCAAGGCATAGTTTCTGGTGAGGAGCTAGACTCAAGCAGAAGGTTGTTGGCTCAAGGTGAGTGTCTATGGATGTGTTCTCCAGCTCTGGAGTGGCTTGGGTGAAACACTCCACAGTGTAATGATGGGCAAGGTGTGACTGAGTTGGGGGTTAAAAATTTACTTTTGCGGTTTATAAACAGGTTAAATCTCATACTGGGGTGTTTCAGGAGTTTCTCGGGGAAGTTCTTTGGTTGTGTTTGCATACCTGATGAGCTGTAACCATGGAGTCTGCTCTGCAAACAATAGTTGATTGCTGGTTTGGAGAAAGGCTCTGCTCGCTCCTTCTACTGTGAATTAGGTGGCTTTCAAGCCAGGCTCCAATATGACGACCTTTCTGTTGACCACTTTCTGTTCTGTATCAAATTTCAACTTTGGTACATAGCCAGTTTTGCATAACTGAACCTTTTACTTAAAAACTTTTAGTCTGCGTGGTTTGTTTTTCCATCTCTGCTTTCCCTTATTTTTAGAGTAAACTTTAATTCCTACACCAAATAATTCTGCAGCACTGTACTGGATAAATTTTGTATTTGGTAGATGCATGGATGGGAATCTCAAATTGGCCTTTACACATCTCTTACTATTTCTTCATTGTTTGCAGTTTTGTTAGCAACATTTCATGGAGGTTTTCTTTTCTCTTGGCAGTTTCATAACTTTCAGCTGGAAAATTTTGGATGTTACTCTGGTTTAGACTTATGAAGCTGTTAATGTGAATGTTAAGATTTCCCCTTAGTGGCCTGTGTTAGGTACCTCGAAGGTTACCAGTGGCTTACTTTGCTGTTCATTAATGAGGCTTAATTTCTGGCTCTGTGTCTGTCCGTGTGTGAGTGTCTGTCCGTGTGTGAGTGTCTGCCCGTGTGTGAATGTCTGTCCGTGTGTGCGAGTGTGTGGTCCTCTGCTTTCAGCTCTCACACTGACCCGAGGCTGGGCTGCTCTGACCTCCCTCTCCCAGGACAAAGGGTGACTGTGAAGCACTTGCAGGGGAATCTGCAGGATGACCACATGCGAATCACTGGAAAGGCCACTTAATGAATGACTCCCGTGTCCGCCGGCACGGCACCATCACATCTGCAGGAGGCGGTCTCACCCAGGGACCCTCCCCTCTACTTTACCGATTATACCCCTGGGGCCTCACGCAGTCAGGAAGTGCAGTGTGTGTCCGTCTTTTTCAGCTCTGTGAGCATATGGCCAGCCGGCTTTAAAATGAAAGATGATAAATGGCAAATGAATCAGGAGTTGAGTAACATTTAGAGATGAAATTTGTGGTTCAGTAGGTGTTCTGTGCCTGTGATCGGAAGGTCGCCTGTTCAAATCCCTGGGTCGATGGATTGATTTCACTGTTGGGCCCTTGAGTAAGACCCTGATTGCTCCAGGGACTGTCTGACCCTGATTTTTTTATTTGTACATTTCTTTGGATACTGTGGATAAAGGTTCCTAATAAATCAGTGTAATGTACCTTGAAACATAAGCATTGCAGCAAGGTAGAGCCTCGCCTCCCCATGTCCAGATGTTGACCTGACAGACTATTTTAGGGGAAATAAATTGGTTTATACATGCCCCACCGTCCCTGGGGGTCCCCTTTCTGTTTGCAGACCCCTGCTGTTAACTCCTCCTGGGGGATCAGTCTCATCATCCAGGTTTTACGTTTCACCCGCTAGACCTTGAACAGCCAGTAGCTAGGCAACCGTGGAGAAACAGGAGAGTCTTAGAGATGTGGGGGGGGGCTTGGGGGCTGGACGCTGCCCTGTACTGACCTGCCGCCCCCCTGAGGGGGAGAATCAGCCTCTAACCCGTCACTTTGGTTCTGTTTCGTTACTTGGGCATCTGGCTAAGAAATCCCAGCGTGTTTCGGGCTGAGAGCCGCTGTCTGTCCTCCTTAGAACAAATTTTGCATTTTGATTAAAACGAAATATGGAAGCGGTCGTGGTTTCACTTTGTTTGGTTCTGTGTCGTGCAAAGGACTGATGTTATGGCATATTTGCCTCAGGCAAGTTTAAGTAAAGAAGCGTTTGAAATCCGCAGAGCCGCATCCTCGGGTTTCACTTGTGTATTACGGCTGGCTTCGCAGCGGGACCTTAATACACATGGTTTGAGTTCTCACAGCCACAGGACGCCCCACACGCTCACACTAACAGGCATTTGCTGCCGCTCTCTTTATAAATACACCCTGGTGGCTTGGCGTGGTTCCGCCCACTTTGGCAGCGAGCGGCCTATCCTGCTGTGCTAACCCACCATGACGGGTGAGAGGGCCAATAGACTCCACGCATGGTTAATACGGACCGGACCCCACCCCTGCTGATGCCCCCCTGCTGACATTCCCACTGCGAGTCTTTTGGCCTGCGGCGTGGGGTGTGGCTGGCGTGTGACCGTGCATCTTTGTGCGACTGTCTTCCGTAGAAATCTCGGACAAACTTGCTCGTCAGACGGAGCTCAGCATCACGTGTCCGCTGGCTTTGCAGGAATTTGGTCTTTAAATGAGCGACTGGTTAAAGAGCCGCATGGATTTCCTTATTTTTGACAAAGTCAAAGCCTCAGGAGTCCCTCAGGTCTTGCCTGGAGCTACTTGAGTGCTGGGTATTTCGGGGAGCTTTTGCGCTGCAGGAACATTTTTCAGGAACTACAATGTTTTTCCTACTGGGGAGGCACTTACAGTAATAAACCTGCTGACTGGTTGACCGCATGCACTGGCGTTAACTTGGGAGTTACATGGAAGTGCGAGGAAAGGAGAGCAGACGTGTTTATTTTTGTACATCAATTACATCCATCAGTTAATGTATTCTTTGCTTGTCTCCATATTTCTGCACTGGAAAATTTTATTGATAACTGATATACTTCTGTGTAATATTGCCAGTGCCAACGGTGAAACTTGCCAGCACTTATAATGAAATAACATTACGTCATTATTTTGGGGGTTGGGGGGTAAAAGATCGATTTGCTGGCCAGATTTAACATAAGTCACAGGTCATATAAAGTATAAATAAAAACCTGTGTCCCATTTTGATCACGATCGATCCCCCCAATAATCTAATAAATAATTAACAAAACGACTTATTTATCCTCCGTTGTTTTGGGGTGGTGGTGCAGTTTTGTATGAAATTGTGAGTGAAGTTTAACCTACGAGCTTCTTGCATCCCCCATGCTTATTTAGCATAAAGGTCCCAGGTCTTGTTGTACGGTGGGAAAGCGACACATGAAAGTGGCCAGGAGCTACAAAAGTCCACAATCTGGAAGGCCCAGGAAACAAGGGCAGGGCTTCGGAACTTTGGTGTGAAAGCACCCTCTGACTGTGATTCTGTGGTCACTGTGTGTGTGTGGGGGGGGGGGGGGCTTAGGGAGGGGGTGTAACGTAGAAAATCACTTGTAGGAAATGACAAATGCCAAACATGGCTACTTGTGTGAGGCTTTCCAGGCTTTACCTTTGCCAGCATGGTATGAGATCATCACCCCCTCTAGGAGGGGCATCCGTCCCCCTTGGCCCTCCTCTCCCACCCCCAAACCCAAGCGCCCCCCCCCCCCCCCGGCCCTCTTTATTCACAACCCGTGCAAACACAACAACAACAAG
>JAAGVU020000001.1:29147288-29180149 GCA_011763525.2 Mormyrus iriodes
CCACTTGGAACCCCCCCCCCCCCCCGCCCACAGCCAGGGGCCCCCTCCCTGATGGCTCCCTTTTTACACCGCGCTTGAAGATGACCATGAATTAGCATGCTAATTAGCTCGCTGTTTCACAAGGGTGCTAATAAAAGCATTCAGTAATGTATTCATTGGTTTTATTGAAAAGAAAGCACTGCCATTCAGTGGCAGTGTGTGTGGTTCTGTGAGGCTGGCAGGGAGGTGGTTTGATTTGGGGCTGAGGGGAGTGGTGTTTTCTCAGCAGGGGTAAAACGCTCACACGTGGGGGTTAGGTCTGCTGCTGCTCCTGCTCTCTCTTCTCATCACCGGTGCCTCATTGTGGCCGTGCCCGCAGCCAAGGCTCCGTGGGCCTGTGCCGGAGCTGGCGAACGGCGCAGTTTGTGGCAGAAACGGAGTAATTACCCCAAGGAAAGTAGGTCGGTGCGGCTGTTGAGAATGACAGGTTTAACCGCCAGATGAAATGTGGGGAGTCGCTCTGCCAGAAGTGACCCCGTAGCTCGTGAATAAATCGATCCTGTCGTACATCTCGGAGCCTGAAATGAGCATTCAAGTACAGCGAAAGGACATCAGGGAAATCACATTTAAAGCTGTGTACCTGAGTAGCAAGTGTATATTTGCTCAGAAAAAACAATTTCTTCTGTTCTCAAAAAAATAACCGATATTTTGTCGGATGGCTAGAATATACCCCTAACCCCTCCTCAACCCAATACTGTATCCATTAAACTCCACGCCCCAGGTCACCTTATTAATTAATTAATGATGGTAAATCACTCAATGACATGCTAGTGGTCAATTAAACAAATACATGGATGCTTTGGATGGTCGCTGCAAATACTGGGATGATTTGAGAGAGGTTTGGAAATGGCTAAGCCGACACACTTAGACATAAAATCATAGTGTTACACCAACATGAAGTTTAAATATGATTTTCTTTGGCAGCCTTAGACTTTGGCACAGTGCAGCACATGAAGTGAGCTGTGGGATCAGCATGATTATAGTGGGCAGAAATGTTTTTCTGGATGATAGTGTTTATGGGTAAACGCCTGTCTCTATCCGTAAAAACACCGATCCAATGGCAGAGTTCATCACCCTCTTGGCCTTGGTGAGCTGAGTTGTTCCCAGGATGTCAGCCACCCTGTGGGGGTTTGTGATGTCATAAGCAGCGGTTAACATGGCCGGGGTCTGTCTCCCTCCCTCCTTCCCTCCTCGGTGCTGCAGTTAGGCTGCCGTAAACAGGCGGACAGGGACTGAGATGTGGGCTAAATGGGAACACGTGCTCGGGCGTTTTTAAACTTAGCTGTGGCTGTCTTGGTAACACCCCCGGCTCACTTGGTAATCAGAGTAGACTGCAAGAAACGGCAGTCTGTCTGCGCCACATGGCCCTCACTCCGCATCTCGGCCTCCGTCAAGTAGGCCATGTCTGCTTTGTTTGCTGCCGAGACAGTACAGCGTCTCCGGCCCAGAAATCTGAACATCTTGCATTCTGTCTGTATTTTGTGCAGGTTGGCTGTCCATAAAATCCACACCTGACCCATAGATGCACTTAGACTTGTTCCTCCAAGCAGGGACAACAACTGTGTAGCTCTCCCATTCTTCATGCACACACCAACCCCCTCCCCTCCACCGGTCTTCTGAGGCCTTCAGTGGTGAAGTGCATTAATTTATGATAAAGTTCTCACCAAGTTCTTGTAGCATACTGTGTGCATGGGGCCCGTCTCCACTCATGCTGTGGGCCGTGAGCTTGGCCCCACTTACTCTGGTGGGCTTCGCTGGGAGTGTGAGGCATGATTTCTCCCCTCTTCCAACCTCCCCTAGGGTGGGGTGGGATGCTCTACATGTACACGTACACACACGCACACACACATGTTTGTAATTATATTTATGTGGGGACTCTCCATTCATTTCTATGGGCATAACCCGAATCCCAGCAATGACAACCTTAACCCGACCCAGCCCTAAGCTTAACCATAAGTAACCAAACAAAATGCAAGGCTTTTGGCATTTTTAGTTTTTTTAATTGCTGTCACGGATCTTTATAAAATTTGAGTTTATCGTTGTGGGGACCGAAAAATGTCCCCACAAAGTCAAAGTAAGGTTTTTAATCACAATGTGGTGAACACGCACACACAGGCACACAGAGAGACACACGCATGTTGTGGTCTGTACTGTATGTTTCATTCTTACTGTTTCCATAAGAGCAAGGCTGATCTTTTGCTTTGATCTTTGCGTCCTTTTTGAATTTATTTTAAGTATTTATTAATTGGAAGTGGCACAGTGGTGCAGTGGTTAGCACTGTTGCTTCACACCTCTGGGACCAGGATTCAAGCCACCATGGCTCCATGTGTGTGGAGTTTGCATGTTCTCCCCATGTAATTGTGGGGTTTCCTCTGGGTACTCCGGTTTCCCCCCACAGCCCAAAAACATGCTGAGGCTAATTGGAGTTATCAAGTTGCCTGTAGGTGTGCATGTGTGAGCGAATGGTGTGTGAGTGTGCCCTGTGATGGGTTAGCAACCTATCCTGAACTGTTCCCTGCCTTGTGCCAGTAGCCTCTGGGTACAGAAAATGAGGGATGGATCCACTCTGTTACTGCGGGTTCACAAACAAAATACCCCGGGGCCTCCACCATTATCACAGATGATTTTAACCATGTCTCTCTCTCTCCTCCACACTTCCCACCTTGTATCAGTTTGTTAAATGCAATACAAAAAAAAACAAAACTTGCTGTATGCAAATGTTAAAGATGCTTGCAATTCGACTGCCCTCCCCCCACTAGACAGGTCAGATCACAGCTTAATCCTGCTCACACCATCATATATACCTGTTGTTCAGAAGCAGCCAGTTACAGTGATGAAATGGTCTCTCCAGGCCATGGAGTCACTGTGTGATGCACTAGAAGCCACTGACTGAAATGCCCCATATGCCCCACATGGTGAGGACATTGATAGCCTAACAGACTGTCTCTCTGACTACGTCATGTTCTGTTTAGACAATTCCACTAAAGAGGTCCACTGCTACCCTAACAACAAACCCTGGGTTATCAGCAACCTGAGGGCCCTACTCAACGAAAATAAGAGGGCCTTCGGGTCAGGGGACCAAGCAGAACTTGAGCGGGTACAAAGAGAGCTAAAACACAGACTCAATGAGAGTAAGGACGCCTACAGGTGGAACCTGGAGGAGAGATTGGAAAAGAATTAGGCCAGGGACATATGCAATGGGATAAGAGAGATCACCGGTTTCCAGAGGAAAAGGAGGGGTACAGCTAAGGGGAATGTACAACAAGCAAATGACTTTTTCAACAGGTTTGACTCTAGCTCCCTCACCCCCAGCGCCCCCCCTACTGCTCCTCCGGGCAAAAACTCGCATCCCCCACAGCCTGCCACCAGCTCCTACAGCAGACATCACTTTGCTTCCCCCCTGTCACCCCTCCCAGTCTGGCACCTACTACAGACTCTACTTCTGACCCTGCCATAACCCCCCTACCCGCCAGACTGGACTACATATCACAGCCAGCCAGGTGAGGCGAGAGCTGGAGAGGCTCAACCAGGGAAAGGCTGCTGGACCGGACGGCATCAGCCCTCGTGTGCTGAAGGCCTGTGCCAGCCAGCTATGTGGATTTCATCAGCACCTTTTAAACCTGAGCCTGTACCTCCTGAGAGTCCCACTGCTATGGAACACATCCTGCCTGGTTCCGGTGACCAAGAAGGGACATCCTGTATCACTAAATGACTACAGGCCCATAGCACTAACCTCTCACGTAATGAAGGTCATGGAGAGACTGGTCCTGGCATACCTCAGACCACTAATGCATCCATCACAAGACCCTCTGCAGTTTGCATGCCAGCCCCATGTGGGTGTAGAGGGTGCAATAATATATCTGCTGCAGAATGCATACAGCCCCCCGGACAGACCCATCACTACAGTTCGCGTCATGTTCTTTGTCTTCTCCAGTGCCTTCAATACCATCCGGCCCAGACTGCTGAGGGCTAAACTGGAGGACATGCAGGTGGAGGCTCCTGGTCACATGGATTGACGACTATCTGGCGGGCAGGCCACAGTTTATAAGACTTCAGAGCTGTGTGTCTGAGTGTCCGATAAGTAACTTTGGGCCCCCAAGGGAACTGTGCTATCTCCCTTCCTTTTCACCACCTTTAAGTGCTGCACTTTAAGTACTGCACTGAGTCGCAGAAATTTTCAGATGACACTGCCATAGTTGGGTATGTGGAGAGAGGATGGGAGGATGATTACAGGGACCTGATTGACCGCTTTGTGAGGTGATGTGGGGAGAATCACCTACAGTTGAACTTGACGAAGACAAAAGAGATGGTGGTGGATTTCTATAGGTGGAATAAGTCCTCTTCCTCCCCAGTCTGCATCAGTGGGGCAGATTTGGAAATTGTGATGTCATAGAGGTACCTGGGCATTCAATTGGACAATAAGCTGGAGTGGTCCACCAACCCCGAGGCTGTCTACAAGAAGGGCCTGAACCGGCTTTATTTCCTGAGGAGGCTCAGGTCCTTCAATGTATCTAAAAGGATGCTGTAGATGTTTGATCAGTCTGTTGTTGCGAGCACAGTCTTCTCTGCTGTGGTTTGTTGTGGAGCAGGCATCAAAGCAAAGGAAGGCAGCAGACTGAACAAACTCATTAGGAAGGCCCAGTCTGCTGTTGGTTCCAAGCTTGTTACTCTGGAGGAGGTGGCCAGGAACAGAATACTGGCAAAACTGCCATCTTGGACGATACCTCTCACCCCTTCCGTAAAACACTTGAGAAACTAAAGAGTAGCTTCAGCAACCAACTAATTAAATTCCGCTATATTAAGGAACGATACAGGAAATCATTCCTGCCCGGTGCCATTAGACTCTATAACTCAACTGTCCACGACAGACGTGTGGTCACTAAACTGGACTAGTTACATCTACTGGCCTTGCCTTGTAGCTCAAATTCTTTGCATATCCTAACTGCATCTTTGCACCTTGTATAAATTGCATTTTTGCACCTTGTCTATTGCAGTATCCTATTCAGTATTTTATTTATTTTATTTTATCCTGTTATTGTATTGTCTTGTAAATTTGTCTGATTTAAATGTACCTGGCTGCTATGACAACTTAATTTCCCTCTGGGGGGGGGGGGTAATAAAATATATATAAATTGCTTTCTCATGGGTCAACCTTGGCTAATTTTCCCACTCACTGTTGCTGCTAACATGAACAATGCAAATGTCTGTGTCCTCTAGGGCTCCAGCTTGCTGTCATGTAACCCCCCCACCCCATGTTTATGTTGTATAGTAAATGGCTTTTGTGGTTTTTATATGTAGAAACAGACCTTCACAGAATCCAGATATCAAAGATGTTTAACACAATTCACTTCTTTATGCAAATAGCCAGCATAAGCTGAGTTGTTGTACATGGCTAATTTGTCAAACTAATGACCTGTGCGCACCTTAAATAAACATCCCTAATTACACGTAATAATACAATGAACATGAAGTGCATTTAACATTCCCAGTCTCTGTGCACCTTAAGTAAACTTCCCGAAAAGTTCCGCACCAACTCCTGGAAAGAGCACATTGCTCGCCACATCCTGGCAGAACCTGGCTGATGTGCTCATTCACGTTCATGCCACTTTAATTTGAGCAGCTTTAGTAAGTTTAGCACAGCGCTCCCTTCTGTACATTACTGTCAGGCAGCTTCTTATACCCATTATCAACTTACGGTTCAGTTTTATTGTGATCTGATGACTGACTGGTATCCTGGCTTTCTTACCTGCCTCTTCCAGCAGACCTTTGTGCAGGTTTAACCTGCATGAATGCACTGAATGCGTGGGATGCACTGTGACTGACGCCTTCCCTGCCCGCACACATGGGAACGCGAACAAATGGCGGCAAGATGCCAGCTCTGAAAATTTCCCCCAGTGTGTTGAGCGGAACTGGGCTCGAAAGCCCAAATTGGAATGCACCAGTGGGCCACGTTATGCTTTTACGCATCCTGGAGCAAGACCCCCCCCCCGGCCCCAAAAGTTTTTCTTTGTCCTTTATTCTCTCCTTATAAGTTTCTTACCATTTAATGTAACCATCCTCTTGTAAAAATTCCCTCCCTTCCACCTTTGATTTTATTTGTGTGATCCTCAGATGCAGGAACACTGCAGAGGGGTCCATCTGACCCCGTTCCGTGTTCATGTATAATGGGGCTCTGAAGCTGGGATTGGCCTGGTGGCTCGTGGTGTGAAAATGAAACAAGAAAGTGACCAGGAGCTTTAAAAGTCCCCGGTCGAGACAGCCCAGGAACCAGGTTCTGGAACTTCGGTGTGAAAGGGCCCCGTAATGCTCTGAACACCAGCATCTAAAAGAGGTTTCCCTGGAAGGCAGCTTAAAGGAGCAACTGGGTGTCTTTGGAAGGCTCTTGCAAATTTGTGTGGAATTTGTTGTACTGTGAGACTGGCCTGGGGACTGACAAACAGGGTTTTAGAGGGAAGAGGCTTAATTATCGCGTCCAAGAGTTTTAAAGACCGTGTAATTAGTGTCATTTAAAGATCCCATCTAGGTTGGGTGACTCCCCCTGTTTAAATACTTCCTGTAGGCTGTGGTTCTCCTCCACAGCTCCTCCTTGCCCCTTCTGCCCTAGACGATGACCTGGCTCGCCCCCCACCCCCTACCCGTGAGAACTAGTGCCCTGAGCCGATGGCTGGAGGGCCCTTCCATCTCTGATTGCACCCTCCCGCGCTCAGGCTGGGATGGGCCGGTTCATGGCCCAGGGCTCAGGCCTGCCAGCTGCACGGGAATGTCGGCAGCATCACGATTTTGCTTCTTGAAGCCCTTGCTTGCCGCCTTTGCCAGCCTTCGTGGGTGTGCTCGCATCACACATCGTATTTTACCGTCTGCATTTTGGTTAAGCATCACATGCTGGTAACTCCCAGGCAGCAAAAGGTTAATGCCATCAATGGGGAGTGAAGACCATGTGATTTCTAAAATTTTCATAAGATTATTTTTTCCCCTCTCTAAATTATTTTGGTTTCCACTATGACCCAATATTGGATAATAAGGCATAAAAGATGAGTGTTACTACACCTATAGTGAGACCTTGTTGTCAGTCATAGGTACCAGTACGTGTCCCCGGGGTCATACTGTTTTATTCCCCACTCTAAGCGTGGCGTTGGACCTTACAGGAATGTAAATAATCCCCTGGCATTTCCACTGACTGGCCTGCCCCAGAGCCCACACCCCTCTAGTCCCTCCCTCCAACCCCCAGTGTCCACTGCGATTATTTCACCCCCCCCCATGCCGCCTGCTGTGGCTTGCCACCCTGATTGAGCCATCGGCCTGCTTTTGAGGGGGGGTGGGTGTGTTTTAAGTAAGCACAGTCTGATTATCTTAAACGGGTCTGATGAGCATGAAATCACTAACGTCTCGCCTGGCTTGTGTGTCTCCCAAACCCCCCCCCCCCCCAACACAGTCGGCTGTCAGGCTGGCTCGTTACTCAGTGTACCCTGACAAATGCATTGAATTTACTTCACCATTTATGAGAGTGTTTCCTTATTCTGTTTAGATAGACCTAACCTCAAAGGTTAATGTTTTCCTTTAGGGTTTGATTGAACATTCTATGGTCGCACAATAGCACAAGGGATCGCACAACCACCAGTTAATTACTTCAAAATTATAGAGTTATTTTGGCATGTTAAATTGCTACCATTCTGTTATGTTCTGTACATACGATGTACAGCATAGTATACACATGTTTAAGAGTCAAACACTCACCTTCGTTTAAATAAAACTACTGTCAGAGGTGAGTATAGTTCACAATGAAAGTGCTTTGCTCTTGTCTTCAGTCATTTGCTGAATTTGTTGCTGTATTTGCACTTTGTCCTTGGGTGAGCATTCTGTGTGGCGTATCTCACCATATGTAGTGATACAGTAAAAAGTGCTTCTCTGCTGTACTCGTTTTTATACCTGGAGCGTCTGGTCTGCACTGGGTCTTATCTGCAAGATGCCAGAATCAGTCCTGTGGTGTTAAACGCAGCATTGAGCTTTGGGTAATTAACGCGGCAAGCTCTATCATAGCGTGGTCGTCCAGAGGGGCAGCATGAGACGGGCTGCTTTGTGGGTCATGTACTGCCGTTTGAGTGTGAGTTAGGAATGAGTCAGCATTGTCGAATGTTCAAGAACGTGCGTAAAACTGAAAAAATCAGCAAATTAATAAATTAGCAGTGTGGTGGCTACGAGGCTAGGGATCTGTGCTGGGAATCTGAAGGTTGTTGGTTCAAATCCCATGAATGCCAGGAGTGACTCTACTCCATTGGACCCTTGAGCAAGGCCCTTAACCTGCAATTGCTTCATCCTGGGTATGACGTCAATTTACATCCAGCCCTGCAGGCAGGTCCTCCAGGGAAAATTTGAGGGTTGGTGGCAGGATTGGCACTCCAGCCACAGAGAACAAAACTTGTCACTGTTCCATTCCTTTCCTACTAGTGTGATGCTGAGGTATCACCTGCCTCACAGCCGCGCTCTGGTTCACATCCCTGAGGTGGTTTGTCGTGTGGTGGGTGTGGCAGCACACTGTATCAGTATGTGCTCCTTACCTCTATTATAAATTACTCAGGAGCAATATAATTAGTTGTGATTTATCCATTCATTAGTAAGTATTTGGTTTATTCGAGCTGAAGTTTACCTCCACTGTTTCTGCATGAGCTCTGCACATTCAGTCAGAGCCAATCGTAGCAATTTTTCTTTGCTCACTCACAGTGTGGCGCATCTGAGAAATGCAATAAAAATGACCAAGATGAACAAGCAAACAAGAACTGATTAGCAGAAGGCTTTAGTCTTTTGCCGTATGGAAATACTTTGGATTCCATACAGACAATACTGAGCAAAAACATGTGATTTGTTGACATTGCTTTGTGTCTGTTGGCACATGAGTAAGAGAATCAGATTATGCTGCCGCAGTTAATTTTATACGTACATTTAGGTTGTCATGGTTGTCATTAAAAATGTTCTTGAAATTGATGTTCTATAAATTAGTTCTTAATACATTTTTAAATGAGTGAATTGTCAGTGTACCAGTAGAAACTTTTTGGCAAGTTAACCAGAATATGAACTACTGACTTGCCTTTCCCAGTAAAGACCGACACTGTTAGTTCCACTTGGCAATAGTTTCTTTTGGGTAAATTATCATCTCCCTTTTGTTTTAGAAATATTTCAAATAACGCAGTGTGAATTTTTCCAGTATCATTCAGGACTAGTTTCAATGCTAATTTTAATAGTTTAAATGATTATTTTTCAGCAATGAGTGGTGTCTCACTTTGTATGGAAGAAAAATCTGTATTATGATACTCCATACCCATTTCTCTGTGTGTGGTAGGTGGGGTGGGGGTGAGGTTAATCGTATATTATTAGAATAATGACTGGTGAAATTCCACTAGTAATTCTGCCTGAAACTGGGAACGTTGTGCATGACGAAGCCTGTTCTGCAGTGATATGTTTTGGGTCAAGCAGCTGGGTCACCACCATCACAGGCCGGTCCTCCTGGAGGCCTGCGTGATTCGGGGCGTGTTGTGGGACATGGTGTGTGCGTGTGTGTGTGCGTGTGTGTGTGCGCGCGTGTGTGTGCGCGTGTGTGTGTGCGCGTGTGTGTGTGCGCGCGTGTGTGTGCGCGCGTGTGTGTGCGCATGTGTGTGTGTGTGTGTGTGTGTGTGTGTGAGAGGTTAGTGCCTTCAGGGGGCCTCCCAGCATCCTGGGGCCTTTGGCAGGACAGTTAGGGGAAACAAAAGCAGCCATTGGCATTGTGGGCCAATGTTCTGTCCCACCTTTTCGCTCGCGCTGATTGGCAGGATGTGTCAGATTGTTACACCCCACTGTGAGAAGCCCCCCTGCCTGTGCGTCAGCCCAATGTGTGGACAACCCCCCCCCCCCCCCACCACACCACACCACAGCTCCAAATGCCACTGGGATCCAGTCTCAAGTGGGGCAGATCTGAGCATGCACACATCTACATTATGTGAACCCGACCTGGAAGGAACACATCAGGTAGGCTGTACAGATTGGGTAGCGACATGCATTGTGGCAACGGGATCCCTTTGGTTTACGGCAGAGGTGCAGTGTTCGCTGGAAGTTTAGGCTGACGAGAGTATCCAGGAACGACTGGTTGCGACACACAAAGACTGAGATATTTGGCAAAATACGGGACAACATTAAATGAAAATCGCTGTGTTGCATACTCGATAAATCCCAAATCAGCCACTAAATAAGGACATTAATCATTAACTCCATTATGCTGTGTGCTAGCGCCTCTCCATGTTTTCTTCAAAAAAGTCACGCAGTGAAGACAGACGTGCTGGGACCTGGATCATTCAGCGCAATGTGAGCACAGGCCAGCGGGGGAGTGGTTAGGGGGGACAATCACGCTCGGGCCCAGTACGAGGCGACCGGGCCAAGTGTGACTGCCCTATGTTTGGGTTTCTGTAGTATCCTGTTCACATGACTATGTTCGTCTTTACATGGAAGAGCCGCCATTTTAGGGTGTGCGTGTCCCTAGGCTGAGTGGCAATGATGCGGGTTTTTCAGGAAAGCATTAAGGGTTTTGCGGTTTTAAGAGATATTTTTAATATTCTGATAAAATGACAGACCATAAGTTTTAACTAGAAACCCCCCCAACCCCACCCCACCACCCAAGTAATTAGCTTCTGCTACATAGCGTTGATGTCCTCCAGTGTTTGAATGTATATTGGTTATAGCAAATATAATAAAGGCGGCTTAGTTAATAATTCTAGCAGAACCTCAGTAAATTGAAAAAGCAGGGGCTTGTTGTGTTTCACACAGGTTCATGTACTGGACAGACTGGGGGGAAATACCCAAGATTGAGCGTGCTGCGATGGATGGTACAAGTCGCTCAGTCATCATTGACAAAAACATCTACTGGCCCAACGGGCTGACGCTGGACTACGACCAGAAAAAGTTGTACTGGGCTGATGCAAAGTTCAACTTCATCCACCGGTGCGACCTGGACGGCAGCTTCCGGTATGAAGACCAGTGTGCAGCCTGCTAACCCGTCACGCTCACGCCATGTGGAAGTCTGTCCTTTAGTGTGTGATACCTGTGTGTTGTATGACAGTTTGCACCTTGGTTATATGTTATTGGTCAGACTGTTTACTGTTACAGTACTTATGTAGCTAAATGCTATTTAATCAGAGAAATGACAGACACAATCATCACTGTGTAATGCAGACACAGTACTCTGTTATGACTGGTAACAACCGAACATCAGTCATTCTCAGGGTTCCCTTACAAACAAACAACATCCCTAATTTAGTATGCAGTAGGTCGGGGCCCCAGACTCTTGGCAGGGGCTGCTGGGGACACGTCCGATTTGATAGTTCTGTAATGAATGAATGTATGTATAAGTGTAGTAAATGTGTGTTTTCAGGGAAGATCGTAGTTTTAATTGACTGTGGTATCGTGTGTGCCCTTGTGTGTCTGTGTATGGGCACCTGCACGTTTAGGGAGGTGGTGGTGAAGGGATCTCTCCCGCACCCTTTTGCCCTCACGCTGTACCGCGACACACTCTTCTGGACGGACTGGAACACACACTCTATCCACTCCTGTAAGAAGTACACCGGCGAGGACCGGCGCGAAGTCCACTCCAACATCTTCTCCCCCATGGACCTCCACGCCTACAGCCAGGAGAGGCAGCCCCACGGTAGGTCACTGCGTGGACCCTTGTGTTACCAGTGCATCCCAACAGTTCCGCTATTGTGGCTGGGTCCTTCTGACCCCGATCCTTCAGGCAAGACTTGCGTCTTGGGGGCGACTTAACCAGACCTGTGCCATATTAAATCGGTGACCTGGCCTCAGAAGGGAAACTGCTCAAATTAAAAACAAAAGGAAGCCTCCTGTCACTTACTTCCCAGGATCATGGGAACTCGGTTTTCATGACTTTCCTTTGAAATGTCTCTCCGGAATTGACTCGGGGGACCGTCGCCCATCGATTCTGTGGTGTCGGAAACAATGGGGCCTTTCTTCTTCCCCGCTGCAGAATTTGGAGCATTTTGGCTGCTCCGGGGGATGTTGGTTTTAGCACACACACTCGATCTGCGTTCCCATCCCCGCTCACAAAGGGCAGCATTATGCCGTATCACGCTCCTATTTATTTCTCTGTTTTTCAACAGTTGTTAATTATGTATTAAATATTATAGCTGTGCTGTTCTTCCTTATTCCCCCCTCGCTCCGAATCGCAGCTGTTGCTTAAGGTTCCGCGCGGTGTCTATGTCAGAAAACCAGCTTGGGCCACACAGGTCAGCCCTCTCGCATTATACCCCTGCAGCGTTTTGGCCGCTGGTTAGGATCCTTATCCTCCCAATTACCTTGCAGTCTCCCTGAAATGGCCCTTAACAGCGTTATTACTGCTAACCTTGGGAGATGTGCTTTCCTGTTGCTTTTTTCATTAGTTTAACACATGGCTCCTTGCAGACGTTTGTCCTCTACCTGGATTTTAACGGTGTGATTTTTAATGGAAATGTGAAAAAAGCTTCTGAACTTCCCATCACACTGTAGGTGGTTTCTGAAAGTACAAAGGGTGCCCCAGTCCTCCCATAGATGGTCTTGGTAAATGCAGTACCCCTATAGAATCCTCTGCCTCCGTAATGTTGCCACCCTAACCCCACTCTGTTTGCAGTTCCAAACCAGCAACCTTGGCACTTATATTTAGCCTGAAAGCCGGTGCAGAATGGCTGAATAGGGTTGTAGTTTTCCTACTTTCACAAGTGTGAGAGGTTTCACAGGTAGAGGAGCTGAGTCTCCTGAGAACTTTGCAGAATTAGCATGATGCTGACAACGCTGGATGTGTTTCGGTAAGAGAGCCGTGCGTGTGTGACCATGCACTCACCCTCATGCCGTGTTGGCCGCAGCAGTGTCCAGCCCCTGCATGGTGGGGAACGGTGGCTGTTCCCACCTATGCCTGCTGTCTCCTGCAAAGCCCTTCTACCAGTGTGCCTGCCCTACGGGAGTTCAGCTAATGGAAGACCAGCGTACTTGCCGACAGGGTGAGTCCCCGCCCTCACTGCTGTTTGACCACGCCCAACACAGTTAGCACCTCCCAGGCCTGTTCTTGATCAACTCTAGCTCTAGATCCCTGCATACTAGTGACCTAGACCTGCCCACACTGGCTCTTTAGCCCTACTCACAAGTGTTGCAGGACTACCCAGAATGCAGCTGGGCAGATCCTATAACACTAAGCGGTTCCTTTTCTGTATCATCATAATGTGTTAAATAAGCAGATCACACTTATAATACCAGGATGGAGAGGGTTACTCCGCAGGTGTGGTTAATCCCACTTCTTCATGGGGAGAATCTTCACAGAAACACCACCACCATTGTCATTGTTGTGATTTTTCCAGAAAAATCCAACTCTTTTCTTGATTGCATTAATTCTTTGCTTGAAAGACAAATGATTCCAGGCTATTTTGCCCAGCCTCATATATAAACAAGATAGAACAATTTGAACAGTTGCTGCTAAAAATGCAAAGCGTCACGTGGGGAGCTCCCATATCTGTTCTATGGCTGCTCTGGGAACACACTTATGTGTACTGGACTGAGGCTTTTCAAAATCAGCCTGTGAAATCGCTGAAACTCACAGCTCCTGACAGGCATTGTACTGAAGCAGCCTCGACAGCCCGCCCATTTTTGGGTCACCGTGGAAACCCTCGCCATGCCCTCCAGCTCGGGTTTACAGCTTGGACACCCTGGTCCCCTCCCCCGGGGCCCAGGTCAGAGGTCTTCCGCAGGCGGTGCCCCTTTCACAGCTTGGACTCCTTCCAGTTCAGGCAGCGCTGCTTCTCTGCTCATTCTGTAAATGGGCTGGATCGTCCTGGCCCAGCCTGGCCGCTGAACGTGTCAGTGAGACCTTGCTGTGCTCTGGTTGGAGTAGATGGGACTGAGGCCTTTATGTGTTGGGTATTGTACTCTGAACACTCCTGACATCCACAGACTCGGCCCCACCTTCTGTGCAGGGAAGTCACAGACTTAGCCATTACCATATATTTGTTGATAAATCAAAGTGTTTATATCCTATATATTTTGTATAATAGCATATAAGTGCATTACATTAAGTGTCATTTATATTTTTTCTGATGGTTCATTGGCACCTATTGATCTGGTAATGGAAGCCAATAGAAACCAATTTACTATAGTTTATGGTTAGTTGGGATAATGTGCAATAGCCCTTCCGACGTTCGCAGGATTCTGGAATTGTAGAATTCCAGAATGTGCTATGATCATCCTCTGTAGGCCAGAAGCAGGGAGCCTCTTATGAGAGCCACACACACAGGCCAGCAGCCAGGGAGAAAGCACCTTTTGTTGGGTGGCTGCAATGTCTGTTTGGCTGGGGCCTGCAGGGGCCCTCACAGCCTCTCAATGAAGGGGAGGGGAGCTTGTCATGCTCGAGCGTTCAAAGTGGGTCCCGGCTGATCTCCTCTTCAAAGTGGGCTCCGCTGGTCTTTATAAGCAGGCAAACCGGCACACACACATGCTGAGGTGCCCCCTCCCCTTTTCTGATGGCACTGAATGAAATACAAGGCTTTGAAATGAATAAGGAGTAAAAGAAAGGACCCTATCAGAGAGAGCGTGTTTCTCAGCATCTGATAGGGATGGCCCTGAAAAATATTGGCCTCTTTGGTGTGATCTGATGCCATTGGCTGGCTTGGAACCCGCCCCGTTTTAAGCAGCCAGTGACTGATTCTCACACAGACTTGTCAGGTGCTTCCTTTCAAAAGGATAACCACTGACAAAGATGATTTTGATGGGGGGGGGTCATGAAGGATAGTGGTTTTGAGTTCAACTGTCTGCAAGCCATTCTTATTATAAACAAATGCCATTAGTAGTTTGCAAGTCTTTAATGCCATTCGAAATGGTGATTGAGTACACTGCTCATCAGTGTAGGACCAGTTTGTTAATAGACATAGTGGAGGTCAGTCCTTGATTGGCCAGTCTAATTTTGTTAGGGTTGACACTTTAAGACCTTGACAATGGTGATGGTGGAGTCCGTCCTTGCAGGTGCCACCCAGCTGCTGCTCCTGGCACGCCGCACAGACCTACGCCAGATTTCCCTGGACACGCCCGACTTCACTGATGTCGTGCTGAACATGGATGACGTCCGCCATGCCATCGCCATTGACTTTGACCCAGTGGAGGGGCTGGTCTACTGGACAGATGATGAGGTGCGAGCCATCCGCCGCTCTCAGTTGGACGGCAGCAGCAGCCAGTTCGTGGTCACCTCTCAGGTCAGCCACCCGGATGGCATCGCTGTGGACTGGGTCGCCCGGAACCTCTACTGGACCGACACAGGCACAGACCGCATCGAGGTTACTCGGCTCAATGGCACCATGCGCAAGATTCTCATCTCAGAGGACCTCGATGAACCTCGAGCCATTGTCTTGGATCCCGCAGCTGGGTGAGTGATACCAGATCATGTAGCTCTTCTCAGAATTAAAGGGGATTTTCACCCGTACATCTATATAACCACTTATCCTGATCAGGGTGTGAACTGGAGCATCGGGCACAAAGCTGGGGAACATCTGGGTCTGGAGGTCAGTCCATCATAGGGCACACATACACAGTCATGCCCTATGTAGAGATGCCAGTTAGCTAAACTGTATATCTTTGGCCTTCCAAAGCAAATCCTTGTGACATGGGAATTTGCATGTTAAATTCCACACACATGGTAGAGGTAGGATTGAAAACCCCAATGCTGGACGTGTGAGGCAACAGTGTAGCTCACTTAGCCACCACCCAAAAAGCCGGTATGAAGTTTATTCCCCATTTACCAGTATCTTCTGGATTTAAGGTGACTGTTTTTTTTTTCTTCAAGGAACATGCAATGAGAAGACATGCTTGTATGTGAGAATTTGCATTGCTGTACTCTCTGTTTGTAAAACATAAGTAGAATGCTCTCTACACACGAAATATTAGGATTTCTTGCACCTGTCTTCCTACTTGGTAAAGGCACATTCCTAACTGCCGATTTATTACATTAAACTCTTAATAAGCCTCATGAATCCTTAATTCTGGTGGCAGGAGGACTTGATAATATGCACTGGTATTTGTCAAAGTGTACAGGCTATGGAGCTGTTTTCTGAGGCAGAACCTTGAGAATCTTTTATCAGCCAGAAAAACAAACACAAGTATAGTTTAGTGTGGATTCCTGCCACAGTAAACATGGGGGTATTCCCTGCATTTTCCTAAGTTCATTTGGGACCGTAGAGGGTTCGAGCGAGTTTTAGTGGCACACTTTTCATCTTTGATCCATCCGGGGGCTAGCTCAGTAAGTCAAGCCTTGGGCCAAGATTGAATTTGGCAGATCCTGAATAGATGGACAGATCATAAAAGCACGTAGCTGAACAGCATTTCAAATACCACATTGTTTTGGCAACTAAGTGAGGAGCTTCTACGACAACTGTTTCTGACTCTCACTGTGTTGTTTGGGTATCTGATAAAGCTAATCTTCTCACTGTCAGGGCTACCGTTGGTCTTCAAGGTTCTTCGCCATGTCCATCGGGCAGTTCCGGATCACGATTGGCATTAAATTGTTTTTCAATGATTGTTATGTATGTGCTCAAGCTGTCCTACCAGCCTACCTTCTCACGCAGACCTTAATGGGCTATGGGAAAAGTAAGGATTTATTTTCATTGCTGTTGAGGTAGGCTGTACCAAGTCCGCTTGGTGAGGTCCCCATCTTAGTATTGTCCCTTTTTTGCAGGTACATGTACTGGACAGATTGGGGTGAGATTCCAAAAATCGAGCGTGCCGCATTAGATGGTACCGACCGTGTAGTCATGGTCAACACTTCCCTAGTCTGGCCCAATGGGCTGGCGCTGGACTACACAGAGCGCAAGATCTACTGGGGTGATGCCAAGACAGACAAGATCGAGGTGAGAAAGCAATTATGTCCCAAGATGCTGGGGAATGAAGTCTGGGCAAGGGGGGGTGGGGGGGGTGACCAGTGGTGACAGGTTGATAAACCTCAGTGGCAGTGAACAGAGCCTCTGGTCTAAGGTTCCTCTTGGACTGTGATGTGAATACAAGCTACACAGGCTTAGTAACTGACCTGGTCCCCGAAACCTTTCCAGTCTCTGGCAGTATGTGGGTTTGGATGCATGCTCGAGGACGCTTACATTCTCAGAGACGTGACATCGTCATTATCAAGGTTCTGTTAGCTGCTTTGAATGCTGTCAATTCCTGTCATGATGTGGTGTTAAGTTTGTGATCTGAAGTTTAGTTTTAATAGTGCAAGAGAGAGTGCCCACTGTGAGTTGTGGAAAAGGCCATCCTACGCAAGGCAATATGTAATGTGTCAATTCAGCAGTTGTGCTCTCCGTCCGCAGCCTGTTGCTTTTATTATATTTAAGTTATTTTTATCGTTAGCACGTTCAAACCTGCTCAAGAAGTCTCTGGAGATGGATGGCCTCAATCGCTGTCTGCCCTCTCCAACATTTTTAGCATGGGTTCTCCTCTGTGATCACCCCCACCCCCACCTTGGTATGTTTGTCAGGTAGTATGTCTGACAGCGCAGATAATCCTGGTGGTAATGGTGCACCGCAATGCCCCCCAGAGGACTGGGGGAACTGGTCCTGCCAATCGGCTGGCTGCCATGCCACCCCCTGGAAAAGCTCACCATGGGGTGGATGGGAGCTTAACATGGACGTACCATTTTGAATTCGCATCATGGTTCCTCCGTGTCACATGCGAGAGCCGTACCTGATGCAAATGAAGCCCAGAAACGGGGAGGTCTAATAACTGGAAGGTCTGGTGGTTGTAATTAGACTGGAACCTGAAGAGCATTTCCTGTCCCGCGTTAATGGCTCTGAAAATTGCCGAAATATACAGCGATTACCAACAGACGCCTGAAATTCGGTACCGGCCTAAGCCACGTCCTCACACTGCTGAGGGTTTTTTGCTGCCTGGATGGCTCGCTGGACCGCTTTGCCCTTACCCTAGCTGATAACCTCCAAGATGCATTCTCAGCTTGAAAATTGGTGTGGTACTTTGGTAAAGAGCTTCCATCTCACCCCAGACTTTCTTCATGGCGGTGTGTTTTTTTTAGTCATGCCCTGTCTGGCAGAGTAACTCTCTGGCATCTCAAAGGACATGAGATGGTCACTGCATCGGCCAAAAGCTGGCTCCAGGCCCAGTCCATTTATCCAGTGACAGTGGTGACCCACTGGCCCGACCCGGTCCACACGCCGAGGTGGTGCTTGCAGCACAGCTCACATCTGGTTTATGTTGTGGCTCTTGCTCCAGTGGTCCCCACTGTTTAGAATAGCAACAGAATGTGGACGATGCACCACACTGCGGTCACAGCTCTCAAACCATCCGGGACCTTCAGACTTGGCTTGCATAGTGAAAGAAGGAAACTTGAAGACATGGCCGTGTGTGTGCTGAGGACAGTCGGCTGGCCACAGCGAGGATATTGAGCAACCTAGATCCAGTTGTGACAATACATTCAAGAAAATAATCTAAGGACTGGTCCAGAGTCACTTTTTAAATTTTCGTTATTGTTTTTCTTTTGAGTTCTGAAATCCAGGAGAAGAATGCAAGGGGAAATGATCTTTTATTATTAAGTTTGGAAGCAATAAAGGCTAAGTAATTCAGCTAGAAATGTAACCCTATCTATGAAAAATAAAAGTTCGTGTCAGTACAGCGTGTCTGTGGTCTGGATGTCAGTCTCGTTCTCCAGCTTTGGCTGCTTCTGCTCCTTCAATGGCAGACCATCCTTTCATTTGCGTAACTAAAGGTTCACTTTTCTTCAAATCCACTGCCCTTTCCCAGGCACCTTTGCATCTGTCCAAGGTTTCTGTGGACCCCCATGGGGGCAGGCTCTCGCAAGATCATTTGTTTGTTATGGTTTGCCCTGGGCGTGTTCTCTCTGGGTTACTTTGCTGTACTTTGTTCAGTTTGGACTGGACTAGAGCAGCCCGACTCATGCTTTCCTGCGGTCGCCCATGGTTTACCCATCCTCGCGTAAAACAAAGCCATCTCAGAAGGAGGTACTGGGCTTCAACAGGAGAGACCGGTGTCAACGAAATGCTTTTGGTCAGAGCAGTGGCGGTAAACAGCTTTATAGCTCCTCCCGCAGTTCGCTGGCTCTCTCTCACTCCCTCTCTTCCTCGCCCTCTCTCTCTCCCCTGCCATCTACGGGGGAAATATGGCAGCCACATGTTCCCTTGTTTGTTTGTTGCACCAGCTGCTTTCCATCATCAGTGCCGGCTTCGGCTGCATGAGTACCCCGCCTCTTCTGCTCTCGTTTCCTTCAACGGCGCCATAACTCTCAACGCCCCCCCCACCCCCCGACCATGCCCTTGCAGGGGGGGAGGTGCGCCTTCTCATGTTTGTGTCTGAAACCATAGCGACCAGACGGCTACGGCCACCTGGGTCCGGCTGTGTGGGGATGTGCGGGTGCATGCGGACGCCGCCCGCTAGTCCATAGGTGACGGCACGCGTCTGCTGCCAGGCGGCACAGAGCGTGAGCCCTCAGCCTGGCCAGTAATTGCACACAGCTGGCTTTCTGCTGAAGTCAGAGCATGTTGAATGCTTGATGTTGAAATATACGACTTTGGAGCCTCATGTCATAAGCCAGCGGACCACTAGGCAGCCATCCTGGCACCCACCTTTCTCCAAGGTCGCTTGAGGTTGTTGTCTTCAAAGCTGCCAAGCGTGCCCCGCCGTGCTGAGATCTGTGCGATCTTTAAGCCATAAAAAAAATAAAGTGCTTGAAAATTAAAGCAAGCCTCTGGTACCGGGGCAGAAATGCCTCTGGCTTGGGAATTGAATGGCAAATAGCCAGGAAAGCTCTCCGATTCCAGGGTCTGGATTTCAGAGCAGACTCTAAGGGGGTGGGGCCTCCTATTTACCTTCAGCTTGACTATTAGCCACATAGCCAGCATAGCTGGGTGTTAGCAGAAGCTTGTAGTCCAGAAGCAGGTCTAGTTGTGACTGTAGGTTCCGCTTTTGGGGCATTAAAATTATTGTTGTTCTGCTTGAAATGCAAGGGTTCAGACCATCTCTAATACCCCATCTGTCTCCCCTAAAACCCTAGGCAGGGGAGCTGATGCTTTAGTAGTTAAAGATTCTTACCCTGATGTCTGTTCAGGGTAGAGCTAGTTCACTTAATCCCACAGCCCTCTGTTTCCCCTCGTTTCACAGGAGATGAACATGGATGGGACAGGCCGCAGGGTCCTGCTAGACGACAAGCTGCCCCACATCTTTGGCTTCACACTGCTGGGTGACTTCATCTACTGGACGGACTGGCAGCGTCGCAGCATCGAGCGCGTGCACAAGCGTTCTGCTGAACGTGAGGTCATCGTGGACCAGCTGCCCGACCTCATGGGCCTCAAAGCCACCTACGTGCATGAGACAATAGGTGAGCAGACCCACATTTCCATCCTGAGCAGATTGCTGGATGGGTCACATGGTTTTGGTTGGATTTTTTTCAAACCTCTCATTGAGAAATAGAGGCCATATTTTCTCCCATGATACAGTTTGGTCGGTTTAATCATCAAGCTCATAACTGAATCAAATGTGAGGTTATGACTGTGTGCAGATGACTCTCTTCATCCCAACACAAACCCATAAATATTTGTCAAATGCATCTGGATGTCCTTGGACTACTTGTCCTACACCGGGATTTCATTGATCAAGCTTCACTAGCCTCTGTCTAAAACTAGAGGCTGTGTTTTTAGTCTTTAGTGCCAGATTCACAACAGAAACTTGGGGCCGGGTTCTCCACAAATGGGACTGTGAATTTGATATAATCTGTGGGTGTAAACTGACTCCCACTGTCCCTTCCCCCTCCGTGAAGGTACCAACCCCTGTGGGGAGAACAACGGGGGCTGCAGCCATCTGTGCTTGTACCGGCCGCAGGGGGTCCAGTGCGCCTGTCCCATAGGCCTGGAGCTCATTGGCGACATGAGTACCTGCATTGTCCCCGAGGCCTTCCTGCTCTTCTCCCGCCACACGGACATCCGCCGCATTTCCCTGGAGACCAACAACAACAATGTGGCCATCCCGCTCACTGGTGTCAAGGAGGCCTCTGCCCTGGACTTCGACGTGACGGACAACCGCATCTACTGGACGGACATCACTCTGAAGGTGAGAGAGAGGGATGAATAATGAGGTCTTGCTCTTCCTGTCTGGCTCAGTGCCCTTGGCTGTCAGTTTAATGGGCTCTCCTGGGATGCATTCTTTTAAGTAATTGATAGCTGGCTTGCATTTCCAATATTTCTGCTTTTTTTTTTGCCTGCCAGGCACTGATTGAAAGCCATTTATACAACGTCTTTGGAAGAAAAAGGAAATCTTTCCATCAGAAAGGGGTTTTTCTCCCTCTCTACTGCTTTTCATGTGGAGAACTAGAAATATGTGGATGCGGTTAGATGTGGTCAAGAACAACAATGAACAGGCACCGAGATGTGGCAGCCTTGTTGGTGCCCACGGTGCCGCCTGACAGGGGCCCCGGCGCTTTGATTCTCTCAATGAGCAGGTTGGAAGTCCAGCAGGAAGTGGGGGACCAATCTGAACCTTCTTAAGGAACTCTTTAGTCTCCTTCCATTTCAGCTGGAGTAAAGGGTCATTGATCAAAATATGCGCACTGCAAATTAAATTGATCGTACCCAACCTGCAGAGTCTTCAGTGCTCAAAAGTCCCTGATTGGTCTCTAATTAGTTGGGCTGGATGTATGGGATGCTGCGCTCTGGTGTGGCTTGGACCTGTCTCAGCATCTTGCATTATTTATGCCCATTTCCCTCTTACCTTTGTGAGAAGGAGTGCTGGACTCGTCCCTTCCTCTCACCGGCTTCTCACTTCTGTATGGTTCCACATAAGTGTAGCTATGCATCAGACACACCACCCCCATCTCAGGACTTGTGTATGATTGAAACCTGAGTCTTAAAGGCTTTCATTTTGTCTGACTCTTTGACTGGATCATATTTTTGGGTGAGATGATGGAAATCTGGGTTCTGAGCATCTAGAGGAGGGGCTGTGAATTTGTATCTCTTCCCTGGCATGAACTTAAAGGCCTTGCTTGTCATTACCCTTGGCATTTTTCAATTAGACACGCTACTCGTAAGTTGCCTTTCTGTTGATGTTGCTCTTGACTGAAGAATCCATGATATAATGTGAGTTCAGGGCAGAACCCGTAACTTGAAAGACAGCATTTGAGATGCCAGGATGGGACTTGCTGAAGTGCCACTGAGGAATGTTTTTTAGTAGATTTTTTAGCTAAATAAATGACATGTATTACTTAGACATCCAGCCGCAAACTGATAGCTGTTCCATGCCAGAAGGGGACCCTGCTAACTGGCGTTTTCCCTTTTATTAGACCATTAGCAGAGCTTTCATGAATGGCAGCGCCCTGGAGCCCGTGGTGGAGTTTGGCCTGGACTATCCCGAGGGAATGGCCGTCGACTGGCTTGGCAAGAACCTGTACTGGGCCGACACCGGCACCAACCGCATCGAGGTGGCCAAGCTGGATGGGCAGCACCGGCAGGTCCTGGTTTGGAAGGACCTGGACAGCCCAAGGGCCCTGGCTCTGGACCCAGCTGAGGGGTAAGGAGGGGGACCGGAGACCAATAGCAGATGGAGATGTATAGAGGCTAAGCCTCTGTGCCTGTGATCAGAAGGTTGCCGGTTTGAGCCCAGCTTCAGCACATCTGAGGGTCCTTGAGCAAGGCCCTTAACCCCCAGCTCCCTGGGCGCTGCTATCACCTACACCTACAGAGAGCAAGTTGGGGGAGGCGTAAAGGAGAATTTCCCCATGGGGATCAATAAAGTATCTAATTATTATTATTATATTCCGGTTTGTACAGGAATGAGGTTTTTGTTTAGGCAATAGTACTACAATAATATGAGAATCCAGATGTCTGAACATTGTTTGCATTGGAAGAAGTTCAATTGATTTCAAATGTAAATTTGCTTACCAGACTTACCAGAAGTTACTCTCGTTTTATGAGGACTGTTGGTATCATGTTTCTTTTGTATCAAGTGATTCAATTTCAGAGGAGCACGTTTTCAAATGTAGGTGGTTTATCTGTATTAACATAGGATGCGCTTTAAATGATAAACTGTAAAACTCTGCAGGAGAATGCTTTAGCGTATAGGCCTGTGCCGTGCATATTGTGGTCAGCAGTGGCCAGAAGTTGGAGGAAGGCTTGACATCTTTCAGCAACAAGATGACTGAGGGCGATCAGACCTCAGCTCATCAGGTTACAATCATCTGGCCATCTGCAGGTTTATGTATTGGACGGAGTGGGGTGGGAAACCGAAAATCGACCGTGCAGCCATGGATGGGACTGGCCGAGTCACCCTGGTCCCCAACGTGGGACGGGCCAATGGCCTGACCATTGACTACGCTGAGCGGAGGCTATACTGGACGGACCTGGACACGACTCTCATAGAGTCGTCCAACCTGCTTGGTGACTAATCTCGCGTCTGAAAGTAGGGGGGGGCTTCTTTTCAGCATTATGGCCAACGTTGCGTGACCCCTAAAACCTAAAGACGTGTTAGTGACTACAGATCTGCACAGCATCATTACCCGAGGTCTGAAAAGCCATCATGTGATACATATATTTTTAAGTCGAATTTACTTGCTAGTAATTACTTGGCTTCCTTTGTTAATTAGTGCATTGCAAAAAAAAATGCATCCTACCTGACAGTATTATTATTGCAGTAAATTCATCAATGGGCAGATTACTACTGAATGGTTTATCGTTAATTAATTTTACTGTTTCTCCTTCACTTTTGCATGAAGGCCTGGAACGCGAGGTCATAGCGGACGACCTGCCCCACCCCTTCGGCTTGACACAGTACCAGGACTACATCTACTGGACGGACTGGAGCCAGCGCAGCATCGAGCGCGCCAACAAGACCAGTGGGCAGAACCGCACGGTCATCCAGGGCCACCTGGACTACGTGATGGACATCCTGGTGTTCCACTCGTCGCGGCAGGGAGGCTGGAATGCCTGCACTTCCACCAACGGCCACTGCTCCCACCTTTGCCTGGCCGTGCCCGTCAGTGGTTTTGTGTGCGGATGCCCCGCCCACTTCTCTCTGAACGCCGACAACAAGACCTGCAGCGGTGAGTCAGGAAGCCCCCTGGCAAGAGGAAGCCTGAGGCGAGGATGGCTCCATGCAGATCTTAGCCCTGAAGCTTTGGCTGTTTGATTATAAATAGTGGAGTTATAGTGCAGGGGTGACATGGTGGGACGTGCTCTATTGTTTTTTTGCATTCTTCAGACAGCTTTGTGCTTCTGAAGTAAGCACACTTTGCATATTTGGCAACTTGGTTGGAGTGTCAAAAAATGGAGCCCAGTTCAGCCTCACTGGACTCCCCTCTGTCGTCGATTTAAAGGAGGGGGTGGGACAATAAATTGAATTAAGAGGCTCTCTGGGAAGGGAGTTCGGGTGAGTGTAGCGGTGCTGGCATCGGGGATCATGGGAGCGCGGCAGCAGCTCAGCGACTCGTGGGCTTAAGTGGCGCCTTGTGTGAAATGAACAGTAAGAGGATGGTATTAATAAAACCAGCTGCATCATTTACAGATCCACTCGCTGTCAGATGGACTTGTGTTCTGGGTGCTTCTCAAAATAGTACAGCCTTAAATCAGTGGATCCGCAGGAGTTTCCCTGTCATCGATGATCCTTTTTGTATCTTATTCTGGTCTTTATTCTTCGTTAAAGTATTGCTTTTGCTTTTTTCCCCCAAGTGTTTTCTTTCACAAAATGGATTTCCACTTCCTTTTGTCTAATTCCTCCTGTTGCACGTCTGTATGAAGTCCCATACCGTCCCTTTGTCAGTTCTGGGTCACTCAGGCTCAGTAAGCCAAGCAGGCTAGGCGTAGCCTCTGCTTTCAGTGTCACCTGCTTGTTGTCAATAGTCTCTAGCCAGTCCCTGTGGCAGGTGAAGGTGTCTGATTTGCTCGCCAACTCATTTCTGCACGTGGTCTGGTGCTGATGTCAAACTGACATGTACCCCCCCCCCCGCAGCTCCCACCTCCTTCCTGCTCTTCAGCCAGAAGACGGCCATCAGCCGCATGGTGATGGATGCACAGCAGAGCCCCGACATCATCCTGCCCCTGCACAGCCTGCGTAATGTGCGCGCCATCGACTATGACCCCCTCCACCGGCAACTCTACTGGATCGACGCCAAGCAGAACGCCATCCGCCGGGCCCAGGAGGATGGAAACCAGGTACCATCCTTCAGCCATTCTCGCTGCATGTTTCTGATATTGATGTGGATACACCCCCCACCCAATTTGTATGTGAGCTGTGAATTTACCCATTAGCAGCGTGCTTCGGTTTAAGACGTGTAGTGTGCAACTTCTAGGAGTCAGGACCATTGGGCCATTGAGTAAGGCCCTTAACCCTAGTACGTCCAGGGACACTCACCCTACTGTCTGATCCTCACTTATATGTTGCTTTGGACAAAAACATCTGCTAAATGTAAAATATCATGTACATGGTGATATTCTAGTCAATCATGCATTTGTATCTTTCGAATGATCCAGTCCAGTTTACCTTTTGCCGTACAGCCTGTACCATGTGACTGGCCATGTGACATGCTGCTTTTAAACTTGCAGCAGTAGTTATGGGTGTCTCCTTTATTCTACTTTGGCTTTGAAGATCCAGTCAGCTCCAGGTGCTATGGCCGTGCTGCTGGTGGATGAATAGTATCCATGACTTTTCGTTCTAACCTCTGACATTGGATCCCTCCACTCCCCCCGGCCAGAGCCTGACCGTGGTTTCTGGCATGCCGGGAAGCCTCAGTCTGCAGCCTTTTGACCTCAGCATCGACATATACAGCCGCTTCATCTATTGGACCAGCGAAGTGACCAACGTCATCAACGTAACACGCACAGATGGCCGCGGTGTGGGCGTGGTGCTCCGCGGGGAGCATGACCGGCCCCGTGCCATCGTGGTCAACCCAGAGAGGGGGTCAGTTCACTGTCCTGTTTTCACATGTTAGTTTCATGATAATCATTAAGAGTGTGTGATCCCTTGGTTCTATGACTTCTCTGTCTCAAACTGAATTTCTGAAATCAAAAACTACAATCGTTTTTTTGCTGCTGTTAGGCCTGAAGCCATGTGCTGCACATTACTCTGCAAGTCTGAGAGTTCCTCTTCATCTAGGGATAACTGTAAACTGCTGCTTCATTTCTAGAAGAAAAATTACTCTGAGATGGTAGAGTTGTGTAGCGTCCAGTGTCAATTCTTGTCTTTATATTTGGATACTCACAGCGCCCCCCTACCCTCCAGGTATATGTACTTCACCAACCTGCAGGAGCGCTCACCCAAGATCGAGCGTGCGGCGCTGGACGGCACAGAGAGGGAGGTTCTGTTTTTCACCGGTCTGGGAAAGCCAGTGGCGCTTGCTGTGGACAACGAAGCAGGCCGGCTCTTCTGGGCAGACTCGGACCTGCGCCGTATAGAAAGCAGCGATCTCACTGGTGAGCTCCGCATTGCTCCCTGGGGACGCTCACCGGACATGTAACCTGAGATCACCAGTTTGAGTCCGTGTGATGACAAAGGCCGTTAACATACCCGTTAGCGGTTTCACTCACTGACACTTAGCATTATGTGAGTAATAGGTCATGTGAGGTGGATGAAGATCTCTCTCCATCTTCCAAACGCTCATTTAGTACTGGATCTGCACTGTTAGCTTGGACCCTATCCCAGGCAACACTGGGCTCAAGGCAGGAGACACCCAGGACAGATTGTCTGTAAATCGTATGCTAAGCTACTAAAATAATATTTAATCACTGCTCCTCCTTTTTTTCTTTCACTTATGCTCCTCTGCTCCTCACCCAAAGCCATCAGATTAATGTGATTTTTCCATAGACTGTAATCAAACCTTATAACTGTCTCTGTCAGTGCTGGTAAGATCTCTCTGTTCGGGGTGATTTATAAGCATGCGTACTTCACTGAGGAATTCACGAAGAACACCGTGAATGCTGTTTCACTTTGTCGTGAACTATCACGTAAGGGATTTACTGTACAAAATGTTTAAGATGGCCATCTCTCCTGTTTTGTGCCGGTTGCGGATTCTGCTTCACTTTTTGTGTTGTTCAGAAACTGATTACTGTGGACTCATATAGGTCGGCCATCTTATTCAGAACAGTATACTGTTTCAGTGTAATAAACACATGCAAATTCGACAGATACTGGATGATTACCAGCAGGTCCAAAACAGCAGGCTGCACCACAGTCGGGTCTCTGTGTTTGTGTCTAGAATGCACAGTCTGTAATGAGCTGTGACTCTGTAGCAGCCTGTCATGACTGGAGCTTTCAGATGGAACAAGCACAGCTGGGTGGGGAACAGATGAGACAAGGCATGAGGGAAGTTTTACATAGACCTGGGCCCTAGATGGACCCCAAACTTGTGATCTTCAGCTTCCTGGAAGCCGTAGTGGTGAAGTGAGGCCCGAGCGTGGTGCTTGTGGAGCTGTGTTCGCGGGATGGGCTCTAAGGGAGACCGTGGGCACTGTAGTTCATGCACAACAACAGGCGTCCTACAGCCGGTCAAAATGTGAGTTGGGCTTGATGGGAACAGCCTGCTTCCATTACTTTGGTCGTTCATTCAGCACTGATTTTCTAGCTTTTCGTGTCATCCCACCGCACACTGAGAAACCTGACCTTTCCTGCTTGCAGTCGAACCTCTCCAAGCACAAAATGTTTTCCTTTTCGCAAAGAAAAGTTGGTTTGGGGCCGTCAAAGAATAGCAAACAAAGGGAATCGTAGCCTGTGTCTTCAGGAGGGGATGAAGATCAAGAGAGGGTCTGTCGTCTAAACAAACCCCGGATCTTCACCAGGATAAAAGACGCACAGATGGACCTCCTTTCCAAATTGTCTGGATCAGATTTTGGTTTTATTATTTTTTCCCCAAAAACCTCTCCTGCAATGAATTATGCTGTTGCACAACCGTGCCCAGCCTTAATGTTCCTCTCTCATTCCTTCCCTGAACCACCCTCCTCTGGGTCTCCTGTTATCTTGTCCTGGTGTCCCTCTACCCACCTTACCCTCTTCAAACCTTCTCGCCAGGGGCAAACCGGGTGGTGATGGAGGATTCTAACATCCTCCAGCCAGTGGGGCTGACCATCTTTGAGAACCACCTGTACTGGATTGACCGACAGCAGCAGATGATTGAGCGCATTGACAAGACCACCCGCGAGGGCCGCACCAAGATCCAGGCCCGCATCTCCTCGCTGAGCGACATTCACGCCGTCCATGCTCTCGACATGAAGGAATATAGTGAGTGCACTGTATGCCCTCTGTCTTGGTGGGCTTCGTTTCCTGCCCCTGCTGACGTGATGCCTCCCACAGGTAAGCACCCCTGTGCCTCGGACAACGGCGGCTGCTCCCACATCTGCATTGTGAAGGGCGACGGCACCACACGTTGTTCCTGTCCCGTCCACCTGGTGCTGCTGCAGAACGAGCTCTCCTGTGGAGGTGAGCCCTGTTCCCCATTGCCTGGCCATGGAGACCTTGGCACAGAGAAGCCCCGCCCCTACTGAATGCCAGCCATGCCACACCATTCCACACCATGCCTGGGATCTGTTTTTGAGTGATTAGATTCTCCTTAAATTTTTGATCTGAAGCTTTACATAGGTTTAATGAACTTTTTAAATGGTAGCACATTATTAAAGCTATGAACTGAGGATTTGTGCCTTGATGGACTGCAGTTTCAGCGCTACTGAGAGGTAAATTCCAGGGTCTGGCTGTGTGTCAGTAATGGGGTATTTGGTGTAAAATTCTCCCTGGACCCTCTTCCTTCCCCCCAGAGCCTCCTACATGCTCCCCGGAGCAGTTCTCTTGCGCGTCTGGCGACGTGGATTGCATCCCGCAGGCGTGGCGCTGCGATGGCATCGCCGAGTGCGAGGACGGCAGCGACGAGCATGACTGCCCCGTGTGCTCGCCACTGGAGTTCCAGTGCGCCAGCCGGCAGTGCATTGCACTGGGGCTGCGCTGTGATGGCGAGGCCAACTGCCAGGATGCGTCAGACGAGAACGAGTGCACAGGTTGGGATCTCTGCTGCTAGGTTTGGGGGGTGGGGGGCCTCACAGAAAAGTCTGGGCCTGGAACCTCACACAGTGCACATGGGCAGAGAGCTGACCTGTATGCTTTGACTCTATCAGCGCACTGTCCTGAGGACCAGTTCAGCTGTGCTAATGGCCAGTGTGTTGGCAAGCACAAGAGATGTGACCACAACATGGACTGCACTGACAACTCAGACGAGCTCGGCTGCTGTGAGTCACCTGACCCGCGTCCAGACTACACGCCATTTCTGCATGAATATGTCCTTTTGATTATAAGTCTTACGTTGAGCTGTAGTGGTCTTCGAAGCAGCTGTGTGAGGCCATCTGTAAGTGGCTTGCGTAGATGGGCTTTGATTTGTGTGAGACTAAACACTGATCCAGAGTCAGTGCTATTGGCGAAGCCTGTAGTGTTGGTTGAGGGGGGGTTATGGTGGCTGAAGGCTCCGTCTCTTTTCCCAGACCCCACAGACGAGCCGCCGCCCCCTCCTACCAGCGCTGTGGGCTCTATCGTGGGTGTGGTCCTCGCACTCTTCGTGGTGGGTGCTGTTTACTTTGTGTGTCAGCGTGTCCTCTGCCCGCATGCCAAGGATGATGGCGAGGCCAGCGACTTCGTGGTCCACGGTCCCTCATCCATGCCACTGGGATACGTGCCACACCCCAACTCGCTCTCCAGGTCACTCCCAGGTAGACCTCACCACGTCGTGTCACAGAGGCGGGCCATCAGGACTCTTCCACAGGCTTCAGACTTCATGAACCTTGTTCTGGACAGTATAAAGTCTGTGAAGGTCTGTCCCAGTGGCTGCTGGGAAGTGGCTCCGGACTGTAACAGAGTCTGCTTCTGTCGCTCAGGAATATCTCGTGGGAAGTCTGTGATGGGGTCCCTCAGCATCATGGCAGGCAGCAGTGGGCCACCATATGACCGGGCCCATGTCACAGGGGCGTCCTCCAGTAGCTCATCAAGCACCAAGGGCTCTTATTTCCCTCCGGTGAGCACCAGGCACTGCAGCGGTGTCACTTCCTAAGGAGTCCTCCTACTTATCAATGATATTCTGTATGTGTGTGAGAATCTGTCACGTGACTCAGCAGAAGCCAGGTTTCCCTACATGTGACTGCTTTCAATCCCCACCCCCAGGTCCTGAACCCACCTCCTTCACCTGCCACGGAGCGGTCCCATTACACCATGGAGTTTGGTTACTCCTCCAACAGCCCCTCCACACACCGTTCGTACAGGTACAGGTCCCGCAGGTGGTGCGTTTTCAGGGTTTATTTTTTTCCTTGTGGCGGTGTCGGCTGTTACATGGCACAAGGTCTCTGTTCAATGCATCCTGCCTTTTTTCGTTCCTAACTCTGCAGCTACAGACCCTACAACTACCGGCACATTGCCCCGCCCACGACACCCTGCAGCACAGACGTGTGCGACAGCGACTACACGCCGGGCCGCCGCATCGTTGCGCCGGCCAAGGGCTATACCAGCGACCTCAACTACGACTCGGAGCCATTTCCCCCGCCTCCCACGCCCCGCAGCCAGTACCTGTCAGCCGAGGAGAACTGCGAGAGCTGCCCCCCCTCCCCCTACACTGAACGCAGCTACTCCCACCACCTGTACCCCCCGCCTCCGTCCCCGTGCACAGACTCATCCTGAGCCACACCCCCTTTCTCTGGCCCCTCCTTCCCCTATAAATACCAATTGTGCATATGAGTAAGAGGATATTACGGGGGGAGGGGGGGTTTGTACAGTATTAAAATATAAAGCCAGGATGTCCTGGGGTAGGGGATTGTTGGGGCACATTGTACAGTGAAGTATTTATATTTTCTATACCGCATCTATGGGTGCCAGAAGTTTGTATTACGAAGAGAATTTTGTACATTTATATATCTATACAAATTTATAAAATTCCCCACAAATGGGAAACACTGCCTTAATCCCGAAGTCTGAAACAGAAAATACTGCCTTGACCTGGGGCTGAAGGGAAGCAATCCAGGGGAGAGAGACTCTTAGCTAACACCAAAAATGGGACAATTCGGTGGGGCTGCCCTCCACAGCAGACAAGGAGTTCGGTCTATCAGGACTATGGAACCTGTCCCGACCACCTCTGCCACACAGCCACTGCAGGAAGCCAGAGAGCCAGGGAAGCAGTCAAAGGCCGAGGGGTGCAAAATACCAGCACATGCTGGGTGACTGGTTCACCTCGAAGCCTGGTCTCTTCCTCTTTCTCCTCCAACTCTATAGACTAGTGGCTTGGGCCCCACAGGACTACACCCATCCGACTCATTCCGGGAGAACCTACAGGGAGCAAAAGTCCTAGGGCTGAGGCGGATGTGTTGGAGCACAGAGATGTCATAGTGGGATGTACCGCCCCACTGTGGCCTCGCACGCTGATGGAGTTTACATTCAGTAGCAATTAACCAAACTTTGATTCCTGGTTTTTAAGCCTTTCTGTTTTTAAAGAGAACACGTCAGACTGCAGCTGTGGACTGCTAAAGAAGAGTGGCGTGAAACGGTGTGCTGTGGTTCTGCTTTATACTCCCGGCTGAGGAAGGGAAGAGCGCCACCTTGTGCCTGATTCACATCAAAACTCTTAATCTTTTAAACTCAGTGCCCACAGAATATTTTCATTATTTTTGTACTATGTATTGTGTAGATATCATATTTATAAGATATTAAAAACCTCATATTAGGTTATTGTAAATGTATCCACTATATCCTTTCGGTACTTATGTGTTTCTGCCATAAATGAAACCCTATCTATTTTTCTATTGAGTGTAAGTCTGTATAGAGACGATCTAAGGCAGATCATTTGAAGAGAATGAGCAGATATCCAGGTATTATTATTATTATTATTATTTTATTTTTTTTTTTACCCAGGCAAATAATCACTATGTTCCTCCTTTGCTTGATTTATATTATACCACATGGCTAGTTTTACCAAGGCCTCCTCAAGGTATTTCTCTTTGGAAAGCAAAGATTTCCCTGAACAGGGCACAAGACAGAGTCCAGCCCCCCTTGGCTGGATGTCTTCACTGTGCTGTATTTATCCTGGTTTCAGTATATTAAGTTATCATGTTTCAGGACTCAAGACCAAGTCCCCCCCTGTATTTTATGCTCTGCAAGATACTGGAGGCTCACTTTTGAATTTCTCCCACTGTCTGAAATGCCCAGCCTTTCAGGGCTACCTGTCTGCATCTCATTTGTCGGGAATAGTTCAGGCTGGACTGATGTCAGGTAAATGCCAGCTCCCATGCCAGATTGGCCAGGAAGGACAATTTACTGTCTTTTTGGAGTAATGGGTTAAGAGAAATGTATTGGTTCTTGGAACCTATTTTTCACCAAGGTACTCTGAATAGTTTAGTTCTGACTCTACTCTGAGTCTGTTGGCAAAATCTTTGACTTGATTGCAATCAAGGCTTCACGTCCATGTTTGATTAACTCCCAAAGGGCTTGTCTTCTCTGCTGCTGACCTGGACCTTTCTTTGATGAAGGACCCATGTGCCATAGTAATTGTATGGGTGTAGTTCCTTGAGGAGACCTCCCTGGGGGGGGGGGGGGTTATACTGTTCTGCTAAACTCCTGAAGCATCTATGCAGGACCTGAATGGAGCCCAATTGGTTTCAGTTTTCTCATGTCCATTAGTTTGCTGTAAGTGAACCAGGATGGATCCATACCATGTACTTTTCTGACCTCTCGTTGTAGAAATTGCTTTTTTCTCTTTTATATTAAATTATAGCAGTGAAACCACTTTTAACATATTAAACTTCTCAGCATTTGCTGACAGCAGCATCTGT
>JAAGVU020000001.1:29180249-29195938 GCA_011763525.2 Mormyrus iriodes
CTTTTATATTAAATTATAGCAGTGAAACCACTTTTAACATATTAAACTTCTCAGCATTTGCTGACAGCAGCATCTGTGGTACAGCCATTAACGTATCCCTGTCGAAGAGTCCATACCACCCTGACAGCTTGGCATCGATTGGTACGCATCTCCAACATCTTTCAGATGCTCTCCAGACACCACCTGCATCTGGCCCCTGAGCCACTGCCCGTGATAAACTACCTTAGTGACATTTTTCTCCTTGACTGCACTTTATGGTACTCTTGCTAGTTGCTCATGTAACAGTACATTTGGGAGAGTTTGTTACACAATATATCTAAGTGCCTTTCCTCATTTTTACATTTATTCCTGTATATGATGTGATCTTATTAAATGAATGTAGAAACATAAGGTGTGAAAGTTTCAGATGGACTTTACTATAGTGTTTAGCTGCCTGTAAAAAGACTAAAGATTGCAGTAATTGGTAACCAAAGGACTTAGTCTGAATTACTAAATTCTCAGATGGGGGGAAAGTGCCTCAAAAGAGGTTTATATTTTTAAAAACTTGCCTTTGGTTTTCATAATAGCCTCAAAAAGAGGTAGCCTTTCAGAATACTTTTGTGAAGTTTCATTCTTTTGAGTAAACCAATGAATTAAAAAAAATTTAAATGTTATTTGCCAGTTGGCTAGCTTGTCTTGGGAGATTTAATGGAAACTTAAGATTAAACTGAAGATTAGCTGCATGGATATCCGTCATAAGAATTGCTTGAGGTAAAAATTAAAAGCACTTTTGACTCCAGGACATTGGAGAAGCCAAGCTAATGAGGCTGAGCATCAGAAAGGCCATTTTGGACGGGAGGTCCTCATTAAGCTGTTTGTTACTGTGGTGCTTTGCAGGGATGACTTCAGGATAACCAACATTTGGTTAATCATATCCACATTGTCCCACTAACCCTTTGTAAATTGCTTTTCATGTACAACAGTGTATAAAACCTGTACAGCCCATGTTACATCTTTATAAGCTGTTGTAACAAATTAAATGTTGATTTTTTAATAAGAATTAATGGAATTTTATTATTTGTACTCTATAAAAGATGGTTTGCAAAGTAGTTATATTTCTCTTTTTGATTATGGCTTTAATTCATTCATGTGTAGTAGAATACACATTTAAGTAAACTTGCTGTATGTTTATAAACATGAAACAAAAGCCACAGACAGAAAGCTTTTCACATATTTAGACTTCCAAAAAATATTCAAATTTTTCTACGGTCTGCTATCCTCCAGTTGGCCAGTGTAATCAGTGGGGTACCACAAGGCTCTACGTGGGGGCCATTATTGTTTCATTTATGTAAATAAATACTTGTGAATTATTTAGTTTGTTGGTTCAATTTGCAAATGACATTAAACAGTGCCGAAATGGAACATGTACATATAATTCTAGACTTAGGGAAAAAATGATGGCCGATTTAAAACCATAAACAAGATCTTTCTCTTAAAGAGTGTAGTCCAAGGAGGATGTGTCCTGGTTAGACCTCTTCTAAAACAGAATCTGGACTCTGGTCATGTTACATCAAAGAGTACATTCATATTGTTAAATTTGTGTTTACATTCATTCAAGAACAATCACAATGATTCCAGAGGATAAAAAAGCCTGCTGTACATGAATCGGTTAGAATCCCGCCAGTGTCCTGCAAAAACATTTTAGGAAAGGACACAACTCGAGTAGTTTGAAATCTAGAGGGCAACTGGAAAAGGTGACTGTACAAAGGCAGAAAATCTGGGGACTGATCAGAATGAGAATATTTCTTCACATGATTGTAGAGGTCAGGAATAACCTTTGCTTGTGGAGGTATTTGGCTATGTAATATCTACACAAAAAATAGTAATAAGAATGAATGTAGTGTTTATATTTTTCCAAATCGTCTAGAAGAATCAGCTTAGACAACACCATATCTATATCCACAATGATTCTACTGCTCACTTTTTCCAGTTGTATATAAAGTCAGTAAAAGCAAATCTTTAAATGTGGTGTTACAGAATAGTACAGTAATTACCCCCTTCACATTTGTGCTTATGGTTATTCGTGAGTTGACCATGAGCAATTAAGTGGGACTATTTTAGGAGCTCACTGAAAGACGCAAAAACTTGCAGATGACGCCTAAGCCAAAAACAATACTGAAAATGATGAGTATCACATAAAATCATGTAAATATTAGTAATGCATAATATTAGTGTAAGTACATACTATATCTTTAATAATAAAAGTCTTGGCTTTGGTGTGCCATGCGTCTTTGCTCCGGCAAATGTGAAAACTTGACATTTGTGGGGATTTTCCACCCCTAACCCTCGCAAATGTGAAGAGGTAACTGTAATATTGTTGAATATCTGTGACAAATAATTTTTGTAGTTAATTTCGTTTTTAAAGAGGTAAACTAGGGAGCTAGTTTTTCAAATACTTCAGCCCAAGTAGCCTACTGGGCCCCGGCAGGGATGGATGGGATGCTGGTTTCTACTCCGCTTAAAAACCTTGCCATTAAGATTAACGAGGCATGCTATTACAATGGCTTAAAATGATTTGTTTGGAAGGTGGAATATAGAAAATGTGTCTGTGTATTTAACAGAACAAAAATATCCAAAAACATAATTTCATAATACGCTACACTTCTGACCAGGATAAGCACACAGAAACCTCATTGAGCTTCACCATCACACTATCCAGACATTATACCGTGGTATATGGTACTTTGACTGCATTTTCAAAAGCAATTATATTCTGGTATTTTGAAATCTGGCCAATAAAATTGCCTTAGTGGCTGATCTCTTATTTGATGTTTGGCGACAAGGGACATTATGACAAAACGCTTCCTCCAGGTACTCCAGTTTCCCCTCCACAGTACAAAAACATGCTGAGGTTAATTAGAGTTACCAAATTGTCCGTAGATGTGTATGTGTGAGTGAATAGTGTGTGAGTGTGTCCTGCAATGGGTTGGCGTCCTGTGTTGTTTCCTGCCTTGTATCCGTAGCCTCTGGAATAGGCTCCAGACCCACTGCAAACCTGAATAGGACAATGTCAAAGTAATGTATGAGATGACTAATAATATCCTATATAAATCTTTAAAAATTCAAATGTGGATTACTTGCCATCAATTTTATAACTGTTCTTAAACTGAATTTTATTCTAATAACAAAAGTCGACCTCCCAGGCCTAATCTGTACTATAGTCAATCTGGCCTCCTAATCATCCCCTATATCATAAATTGGTGGATTCTCTCCTACCCCTTCACCACCTTAGCTGCTGTGTGGTGAGCGTTCTGGCGCAAAATGACTGCCGCCGCATCATCCAGGTGGGTGCTACACAGCAGTAGTGGTTGAAGTGGCTTCCCATTGGCTCTGTAAAGTGCTTTGAGTGTCTAGAAAAGCGCTATATAAATGTAACATTCATTCATTCAGTCCTGCTTCTAATCTTGCCATTGAAATGGCTTTGTACACTCTTAGAGCACCACCTGGTGGCTGCATTTTCTACTGCACCGTTAAACTGCCAAAGCCTCATTGTCGCTCAGTGTGCAGACCCACCGTGCTCGGTGTTTGTCCACGTTTCCCCAGCCTGATCCCATTTGGGTTCAGGGTATTTCCTGTATTTCATAACTTGCAGCTAATGAGCGTATAACTCAACAGAGGTAAAAGATTTATGTAGGCTTGGATTACTTATTCTTTCCTAGTTTTTTCACTCTACTATAACAGTGTCGGTATAATGTAATGACGTATACACTGATCAGCCATAAAACCACTAACAGGTGAAATGAATAACACCTGTCAAGGGTGTTATTGTATATTCGGCAAGTGACCAGTCAGTTTTTGAGGGTGATGTGCTGGAAGCAAGAATTTATTTTTTGTGGGGGCTCCCGGTATGCAGTGGTCAATACATACCAAAAGTGGCCCAAGGAAGGCTAACCAGCCAAGCAGCCTTGAGGTCATGGGCACCCAAGACTCATGATGCAAAGGCTGACCCATCTGGTCCAAACCCACAGAAGAGCTACTGTAGCACAAATTGCCAAAAAAGTTAGTACTGGCTGTAATAGAAAGGTGTCAGAACATACATACATACAGAACATACATCACAGCTTGCTGCGTATGGAGCTGTGTAGCAGCAGACCAGTCAGAGTGCCCATGCTGACGCCATGCTGGATCCTGGCATTCATGTGGAGGTTACTTTGACATGTTCCATCTACCTCAATATTGTTGCAGATAAAGTAAACCCCTTCATGGTGCCGGTATTTCCTGATTGCAGTGGCCTCATTCAGCAGGATAATGCTCCCTGCCACACTACAAAAATTGTTCAGGAATGGTTTGAGGAACATGAATGAACATGCTGACTTGGCCTCCAAATTCCCCGTTCTCAATCCGATTGAGCATGTATGGGATCTGCTGGACAAACAAGTCCGATCCACGGAGTCCCCACCTCACAACTTACAGCATTTAAAGGATCTGCTGCTAATGACTTGGTGCCAGATACCACAGGACACTTTCAGAGATGCGCTTACACAAATGCATGTACGCTACTGTTCACAAGTTTGGGGTCACTTAGAAATTTCCCATTGAATAGCCTTCATTTTTCAGAAAGTCAATAGACTGATGAGTATCAGAGGAAAGTTCTTTGTTTCTGGCCATTTTGAGTCTGCAGTCAAATCCATAATTGCTGATCCTCCAGACACTCAACTAATCTGAAGAAGGGCACTTTTATTGCTCCTTCAATCAGCACATCAGTTTTCAACTTTGCTAACATAATTTCAAAAAGGATTTCTAATGATCAAATTTGCCTTATAAAATCATGAACTTCCATTAGCAAACACAACCTGTCCTAAGCTTATGACTGGGTAGGGGTTATGGTTGTCATGTTGGGATTAGAGTTTTCCCCTTAGAAATGAATGGAGAGTCCCCACAAAGATATAATTACAAACGTGTGCTTGTCTGGGTGTGTTGTAACCCGGGCTTTCTAGGATCCCTATTTAATTGGGACAGCCTCGGACTGAGGCTGTTGTGGGAATTTGAATAATGTCCGCTAGAGGGCGCTTCTGTGCGCTCCCTTAGGATAATTTATAGAAGACACCTAGTTTGGTCTTAGAACATGGACAATGCATTAAACTGGTTGCTATTCGCCACTGCAAATATAAGAACATATCTTGCTGTAAAATAACAATATGATAATGATTTTTAACACGCTGCTTTACAAATGTAATTAGTTTAAATAGTGTGTTCTTATTCATTATGATTAAAATCAAACCCCCTTTTCATAAATCTCCAGTGACACTCCTTACTGAAACTATATACTGAAATTTGCCACAATATTACGTTTTAAAATGTCCACAAGATGTAACACATCTTGCTGGCATCCCAGCTGAAAAAAAAACTGTATTGCTTGATCTTAATCTTGGATTATTTGTTAAATCTCAGACTTATTCCAAGACAGCTCCCTATACATGCAACACAGCTGTGTTTGGTTTTGGTTTGTGCCCGAGGCTGGAGATGTCTGTATTGGTTTTGGTGGTGTGGGGTTTTGACTGTATTCCTGTTTCAAATGAGCAAGCAGTCAAATGACACCAGCAGTGAAGGAAACTGAAGCAGGGATCATTTCCCCTATTTGGGAAAAAAGTCAATTAAGACTTTTTGAAGGAACCAGACAAAAGCAGCTTAGTTTCCATATGACAAAAAACAACATTAGGAAGCAAGGCAGTCAGTGTTAGCTAAAACTAAAACTAAGAGAACCAGTAAAAAAAATATTTATTGATTCAAATATAAAATTTAGCCTTTGAGAAAAACAAATATTACATTGTTTTAAAGTATTGCCTTTAAAAATACTGCTAAAAAAGTCGATTGTTTTGTTTTTCTCTTTTTGAGGTCATAAAAGGAAGTGTGGTGCTTGGGAACATTTTGAATACAATAGTGTTGTGAACAGGTCTGTGGTGCAGAGCTGAATGGGAAGTTTCAGATTAGTGAGAAAATGCCCCCATTCGGTCTGGCTGCTTTCGTTCACAGATGAATACATAAAACACTACGACAAAACACATAAACCTAGACTACTAAATGAACTGGTTTGGAAATGCACTGACGTTACACTATAATAAGAAAGATCCCATGTTCAGAAATATTTTACATTACTTTTAATAACTATTCATTTTAATTCGAAAATTGGAAATAAATCCAAATTAAAGATGAAAGATTTCCACCACCTGCTATTTTAACCCGATAAAAATCAGTTGAATCTTTATGATGCTGTTCACTTAAGAATTTGGCATTAAGTATGTTTTATCTAAATTGGGTACAGTGGGGATAAAAAAAAATTGTTCCAAATTGATTCAGTTTTAATCCGTTCTTCTATAGAATTGGCCTGTGTGAGCAGCACCGTTGTAAGTTTGGGTCTACTCATAGCCCCCTATTCAGTGCCAATTTGTTGGAGCTCATGCTGGTGAAAACAGGGTTTCGAGTCGGGGGACAGGCACAAACGGTCGTCTACAGGGGCGCCATAAAGAGGGGGACATTAGGACGATTTATAAATATTTGAAACATAATTGAATTGGTCTGGGTTAGGGACCCAATATGATATGCTTTCATGGGGTCCTAAACCTTTAGGGTGGTCTGCACCTATGAACAGAGTGTCTGGCCTTCTTGGATTCTTTGAGTGGGGAAGGAAGACGCTCCATCTGTGGGTTACTGGGGGACTTAAACACTCACGTAGGTAATGACAACCAAACCTGGAAGGGTGTGATTGGGAGGAACAGCCTGCCTGATCTGAACCCCAGTAATGCTCTGTTATTGGACTTTTGTGCTAGTCAAAATCTGTCCATAACGAATGCTGTGTTTGATCATAAGGGTGCTCAAATGTGCACCTAACACCAGGATACCCTAGGCCATCGATCAGTGATCAATTTTATAGTCGTATCATCACATCTGTGATCATCTTGGATACCCAGGTGAAGCGCGGAGCTGAGCTGTCAACTGATCACCATCTGGTGTTGAGTTGGATCAGACTGTGGGTGAAAATGCCTGACAGACCTGATGGACTCAAACATATAGTGATGGATTCTGAGGAAGGCTGGAGACCTTTAGCCTGAGTAGGCCATGTTCTCTGCCTCTATTGCTAAGGCAGCTGTGCAGAGATGTGACTGTAAGGTTGTTGGTACCTGTTGCAGCTGCAGTCCCCAAATCTGGTAGTGGACACCAGTAGCAAAGGGAGCTGCCAGGCTGAAGAAGGAGACCCAATCAGCTTAGTTAGCTTATGGGACACTGGAGGCAGCTGAAAAGTACCAGCAGGTCAGGTGGAATGCAGCACTAGCACTTGCAGAAGCGAAAACTCAAGTGTGGGAGGAGTTTGGAGGAAGACCATGGAAAATGGCTTTTGGTCAGCCTTGAAGAGATATCTGCAAAGTGTCAGGCAACTCCTGAGGAGGAAGCAGTGCTTTGCCCATGCAGATTACCATGCAGGTCATCCCAGTCTGACAGATAGGGGACCGGAGGGATCACACTCCTCAGCTTCCCTGGGAAGACATATGCCAGGGTATTGGAGAGGAGGATATGTCCATTGGTTGAACCTTGGATGTAGGAGGAACAATGCAGATTCCGTCCTGGCTGTGGGACACTGGACTAGTTCTTTACCCTCACAAAGATATTGGAGGGTTCATGGGAGTTTGCCTAAGAAGTTTACATGTGTTTTGTGGAAAAGGCATATAATTGTGTCCCTGGGGGGTCCTGTGGGGGGTGTCTCAGAAGCATGGGGCGCTGGGCCCACTGTTACAAGCCATTGGGTCCCTGCACTACTGGAGCGAGTGTGGTTCACATTGCTGGCAGTAAGTCAGACACGCTCCCAGTGGGTTGCCATCTTTCACTGATTCTGTTCATAATTTTTATTTTGCATCTTTGCTTTACATAAATGATGTGGCCCGTTGGCTTCATGGAGCAATGACTTCCAGCAATGGGGTGGTTTGAGGCCATGGTTCTCAACCAGAAAAGGGTGGATTGCCCCCTCCAGGTCAGGGATGAGTTATCGCCTGAAGTTGAGGAATTTAAGTATCTCAGGTCTTGTTTATGAATGATGGGAGAATGGAGAGGAAGGTTGACTGGTACATCGGTGCAGCATCAACAAATATGTGAATTTTGTACCAGTCTATCATGGTGAAGAAAGAGCTGAATTGGAACGTGAGGCTTTCAGTTTACCATTTGATGTATGTTTCTCTGCTCACCTATGGTCACAAACTTTGAGTAGTGACGATAGAACAAAGTCATGGATAGAAGCAGCAGAAATGAGCTTCCTATGCAGGGTGTCTGGGCTCAGCCTCAGAGATAGGGTGAGGAGCTCAGACATTCTGGAGGAACTCAAAGTAGAGTCACTGTTATTCCATAATTGAAAGGAACCAGCTGAGGAAGTTCAGGCATCTGGCTAGGATGCATCCTGGACACCTTCCTGGGGTGGTGCTTCGGTCATGTTCATCTCGACGGAGACCCCAGGGCAGACCCAGGACAGACTGGAGAGATTGCATCACTCAGCTGGGTTTCAGAGGAGCTGGAGGAGGTGGCTGGGGAGAGGGAAGTCTGGGCATCTCTGGTTGGACTGCTGCATCCATGACCCTGACTCAGATTAGGGGAAGAGGATGGATGAATGGATGCATAGAGAATAACTGAGCTGTGTGGCAGGTCTTCAGAGGCTGTTCATCAACAGCCACAACAGCAGGAGGCACAATGACTATACTTTGTGGGGAGGATGCGGGTGGCATCCACATGGCCTTCTCCTGAGATGTCTTCTCGTACCCCCTTAAGGACCCACCCTTCTGGGCCGTGCCACTGGTCCAAGGCATCAGGAGGCGGATATCAAAGCACGATGGCTACAAAGGCCAGAAATCAACCGCAGAACAGCAACTGTTTCTGGTAGTGGCAGGTATGTGAAGGTTGGGTTACATCCTGCCTCTCATGATAATGTAAAACGAGGACATCGCTGTAAATGATGAATCAGTCTGGCATACGTTTTTTATTCTGCATACAGTTAATGGACAAGCCACAAAAACTCAAAACATGAACAAAATATATTTACTGGCAATACTAATAGCAAAACCACTAAAACAGACTCGGATTATTCAATCCATTTCTGGAGAAGTCAAGCAATTCAGAAGTTGTTCTATGAATATGTGTCCTGTCTGTGAGGATGGGGGAGGAGGGTGCATGTCATGTGAAGAAGTTGCTCTTTAGTGAGGTCACCACACTGGTGCCGGGGAGTGAGTGACACATACTGGTTGAGATGTAACTGCAGCACTGATGTTGCTAGGTGACCACTTCAGCAGAACAGGCCAGAAGGTCTCAGCCTTAATGTCAGCATAGTTCCTGGTCTCTTTCTGCAGACCAGGCTAGTATGCTCACAAAGGAAGTGAAAACACTGTGAGAGCACTGGGCTGAGAGGGGTGGCCTTTTGGGCTGGAGGGGAGACTGTCAAAGTCTCCATCAGGAAGAAAGGGGCATTAAATCATTACACAGGAATATTAAGTAGATGAAGTTATATTAATACTATTCATCATTTAAATGGCATCTACAGTTTGGTCTCCACATCCAGACTCCTCCTTCCAGGAAAGAAGTGGAAGCTTTATAATGAAGGGTAACAAGTCCAGTCCTGGAACACGAACCCAGAGCTGTATGGAGGGTCACAGCAGCAGCTGAACGGAGGTTCAAGGAATTCAATCACCTACTGAAAAGCCTGACAAGGGATCAACAGAGCCGGCTGCAGTGACTGCAGTGTTGATGCGTAGAGTAACCTTTAAAACATAGCACAACATATCTGGATTCAAGCTGCCTAGACAAGCTGTTCTCCGCTTTCCATTTAATGTGTATTTCTTGTTCTTATACTTTACATTCTGTTATCAAAGGTCACAGGCATGACTATGACAATGGAGGAAAATGTGGAATGTGGAAATAAGGTAATCCAGCCTGTCCACCCTACCATTGAACCACATTACATAAAGGCACGAAAATTATCTGAGCCCAGGGAGTTTCCATCAGGACTTGAAGTTTGGCTTCTCATTCTAATAGTTTAAGGATAATATTTTAAAGGTAAAATCATGTAAAAACTCATTATCATCTCTCAGTTAATTAGAAAAAACAGCACATCCCTGGTTTTTGAATAGACAATATGCACCTGTTGATGGAGTTGGATGTGTAACATTGAGACCCAGAAGGCTTGCTTGTCAGTCAAGTGTCACTTTCCACCCTGCATTATTAGAAGGGATACATTCTCCCTGCAGACAGACTATATCTATCCCTGGGGGATAAGGTCAGCCTCTGTGAAGTATAGAGTCAGATTAACTGCAGAGCTGACTTCAAATACTGCCTAAGAACCAGCCTTAACCGTAAGGAAAGAGGAGGAGTAAGTTTTGGCATCTATAATCATCTCACAAAGGATGTGATGTCACAATGGAAGTTTTTGTGGCAGAGACATGCCAACACCAGCTGATTATTATCACCTCTTCACTTTTTCCACTGCTTGTTACATATTCATAAATTATGAGTCATTTGGTTATTTACACATCTAAGCAGCACCTAAATGGTGCTGCGAAAATGAAATGTGAATTGGCTAGAATGTGTCATAAATGTAAGAAAGCACACACGTCACGGCTAACCTGCTGTCGGCGGTTGGGTCAATGGCTTGCAGCAATCGCCGCGGAGACCAGCAGATGACCATCCCGCCGTATCCGATACCAAACGGGTCACCTTAACGTCAGGTCTCTTTCGCTCATCACTTTAAATACTACATGTACTAATGTGGCTGATCTGTCAGTGGTTTGATCAGTTTCTCGTCTAAAAAAAAAAACAGCTGGCATAACCGCCTTCCGCTAGTTGTCATTTCTGGCATAGCCTCAGGAAAAGATCAAATTTGACTTAAAGAAGTGCAAGTCACAAACGTACTCCAAATAGAGTTCATACAAACTGATCACGTGTGGAAGGTAGAAAGCATGCAAGAGCTCGATTTTTTTAGAAAGAAATCTAAGAAGGTTTACCAAGACACTGTTGGGACAATGTGCTGCTCAGCAGGGTGGTACTCTGTGCTTGTGATCAGAATGACTGCGGCCAGCAGACTGATGCCACCTGTGCATTTGCACAAAGCCCATAGCATCAACTGTTCCAGGGTTGGCTAACCCTGCACTGTGACCCCCAAAACTTACTCTCAACTGTGTGTGAGACTTATTAATAAGATGGGATAGTTGAAAATATCCCAAGGAAATGAATACAGAATCACTATTATACTAATAATTTTGCCCTTTTGGAAAGTACATTAGATACACTCAAAATCCTATGTCCATTTTCCAGCACAAGCTAAATAGGTGTGTCTTCCAACTTTAATGAAGAACTATTAAAAATTAAAATAATAGGAAATGGAATGATAAAAAAAAAAAAAAACTTACCTGTCATACCGCAAGGATTCGTCACCGTTAGCATAATACAATATAATGCAATATGTTGAGTACCGTTTCAGATTTTATTTTTGACAGCATACATCTATGCTTACTGCAGTTCCATATTAAAACATTTTAAAATAAACACTGCCAAAAAAAAAAGCAAACTATGTTTAACCATTACAACACAACTACATTCCCCACTCTATCATACTTTACCACAGGTACCATCTTGAAGACTAATAATCACACGCTAGTCAGCTAATGTCCCAGAATCTTACAATGTGACAGATTTCTCTTTTTTGGCAACTTCCATGAAACGAGAAAATACGCGCGGACGCATTGTTCTTTTGGACAACAAGGCAACAATTAAATAGAAACTGATCATACGCCAGAGAATACAGAGCTGTCCAATGTCCTGTGCAATAAACACCTCTGAAAAGTCACACCATAAACTCTGCTACTGTATATGCAAGTGTGATATTACATATATTTTCACAGCTTAAGAGCCTTGTAAAAAAAAAAAAAAAAAAAAAAAAAAAAAAGAGAAATATATAAGCAACACGATAGGATAAAAAGCACTAGAATTGTCTGAAGCGGTGTGGGAGTGGACAGACGGCTCTGAGATCACCATCTCCAGGGGTACAGTAAGTCACTCTGCTCTCGCCGATCATACAGCTGAAGCTTAGCTCCCTTGAGCCAACACCCGATCCTCGATGCTGGAGCTCCACCCATAGCTCTGCTCTCCGAATGGCTCGAGTGGTTAAACACTATTAATGCCATCCAGCTCTGGACACGCTAGCTCCTTCCTTACTGAATGAAGGTCACTGGGACCCTATAAATAAACCACACAACTGTTTGTTAACCCAGCTTTGTTAATACTGTAGTACCAATGATGTTACCTCCTAAAACTCTGATTTATGCCCCGTGAAACCCATTTTTCCAGCAAACAATTTACCGATAACCTGGCAATGGCTTATATAGATTATGAAGGCATCAAATCCTTGTTAGGTACAGGACAGTAATACCATGCCCAAGTTATTCGTAAATAACATTACTTGAAACCTGAAAAATATCACCCAATGAAAATCAGCTGTATAAAGCCTCCACAGCTGAAGAACCTCTGGACTGAAGAAAGTAGTAGATCGCAATGAGATAGAGGAGTCAATCAATGGGAAAAGGCTTGGAAAGGATCTCTAGGGCTCATCAGAAGGTATTGCCTGCAAGTTCCCTCCATTTCCTGTCATACACTTATACCTACTGATCCATTTCAAGTGGTTTATTTCAGAAAAAAAGTTATTACTTACTGCAAATGTGTCTTTGAGGCAGGCATTTCAATGAGAACCTGAGACCAACATAAGTAGAGTACACAGTGTGGAAAAGCCAAGAAAGACATCACACAACTTTGGTGAAAAGGTCCTCACATTTCAAGAGCGATGAACTCTGTCATTTGCCCGACCTATACAACCTCACAAGGCCTCTGCTCCTCACTCATCCATCTTCTGTGATCTAGAAGTCAACGCCCAGTCACCATCTTAAGGTTTTCCTGTACCAAAACCATGTCTCTGACAGCCACCTCCAGCATAGATGGATCTTGTGGAACAGTGTTTCCAGGGTACATGATGCAAGTCCCCTGCCCACCTAATAGTATGAGAATTTTTTTAATGGCAGAAACTATACTACTGTGTATCAAGCTTCAACAATCTCAATATGGCTACACCCACATTCAACCCAGTCAGAACTTTCACCCCACACTAATTCTACTAACATCAAAATAACCACTTCCAATCACTTCACCTTTGTCTTGGTGTTCACAGTCATATTTCCTGGAGAAATCCAATCTGGTGGAGAGAAGAATTTCTGCCATATACATACTTAACCAAAGTGAGCTTCCATCTCCCTCACTGCATCCCAGCTCTGCTATTTCCCAAACTCTTTCCCGGGGAAATTAAGGAAAAGGGGGACGGTACAGATACAAAAACCCATCCAATACTGCATAGCATCCAGCGGATTGATCCGACATGGTGTCCTGTTGACCAGTTCACAAGATAATAGCAAGGCTTCTCGTAAGGGAGACTTTGGCTGCTTGCTAGCAAGAAAAGCTTTCTGCATGATTAGTTCTAAGGTCCCGTGCTGTAGTTACAGTACTGTGAATGTTACCTAGTGACATCAGTGCAGTTTTTAATCACTACATTCATTATGTGAAGGTATGAAAATAAAATAATGTTATTCCAAGGGTGGCACAGTGGTTCATTGAACAGCACTGTGGCCTCTCATCTCCAGGGTTTTGGATGTTGCCATGGTCTCCCAGCTTTGCTATGGTTACCTCCCAAGGCACAATGTCATACCTGTGTCTCTAAATTGCCCAAAGTCTATGACTGGGAGTGTGTGTGCCCTGCGATGGATTGGTGTTCCGTTCAAAAATTAAAAAGCTTAAGTGTTTCCAGTTTTTTTCATAGGTTTTAAGAGAAAAAAAAGTATATATTTCATATATAGGCTGTCCCTGACTTACAACCTATGCGACTTTCAATGATTTGCACATATGACTTAAGTTTTCTTTTAAAAATTAAGTAAATGTATGTAAAAATACATTTTGGGCAGCAGTACACCCAGCAGCATTAAGCTACCAGTTCATGCTGCACACCACACCCATACAATAGTTGTCACGGCAAAGTATAGTGCGACCTTCCCAGCCTCACATGCATCTCCAAGTCTCATTCTCATGCCTAAAAGTAAGTGCACCTATCCAATTCCAACATACGTCCATTTCTGCATATGGCTTGTCTGTTGGAAAGGAATTGAGTCGCAAGTTGGGGACAATCTATATATTTTGCTGAGCAAAAATGAAATTATTAATTAATTAATTGCTTGTTTGGTAGTCATATCATGAGAAAGTATATTTCTAAATGCACAAGACCTTGAACTGTAGCCTGTTAAACAACTAACTTCCTAGATGGCTCAAAACTGTCATGTGACCAAAGTGTCCCTAGCAAACCATCATATATGTACTATTAGCAACCCAGACTGTATTCTTACTCAACTGGTATCTTGCACTTATGGTATAAGTACTTAACAGTCTCTGATAGCTATTCTGAGAGTAAATAGTGGAAAGGAATACAAACGTTAAAGAACAGAAGACCTCAATATTTCCCAAGCACCTGTTAAAATAATGGCTTCTCCCCACCAGCCCCACAATCTCAGAAGGGCAAAATGATGCTGGAATCAGAGTTGATACCCAGTGCTTTTAAAACAAACGCCTAACAGTTAGACTACATTAAAACAATAATTCAGACAGTAATAGTGCAATGTTACATTATGCAGACAAGAAAGATTAACAAACGTGAATAACCAAAAGCAGGAAATTGGTTCTGTTATTCTTCACAAAGCTCATGCTAAATGCTGCCTTTGCTGATCAAGTCAGTACAGGGAGACACTACAATCAGCTTCACAACGCTGTTTTTGAACGAGACCCCTACGCTCTGCAGATCACTTTCGAAAGGCCATCCTTCTGCCTGCAAACGAGCAACACAAGAGTCCTTCTGACTTCTGTCTTCTTAGGTGTCTCCGTCATCCACTGCGCACCTGCAGAAATCTCTTTTTGCTGACTGCAATAAAAACCTGAGATTGTATTTGTCATCGAGCTAAAAAGAAAACACAAAAGAAATGCCTAAATTTGGATTTTGTGAGGTACTGGATTTTTTTTTTTTTGCTACTTAGGCACGATGGAAGTCAGTTGGAAGAAACGCTGTATCTAGAGTCACATTCGATTCTGTGCTTCAGCCTTATGTATAAAAGTTTGAAGCAGACTGCAGTGGTGTGAAGCATTCACCCATGAGTGAAAGGGCAGGTTCAGTCTTCAGCTAAGGTCAAACCCAGTTACTGCCTACAACAGAAAGAACTTCAAAGGAGGATAACTTGGGTCGGACGAAACGAAGACCTTGTTAAGTCTCGGAGCCCTTTCAGGACACCTCGATGACCTCCATGCTGCCAGAGAAGCTGGTCTGGCTGCCCACCTTGCCCAGCTCCTCCCTGGACCGGCTCTCTGCCATACCATCCCCAAACTCCATTTGGCAGCTCCGTCGTTTCAGCTGCTTCTCAAAGGGGCTCTCTTCATGCCAACTACGCCGTGAGTCACCGCGGTCGCCATTCTTCTGTCGCCTCTGCACCGCCTCCAGGCCGGCACTGCAGCCGTAGGCAGGGAAGCCCGCTCCGCCTCCACTGAACACGGCGGAAGCGGAGTAGAAGCGGGTTGACTCTGAGAAGTACCAGCTGCCTGCCAGTGAG
>JAAGVU020000001.1:29209914-29226636 GCA_011763525.2 Mormyrus iriodes
TTTTCAAAATGAGGATAAATTCTGTAGAATCTAGAATTTAGAACAGAACACGTAAAATACATATAGGGATATACATAACAGAAACAGTGCATAGACTAGACCCTGTTCCAGACAGTGGCGTACAATCTAAGCACTGCATGACAACTCTAACCCTTTATCCTGATTTTAACAAGGTTTTACTCTGAACATCGCACATTTCTGAAATCGAACCTCTCAGACACACTTAAAGTCAGCCATGTCATACACATGGGAGAATCATAAAATAAAAATGATTAAAAGCTGTAAACGCATACAGTATGGCCGCAAGCTTCATTCCAAGCCCAGGTAATTCATCTTCAAAAGCTGCTAAGGCTGCCTGTCACCTAAGGCCATCATAAAGGTCAAAATACACATGCCAGAGTCTTCTCACTACTCACTCAAAGCTGAACAGCCCATTACCAGGCAGTCTGACATTACCGATAAAATAATAATAATGGCATAAAATAAATGTGGATTGTAAGCAGCATCATCCATCAGGCGAGAAGGCGGGAGACCAGGCAGAAAGCCCGTGGTCTCGCTGTCACCTGGCAGGATATGGGGCAGAGCCACTTTAAGACACATCCCGTCATTCAGTTTGGTACAACAGCCAGAGGATTATATAAGGACATCACACTGGTGCACCAAAAAAAAAATGTGTGTGTGTGTGTGTGTGTGTGTGTGTGTGTGTGTATATACACACATATACATATATACATATATATACACACACACATATACATACACATACACACACACACACACACACATATATATATTGTAGAACCCAAGTTTGTGAGCAGAGGGACCGCGTTTCCCGATTCCCTGGGGGGGGGAGCGATTCATCCCTGTCAGGGATTTCTGCAGACTCTCGGTCAGTCTGATATGCTCCTGATAAGACCCTCCTCAGAGGAAGCTTTGCCATTTCCTCGTATCTTGTTTACAACTAAATCACGGTGGAAATTTACCAGAGGGATACATTTCCGTGGTCTCAGGAGGTTTTGAAAATACCGCAAGATCTCTCCCAAGCGCCCCCCCCCCCCAGAAAAAACAAAAAAATACATCTTTATTAGTATCTCATTCTAAAAGATGACGTTAAGCTTTTTTCTTTTTTTTTTTTCTTTTAATGAGAAACTGAAAAAGGTCTGTTTATAGTTTTGGTTGTTCTATCTATTTCTGTGTTTTGCTCATGGATGGTTTCCAGACCAAAGCACATGTTCTTTCCAACCTCAACAAGCTGAACATCAAATGAGGCTGCAGCTGTGCCTATCAATCCAAGAATACTGATGTGTGAATAAAGGCTTTAGGAGCGGAAATAAAACTACAGCAAAATACACCCACTAGCTTGTATAATAAGGCCTGGTTACACAAAATTAAGGCAAATATAGTGACGATGATGAGTATGAAGAAGAAAAAGAAATGTCCTAAACACTTTAATACACAATTTATAATGAACTATTTTCTGGTTAAAACTAGATATTTTACAGCAGAGTACCAGATGCAGATATGTACATGAGGTTCCTTTCTGGCTAACACTGATTGTGTTAAAATTAAAAACAAAACAATAAAGGGGTCGAACATTAACATGTTCGGCAGGCTCAGGAAAGGCACCGGGAAAGGCGGCAGAAAAGTTCCCACACCTCCATAGGCAATCTGTGACTCGTGTCTGTTGCCCCCCAAGGCATTAATGTCAATAAATATCTCCTTGCATATAAAGTCCTCCCTTTAATGAGTCTCAGTAATTTAATGTAATTAAATTATATTAATATTTAGTTATATTAAATATAATTGAAGCATATTTACTTATATTAAATGATTCATCTCCCATAACACTAATCAACATGTTATTAAATTATTTTTTTCATACTTCAGCCACACCAACAGACTTACAGCCACTCCAAATTATTTCAATCTCACAATATGCATATGTTAGTTGTTATTAATTAATTATATCTCTACATTTAAACTAAAATCTAAACTTTTACGTAACTGACGCTTTCAAATACAGGTCAGTTTGGGTGTACACTGAATTTCGCCCATGAAAAATGACCAAACATACTGCCGCTTGAACTCTCGGCATTTGGTGGCAGTTTAAGTGAGACAGACTGCACAGGGAAGCTGGTAATGTATGGATGGTGGTGCCGGGATAAAAGTCTGTAACTAGTACCACATACTAACGTTAAAAGCTCCCTTGTGGCTTGTAAGTAATGAACTTAAGTCGTTTCTTTTAAATTGTTCTTTAAGTATTTAAATTTCAACTACTGCAACTAGAAAATAAAATTTTCAGAAGCACAATAATCAACAGCATTAATGAGATTTATTACCATCGACACTGGCATATGGAAATCCACCGAATTTAATTCCTGTTTAACCCCACACTGACACAGGGGACTAACTCAGGGACACATTTTTATCCCGTTCCTCTCTACGACACAAAAGCGAAATCTTTTCACATTTTCCAATCTTCTTTCATTTCACATGCGCAAAATAAAACAGCCAAAATCACCTTGAATGAAATTAAGAAGTTGTTTTGTAAGGACACTGGATGATTTTCGGATTAACATTTTACCAGCGGAGTTTCTCTATAAGAAGCCCTGCTTTCCATCGCTACCGCCGGCTCGGTGTCAAGCGGTTCCTCTTATGTATCCCGCACAATTAAAGGCATCGATCCGATCCCCCAAGCTGGGACACTGTGTTACCCCGATCTCCCGGCCGGGACACATGCGAGGCCCCTCGGCAAAGTACGACTTTGTCATTCTGAAAATCAGGGAAAACTTACTGTAAGAGAGCCGGCGGCCTCCAAAGTGCGTCTCCTCATCGCGTCCTTATGGTCGGGAGGGGGACAAATAAACAAAAATGTATATACAAAAAAAAAATAAACTGAAAGGAAAAATGGTTTACTGATCACTAAACTTCAACCAAGAGATGAGGTCATCGGGATAAAAATAAAAGGATGGCGTCATTTGAAACCAGTCCCACTCCGAATGAATCAACAGTCTTAAAGGCGCAACGCAGAATTTGGCTCAGAACACGCATTCATTTTACTCCAGAAGGGTCTATTCCTTCGCTAGCAATAGCGTAGAAATATATATTTACGTATTCCCATTACTTTAGCTACTCACACTAGTGTATCTATAAAACGTAAACTTGAAATCGGCTGTTAAGTAAGTATGAGAAAATCCCGGGGCGGAGCGGCGGCAGAAGCCCCGGAAAGCGCTATTCTAATGACCCGCTCGCTGTGACCGCACTTGTTTGGAGCGTTTCCAGCTTCGGCCGGAGCCAAGTCCCCTTTAACCCTTCCCAGCCTGGCCTTTTTGGTGTGGGCTGCAGGTTCCCTCTAAAGCACGTAAAAACAGAAAAACAAAAATTTACTTTGCTTTGGATGCGTGACCAAGAATACGTATCTTGTATACGTATTTCGTAGAATATTTGTCATATATAATAAACCTGGCAGTATATGAATTCTGCAGTATATATAGACTACTAAATTTATAATCAGACATACTAGTTTTGGTATATATTTGTCATCAACGGCTGCCTTTTAGTTCATTGTTAAAGGAAACTCTAATGAGTTTAATAGTTTGAAATGCCATTGTTTAGTGTGTTTCTTTCATTTCATGTATGCTAAACCTGCCGTGAATTGAACTACTGCACACCCAGCTGTGTTGATGTAGGAAAGCTGTGTACACTTAAGTAATAGTTTGGTGAGGAAGTACTTTAACTGAATGAGAAATATTTTATCGCTTGACATTTAGTATCAGACTCTTGGAATACTATTTGTAAATTGCTTCAATTTCAGCCTTACGATACATATTTACCCTTGATTCCATGACGTCACTCATACAGCATAAATTTGTATTGCATTTAAGGTAAATGAATGGTAACACCCAACAGTGACTTTGCATAGTCCCTTAAATACCAGTAAGGCTGGAACAGTATTTCAGTTGCCTGCCAGACAATGTGCACCTCCCACAACTATGTACAATGATTTAAACAAAAGACAATGCTTTTCATGTCATCTAACATTGTTCCATGAAAAGGGAAAAAACACACATAACCACAGGACAGCAGAAGCCTTCTTGGGACGTATAGAAAAAAATCATCCAAGTCCCCAGTTTGTCAGTGAACCATTTCAGCTATTTGGATTTTCTGAAAAAATTCCACCTGTAGTTGGGACACCTTTAATAAGGCAAGATATCATCTCAGTCATACAAGGTAAACTTTAATGTCACTAAAGGAATATGTCTGAATTTTTACTTAATAGTAAAACTAGAACACTAACTTTTTAGCCATCCGTCCATCTTCCAAACATATTTCTAGTACATGGCCTCAGTGTGCAGTGTGAATGTAGAAAACAGGCCAGTCCATCTCAGGCCACTGAAGTTTTCTTTCCCAAACTGCAGACCATTTCAGTAAAATCTGTAAGCACTTTGTCTACATAATATCCAGAACTCTCCAGACATCACCTGTAAACTGTACATGACACAGATAAACCATATTAGTCAGTTTTTAAAGGCACATATTATCAATAATGCTTATTTTATTTGACATTATATATGTAATATGTTTTATAAAAACATAATTATTAGTATAGCTACTATATATATATATATATTAGTATATATAGCTATCTAATAAACACACACTATAAATGTATCTGTATATAAATGCATATATGTATATACACACACCAGGTGAGACTAGACAGACAATGTTCAATAGTTGGTACTTATTTTCCATCCACTGTTTTCAGTAACTGCTTATCTATTCATGTTGATAAAGATGTCAGGCATCTCATAAAATGAGACACACTGGAATGCCAGAGAATAGCAAGGCACTTAATTAGATGCACATTCTCACATAGTCACACAACAGCAGAGGCACCACCTCACCTAGACTGCATTCTTTGAATGATAGAAAAAGGATTACAACATCACAAGAAACTTTCCAGTCTACATACAATAGAGGACAGCTAGGTGGCGTAAAGCTGAACACTGCACAGTGTTTATATTTGTTAAATGGTACATTTTTGACTAAGCAATAGATTCTGTGAATTCTAGGGACTCTAATCATCCTGACGTTTGGCTGTCCAAAATGAGTTTTAAAGGGATCACAGGACATGAATAAGTACCCCGAAAAGTACCCTGGGCACAAGTCACATAACTGCATGTGTTTGGGTCACAGGTGGAAACCAAAGCACCCACTGGAAACCCAGGAAGAAGCTAGTGGGTGAACCCTGGATAGGAAGTCAGTCCATCACTGGGCACAAGGCAGGGTGCACCCTGGATGAGCAGGCAAACAATGAATTGGTGTATTCTGTATTTCAGAATCAGATGGGATTTCCCAAGATGATGTTTTGACAGTAATAGATTCTTTTCAAAATTAGAAAAGATCAGTTTATTTTAAATCTGAATTCTGGTATTTCACTGGTGGTCCATATGCCTCACCAAAAATACTACTAAGATTGTAGAACATGCATTTCTGTTTGATGGGCAGAGGGACTTCCAGGGCCAGACCTGTGGGCCACATTGAACCCAAAATATTTCGTGAATTTCACATGACTTGCCCACTGCTTCCCCACCTCTGCCCCATCCCAATATTCCCACAACAATGGTGGGCTGTTGTTTTCCTGCCAGATGTTTGTGCCCCAATGCCTGTGAGATTTCTCAATGCACCCTATTGTGCTCTGTGGCCATATTTACCATGGCAATCATCAGATTGCTTCGCTCTTGTGAAAGGTCCACTCAGAGAGTGCCTGACCAGCCTTTTCTCACGTGCATCGGTATTTAAAAAAGACATCTGGGGCACTATCACTTTAACAGTGACTTTCATCCAAAACAAAAACTATCTTCATGAACTTTGCATTATCTCATACTAAGACTGTAACTTATATAAAATGAAGTATACGGTTATGCTATATTATGGACAAATTCTTATCATTGCCTGTAAAAAAAAATAAGAATTAGACATAAGCAACTTAAATATCAAAGAGTCTAGTTTGCCAAACCCAAAAAAACAGAAAACCAAAACAGTTATGAGAGATACAATTTCTAAGTTTTGCCCGCGTTAGCGTATATTATTTGCATTTTCGACAACTGGAGGAACTGGAGGAACGGGAAACATTTGCAGCATGCAACGGAAAACTTCAATACCCATAAGTCTGAGAGCGCTTGACCTGTGTGACGTGATCATAACAGGAAGTGACGAGGTAAAATAAAAGGATTGCGAGGAATGTTGTTGACATGCAAGAAGCAGCCAGATATATCGTATATCTTTCGTGTCCAATTTGTGAGCGTTAAGTAAAAGATAAGCTGTTCTGCTATAAACCAAACGTGGTAAGTTCAGCTGGTCATTGTTACATTTTGTCAGGATAGTTAGCTGTTTGGTTGCCGGAGCAGTCCAAAATGGACGACAGCAAGGTAAGAAAATAAAGACAGCTATGCAGGCCGATCACTGACCTACTTATCACTGGCGGGGGTGGTTTAAGTACAGAGTATAACAGATCGGGCCATTGGCTTTCAGGGATCTGCGTAAGTCCATTACCTGATCATTCGTTTATTAGATGTAGATTTTGCAGAACATGTCAGGTACCACAGTTGAGATCTGCTGAAACAGTTGCTCATGGAAAGTCGTGTGCGGTTAGATGGAGTCGCTGATGGGGCTGCAAGCGTGCAAATTGAATCAAAGTGCAATCTAATATAACAGCGCTGTTTTTCAGTCAAATTAGTAGAGTTGTTGGAAACCCCCGATGCTTCGGGAGGCTGCAGAGCAGAAACCTTCATTGTTACAGTTAAAGTTAGGAAACGCACATGACGAGTCTGTGCCTGCTGCAGATGGTGGGTGGAAAAGTGAAGAAGCCGGGCAAGCGCGGCCGCAAACCGGCCAAAATCGACCTGAAAGCGAAGCTGGAGCGGAGCAGACAGAGCGCACGGGAATGTCGGGCCCGCAAGAAGCTGCGCTACCAATACCTGGAGGAGCTGGTGTCCAGCAAGGAGAGGGCTATCTGCGCCCTGCGGGAGGAGCTGGAGATGGTAGGACTGAGCAGGAATGGCAGTCTTGGTTTATCGTACTAGAATGATAGACGATTTGGCTATGGACGGTAGAGGCATGTCTCCTACTAATATTGTAGGAGTACTATGTGTGTTTGGAGGGTGGGGGGCTCAGGGTTGGTTTGGTCCCTATCAGTGTTGATGCCAAACCTACACACTTGATACACACCTTTGTCCAAATGTGTGACTGGCCATTTTTGGATGCTGATCTGGTGCTTCTAGAACTTAAAAGAGCAATGTGGCTCTGCTTTCCATGTTTTCCCAAATCTTATGTAAATGCGCCTTCAAAATAACCAGTTTCTGCCTGAATTCCTGTGACACTGCAGCACTGGATTTCCAGTCCTAGAATATTCTCTCTTCTCCTGTTTGCCTGGCAGTACAAGCAGTGGTGCTCCGCCATGGACCAGGGGAAGATCCCGTCTGAAATCAAGGCCCTGCTGACAGGAGATGAGCAGAAGACATCCCAAAGCACCAGCAAGCCTCCTAAGAATGGAAAGGGTCACACAGCCAGTAACGGGCAGAGTAAGTCAGTTTAGGACAGACAAATGCGAGCGAAAGCCTTCGAGGTGACAGTGAAAGCTGCCTTTGCGGGTGTTTTTCACAGTAGTCTCTTTTGCACTGTAGAGTTTGTATGTTGCACAGGTTTCTGTTACGACATTTGTAGGAGCTGGATGCAAATTGACTAGCCAGTTAAAGCTGCGTTGTTTGAAATTACTGATATAAAGGAGTGGGTATGCAAAAATGAAGGTACTTTGTAAAGATGTAAATTTGCTGGTAGCCTGTTTTTTACCTTCTGTTTTCTCTATCACTGTGTGCATTTGTATGCTAATAAGGCTTCTGTATCATAGAAATTATAATTTTTTTATGTGAAAAGCAGACTAAATCTGCTAACGGATGCTATATTTTGCTATTACGAGTAGACAACTCTAGCTATATTCCTCTTAGGAATGAAAACCTTTCGCCGTGGTGTGGTCTATACTCTGGAAAACTGTGTGGAAGCGGTTTTATAGATGATGTGTATAAGGTTTTAAATAAGTGCTGACCTAGTTTGTCCGGAAGTCCATTTTCCTGAGTAGGTGTGGAGGGAGAACTTGTTTTTGTAAAGGACAAGGAGGTACGCAAGCTGCAGATATGCAAGTCTTTTTGTTGTTTTAGACTCACTGAAGGGAAGTCCTCAGTGTGTGTGGGGCAGGCGAGCATGTTTGAAATCTGAAATGCAGGCCGCTGGTACTTGCGGATCAGTGACGAACGCACAAACAGACCTAGGGAAGGCAGGCCTGCGCTATAGAGGAAGAATGACCAGAGCCAGCCAGCCACACTGCTCCATCACCTTAATGCGAGCGCGACCGTTGGCATGGGGCTCCAGCCTCTCGTCCTCGTAACTCCCCCGCTCCACATAAGTTAATGTGGATTATTGTCCTTTTCAGAGATGCTCCTTTACTGGCACAAGGACGAGAGGTCAGTTTATTTTTTAGAAAAAATGACGCTTTGTGATGATCCATTTGCTTGAGTGCCAAAAGAGATATGGCCAAGAACTGAAGACCACACTGAATTAACAAAAAAAATGGGTAATAACTGTGATTGACATTGAAAATGTTTTTTTCCTAGCCTTTGTTTTTGTGTTCTGTATGTTATGTTATTATGAATTGCACTAAATGAGTTTTGTTAAGGTTCCCCTCCTTCTGAAATCATGTATGTATATATTTGTACAAATGAGCTCGCTGTTAACCTTTCAAGGACAGAGAGGCTTGATGGAGAGGTGTCATGATCATACTATTCAAAATGGAGCTTTAACCATGACCAAACGTTCCCTGTGTTTTATTATGATGTGTATGTGCTCAAACAACACAGCTAAAAGCTACGTGCTGTACTGTGCACACTAAACTTTTTCTCATTAGCTATAGATGAACCAAATCATTTTGAAAAAAAAAATTAAGCCTCTGAATACTTTTTAGCCAGAATAAGATTTTGAAGTATTTGTAATTAGAAATGATGGGGAGAGAGAGGGGGATCAACTGGGATCCGAAAGGGAGGGGGAAGACAAGCTTCTTGCACCTATTTTCTGTGGTAATAAGTGGCAATAACTACTAATCTGCATCGGGCCTGACGAAAGGGAGCGGCTGTCAGTTGGCATTTCTTTCTTTATTTTGGTTTTGTCATGCTTGTCTGTTCAACAATCCCCCAGATTCGATGGTATTTATTTATTTCTTCTCCAGAGAACTGAACAGACATTCAAACTGTTTTAAAAATGGGGTTTTCATAGTATATGGGTTAACGGGGGAATGCCAAAGTGTCCTTGAAGGAATGTGTATGTGCGTGAGAGTTGCTGTTATGTTTGTACTCCAAAAGGTTTCACTCTTGCTATTTCATATTGTTTAATCTTGTTGTCTTTTGAACTTTTGGCCCTTTTTGAAGTGATTGATATCTAAGGGCATTTTCTGGTCCCCCCAATTCTGTTTTTTTGACTGATTAATTTAATTGTATCGCTGAGTTTGGACTCTGCAGTTAAATTTATGTATATTTATTTACATCCCCTTAAGAAATCCATGTTGTATGTTGTTTTGTGATCACATTCTTGAAAAATAAAGAGACCATTTTAAATGTTCATCTAGTTATGCATAGAGTTAGCAAATACGTTGTCATTGAATATATGACCAACTGAGGGAAAATGTGCACAGATTTTCAAATGTTCAGGACCATATATAAAAGTGATTATACCTTAGGATTCTCAAAAAACAACAAAAAAAACTCTTTTGCAAATGCATAAAGAAGCTCTCAGTAAGACACTGAAGAACTACACATTTCAAGACGGGACATGAATTGCCTGAAACTTAAAATTCTTCATCCTATTTAGTATGATGGGACTGCAGGACTTTACACATTCCTGTTGCAAGAATTTATCGTGATATTGGTCTCCTCATTCCTCTAATGGAGAAAAATAACATCTAATTCACTAGGGTATACAGCGCTTAAGCAGGTAGCAGTATAGCTGACACACTGCTTGTCCAATCATCTCCATCCTACGCAGTGACCCTTGTTGAGATACGTTGCTATTGGCTCACAGAAGAGCAGCACAGCATCTACAGCCTAATGGCAGAGAATCTGTGGAGATTGTCAAGATTCATTCTTAATGTTGTTAGTGAGTGACTCATTTCACTTACAACGAACGACAGTTGCAGGCATCATACGGATTTTCCAGGCAAATTGCCGCCCCATTTTGTCTAGCTGAAATATCAATGTAATCATTTTAAATTTAAATGCTGCCTTAATATGAAGAAATAAAGACTGGACTCTGATAGCTTTAACATTGCAATTGTGCTGAAAACAGTAAAGGCTCTTTAACACAGCAGTAAACCCTGAGGAACCTGTTTTGGTTCTGTCGTGTTGAGAAAAATTCCCATGTGTGTGATCGTGTAACGGGTAAGTGCATCTTGAGGCAGGGGCATGTAGAGGCCGATGGGTTCCAGTGAGGTCTCAGTGGTGGCTGACACTTCATGATATTTCTGTTTCTGGACCTTTGGGGCTGCTTCTGAGCAAGCTAAGAGCGTGCAGATAACTGGCAGCTTATTTATGTTCTACACTTGTGCTTATTTTTTGTGTCTACACCATCGCATGAAAGCTACATTCCCCTTATAGCTATTGTAGAAGGAAGGGGCAGAATCAATGTTGTGGATTGGCAGGGTTAGTGTTGACCCAGAACTTTAAGGAAAAACCAAAAATCTGCAATGCCAGTTTGACCAGTCATGTTGCTGCAGAGGTACCAGAGCAGAGTTGGCAGTGACTGCAGACATCCACAGTAGTTAATGTGTGCTGGAGCTCAGCTGTGGGACCCCTGGCTCAGAGCCATCCACGTTCCACCACCTCAAATGCAACACGCAATATAATTCAACTGACAATTCATTTGAGTTAAACTTTCAATAGATACAAATTGAACTAAAGAAATCTGTTTTTTTTTCCTTTTAGAAAATCAGTTGTGTTGTATGATTTTTTGACATACGTCTGCCCAGGGTTTTAATTACACAGTGGCTTTTGGGGGGGGCCTATTTTCTGATGTGCACCATGACTTCCCAAGTCACGTGCACACGCATACATGTAAGCGCGCGGCAGCACGGTCAATGACAGGGTTACTGTGAAAAACACTCTACTATTACTACTGCAGGCAGGTAATACTGTCAGTAACCTTTCATATAGGCACAATAGCAACAGCATAAGAATCACGCATGAAGTTTAATAGCCTAACCGTCTCAGGCTTTCAAGGAAAGTCATGTCGAGCTCCAACAAGTTCCCCTGTAATTCAAACCATGCGTCCGCCTAAATTTGTATGTTTCGCTTATCTGACTTGTGGTATGAAAGGGAAAAAACCACACCAGAGATGTGCAGAAAAAGTCCATTATTTTACACATGGCTGTGGTTTGGGACCTTCTGGACCATTAAACTCATAGGGTAAGTCTCTTGGAGTTTGATCTAACTAACAGGTGTAGATAGAATATATTGCAATTTTGCATGTTTAAATTACTAGTCCATTGTCTTTGTTAAAGACCGATTTCTATTAGTGAAGTCATTCAAAGTCTGTGTACTCCGACTCCTCATAAAATGTGGTCACAGTCGGTCTCTGGTCTTTATGAGCTTGGGCAACCCAGGGTTTACAAATGAAGCCCTGCCCATCCACACTACACAACCATACAGCGTCAAAGCATACAACACACAACAGCCCTCCTGAAGATCATCTATTTATTCTTTTTGTCAAATGTGAAATTTACATAACGAATGCGTGTAAAATTGATTCTAAAAAAGATTTCTGTTCTAAAATGTCCGTTCTCTCACTGGTAGGCCTGTATGGTGAAAGATTTGTTTCCCAGCTTCTCATGTTCACAGATGTGTATATGCACAGGTGCCAGAGTACACAACTGAGAGACAGACAGCCAGGATGATGGCTCACTGTGACACAAGTGGTTCCTCTGTCAAATATGAAGGTGAGGCTGTGATAGAACCCCCTCACCTTACCCAGCTAGAGATAGTATTTTCCTTGGGTGGGGCTCCCACATGAATTCCACTCTGCTTTAGCTCAAATCCATACCATGGAAAAGCAGTCTGATGCTACTTTTCACTTAGCTGCAAATTTCAACCTGTGATAACAGAAACAATCACCAAGAGTATACAAGTCCAAGAGTCACTTCGACCCTGGTCTGTACTGTCATTTTGGAGCAATGTGGTGCCTTCAATCTTTCTTCCAGTTGTAATGAAAAATGTAGTCTGACACGTTCCAAGCCCTTGTGTCTGTAGGCGGAGTTCAGCTTTTAGAGTTAAATTCAGCCTGACATTAAAAAAAAAAAAAGATCTCGATTACATTCAAAGAAAACCGAAGACACCAGCCCAGCAGAATGTGGTTTGGTGGTGAGGAAATTGGACTCGTGTTCTGAAGTTTATGGGGAGTGGATGCTGTACCCTTGAGCAAAGCACTCAGCCTGAATTGCTTCTGAAAATAAACACGCCTGCTAAGCAAATACCAAAGCCCATATTGTGTTAGCTTGTTAGCTCAAGAAATGTCTGAGGCCATGACTTGCCAAATTCCAGTATAACTGGAGGCACAGGCACCTGATTCAGTGTTTTATTTGCCTTTTTATCTGTAGACTTTAGAAATGTGTATATATTTATGAAAATGAACAGAAGTAGAACCTCTGGCAGGGCCCTAGCAGGTATAGAGGATCCATACAAACTTTTATTCTGAATCTCTGATTGCACTCACACAAATGTGTTGGGTGGGTTGGTGTTGATCGGCCATGCTAGCTTCTTCTCCTTCGCTTCGCGGTCGAAGGTGCTATAGATGGAGTCCTTGGTGACGGACCTGTGTGGTGCCAGGGCGGGGATCTCCACTATCCCCACGTAGTTCTTCTTGGCCATCCGGGAGCTTGTGGTGATGGTGTATGCATTGCTGCGGTAACATTTCATGGATGACATACAGAAGGTCTCCTTCATGCCCCGCCGGAAGTTAGCATTGTAAATACAGTACAGCGTGGGTTTGAAGGCAGAGGAACTGAAGGACAGCAAAGTGATGGCCATGAAGAAAGAAGCACCCTGCCGTGAGCCATCCTCACTAGGGTGCCACAGCTGGGCCACATAGAATGGCATCCAGGTTATGAGAAACACAGCATTGAGCAAAAGAAACATCTTAATGGTCTTGACTTTAGTTCTGGGAACAATGTTCATGGTCCTCCTCACTGTACGTCCATCTGTGCCAATCCTCCAGATGTACTTGACCACCTTCTGGTAGAACAGGAGGATGAAGACAGTAGGCAGCAGGAATCCAAAGAGCAGGTGCATCACGCCATAGAGAATACCGTCCCAGCCGCCAGGGAGGAAGAAGTTACAGTGACTGTGTGTCGATGAGCCATAGAAGAAGAAACAGGGGGACACGAGCACTGCATTGAAGACCCATGACATCAGGATCATCTTCTTGGCTTTCTCCCGGGACACCTTGAAGCTGAGCGGGTAAACGATAGTGTAGAAGCGGTCCAGGCAGATAGATAGCAGCACATAGCTCTGCATGCCAGGGGCTAAGTACTGGATGTAGCGCACAACCTTGCATAGGCCACTGCCTAACGACCACTGTCCGGAGACCACCTGCAGCAGAGTGAACGGGGTGCAGCCCAAACTCAGCAGCAGGTCCCCACATGACACTGATACCACAAAGTAGTTGGTGGTAGACTGGGTCCTGCGGCTACGGTGGATGACCAGGCAGACCAAGGCATTGCCGAACACAGAAACCAGCCACAGAGCTCCAAGAGCAAGGCCAAGTGGGATCGCCTCTCCCGGCAACAATGTGTATGAGGGGAGGGAGCCATTAAGACTGGGAATGGTGGGGGAACCCTGTCGGGGGCAGTTAGGCAGGCCTGGGACACTGGCCCAGAGGGTCGCATTGTCCCCCTCGCTGGAGTTGAAGAACACTGAACGAGTGATGGCAGTAGACTGCGGCGATGGCTTTGTGGTGTCCGTCGAATGGGCGTACACCATCTTTTCTCTTCTTGTTTTGAACAGGACCTGCAGGAAAAAGTAGAAGGACATCTCACTTCAGATTTATAAAACATAATAAACATATTTGGATTATTTAAGAGTTTTTGCTCATTTTTGTCCTCCTCGTGGTAACAAAAGGGCACCTATTCAGGTGTAACCTGAAAGTTAAACTTCTAAATCCAGGGTAAGATGCTGTTACACCTTGTCCAAATCTAAGGGTCCAAATCTTAACTGTCCTAGTTAGCATAAATGATGCTGTAGAAGACTACAGGTACGCCTGCATACAATAATCTGCTACAGCACTAGCATATTCTGCCACATGCACCCTCGGATCTACCAGCAGAGATCTGTGTTTCAGGTTTCCATTGTAGAGGTGCAAGATACTTCCGATGTCTCCCCCCATTGTAACCTTTATGAAAGTACACAGTCTTTGTTGGTGCAAGCGGAATATTCAGATACATAAATGTAATATGCTTTGAATGAAAGCGTCCTCTAAGAAAGAAAACAATACGACAAGGTAATAAAATTAATTGTCTGATGAATAATTTATCTTCACCTCACTTGCAGTGATGTAGGCCATCTTCCGTGATGGTTTGTTTACCTTTGTACTCAGTGAATAATAGCTGTGTTACAGCTTTAATTTAACCAGTGGCATTAGAACATTTACATTAATTTGCCTCACAGGCAGATTTTACAATTTGTTTGTGGATATGATATAATACAATTTATATATCAAAAAAGCCCATATAAGTACACCAGCCAGGACATTACAGTAAAAATATTCTTTACATTCTTTTTAAACTTATTAAAAGTTTACACAAAATGTTTGTACAAGACGAAATCTAAAACCAAAAAGTGAATTTTAATGAGGTTTTACAATACCCCTCAAGGTTCTAACCAAAACCATAAGTGAATATTGTACTGCATTCCAATTTATTAAAACAGCAGTTGAGAATCCTTTAGAGAAACCATACGATTAAGGCAAAATAAATTAATGGAATCCTACTCTCATAGTGTCATGACCTCGGGCTTGACGGCGAGACATGACTTCCGCGGAAAGAAGGATCCGGGACAAGAAGTGACGGCATAAGAATAACCCCGTGTTGGGGACTTTATTATCATGGTGCTCGGTGCAAGCAGACACCGAGCTGATCACATGCAACAACCACACTACTACAATGACCGACAAGGGAGCACAGGACTGGGGAGCTTTCATACAAAGAAACATGGAGGAGTAAAGAAGGAGCACCTGTGGTTGATTAACAAAGGGCGAAAACACGAGGTAACTATGACAATCAACAGGCGCGGCTAAACAGCAGCCCCGCCTACGGGAAACATCAGGGAAAAAGACCGGAAGGACGGGGCTGGATGTGACACATAGGACGTCCCTGTGTGAACCTAAGAGACATTTCTGTGGGTAAACGAATGAGTGAAATAGCTGGAGAGTTTGAACTACTCAAAACAATTACTGTGTGTTAAAATTAACACTGCACATCTTACTATATTTCAGCCATAGCAACATAATTCATTTTGGTGATTCAGATTCCTCTGAGTTACTGAAAGATTCAGAAACCAAATGGGAGTTACTTCTTTAATCTGTATAATTCCCATCCATCCAGAATCCATAATCCACCCGTTTGTCCACACACACACACACACACACACACACACACACACACAGATAGAGAGACCTGTACTCCCATCCTTGTGGGGACCATCCATTCATTTCTATGGGCATAACCCTAATCCCAACAATGAAAACCTTACCCCCTACCCAGCCCTAACCATAACTAACCAAAACAAATAAAAGACTTTTGCCATTTTTAGTTTTTATATTGCAGTCACAGATTTTTATAAAATTGAATTTCCCCCTCTGTGGACCAAAAAAATGGTTCCCAAAATGTCAAAATAACACATTTTCATCACATTGTGGGGACCAAATGTCCCCACAATGTAAGGCATACCTCGACCATACATACACACACAGACTAATTAAAATGTTCTTCGACTGCCAAAGTTAATTAGGCATACCCAGAGGAAGCCCAAGCAACATGGGGAGAACATGCATATTCCACACACGCAAAGAGGGAAGGGCTTAAAACCCTCAACTTTGGAGGAGTGTGGCCACTGGTTAAGCTACATATGTTTATGTTAATATGTGCACAACAGTTTCAGGGTCAGAGTTTAGCAGGATACCTAAAACACATTAACCATTTGTTTTCGTTTGCCTTGCTGTCTAAGCTCAACATCACACAATGCAGCAGGTTTCTTGGGCATCACCCAGGTGGACACGTCTTCTTGAAGACCAGTTTACCTTCACCAGACACATGGTGTTATAACATCTCAGTACAGAAAAGGAGGCTTTCAATACAAAAGCCATTATCACAGGTATCTGTGATATTGCTGGGAAACAGTCATTTTATTTACTTTCCACTGAGTACACAGTTGTTATATAATAAAGCATACAGTAATCCCTCGCTATATCGCGTTTCGATTTTCGCGGCTTCACTGTATCGCAGATTTTATATGCAAGCATATCTAAATATATATCGCAGATTTTTCGCTGGTTCGCGGATTTCTGCCGACGATGGGTCTTTTTATTTCTGGTACATGCTTCCTCAGTTGGTTTGCCCTGTTGATTTCATAC
>JAAGVU020000001.1:29238362-29265130 GCA_011763525.2 Mormyrus iriodes
ATAAAATGAGTTTAGATATCTTGTTCATCATGCTGGTGACCGATAAACTATAAGGAAGTTCAGCTTTTTAACCATCTAATCATTTTACGCCAACTGAAGATAAGTAGAATGATATATTCCTGATTTGAGATCGAATAGCCCAAAATAGGCCCCTACTTCCGGTCCTCGGGGTGGGTCCCCACTTGCTGAGTCCATGCGTCAGTCAGGACACTGGCGGGTGTGAACATCTTCTTAAGCTCTTGCAGAGATTGCTCCACGGAGGCCAGGGAGCTAGAGAGCTACAGAAAGGGCGAGAGGGACAGACAGTCCGCTGGAGGTGATCCAGAGAGTGGGAGAAGCTCATAACAAAGGAGCCCCTGTGCCATGCACAAGAAGATGAGAAAGGCACGGAGTAAAAGCGAGACAGCGGCTGCGTGAGGCTCCTTTGGGACGGTTCCTACTCACCCGGATTACCTTCTTGCGCATCTCGGAGACCTCACTCCACTCGGACGTCAGCAAGTTCGCCTGAGTCAAAACCTCACACCTGAAATAAGTATAGCATGCAGATATGATCATTAAATGTCATTTTTCAAACTGAGTCCAGCTAATAAGACTGAATTAGTCATATATAATAAGTGCATTTAAACACAAATCAGGATTAACTTTAATAAATATAACTTGAAATGCAGAACCCATAACCTTACAGAATTGAGAGGGGGACAGGACGCAGAGAGGGACCACGACCCTACTGAACAGAGAGGGGGACATGACCCCGAGAGGGACCACGACCCTACTGAACAGAGAGGGGGACAGGACCCCGAGAGGGACCACGACCCTACTGAACAGAGAGGGGGACAGGACCCCGAGAGGGACCACGACCCTACAGAACAGAGAGGGGGACAGGACCCAGAGCGGGACCACGACCCTACAGAACAGGGTGCAGACAGGTCCAGGACAGGGGAGCTACAGTACAGAGAGGATGAGGGGACCAGCACTCACAGCTGCTCTGTCTTCTCCAGCGTCTGTGTGCAGTAGCTGCACATGTGGATCACCTCGGCCTTCTTGTGCACCGTCTCATTGTAATCATCCTTCATAAGCTCACTGCAACAAGCAGGGCAAGAAAAGGTTAAGCCTATTTCATACTTCACTTTTCCATGCGTGCATTTTCGTGTACTTTCGGGCTGCAGATGGTTGTCCGTGTGGCGGCTTGTGTTCATACTACATTCAGCTGCGGATCGACGCGGTCAGTGCTTGCATACAACAATAATATTCCACCAGGCCAGGAGAGGGCAGATGTATTGCAACAAACAAAAATACAAGCAGTATAGTGAAACAGGTAAACTTTTATGACCAGTTTTAAAGTTATTAGTCAAAGCTTGGGCGGTATTACGGTAATAAGGTATATCACTGTATTTAGAAATCCTTACAACAAAATTAGCTCGGGCCCCAACCCCCCCAAAACTGCTCGGCAAATTTTAAGTCACCAAGATTTCAAAGTGCCGAAATGGTGCTGCTTTTTTAAAAAAACGTACACCTCGGTATAATGTCTCGACAGTAGGGCTGCCCCGGTTAGTCGACATAGCTGATGTCGATGCTGAAAATGGGTTGACATCAATATTTTAGATCGACGCATTTTGTAATTTTAGTAAAATTACCTTTAGGATTTATAAAATGCTTAAATTAATTCTAACAAACATTTTTCTTTAATATCATGACATAATTATGGGAGTAGTTCAAATTATCACAAAACAAAAAAGTGGTTTGTACATCGCGCAAAATTTCGATGGCATACCATAGCGGCATTAGCGCTATGCACAAGCATGTGAAGAGGAAACGCACAGGAGCTGTTCTGGATGATGGACCGCCATAAGAGGCAAAACCACTGTACTGTGCCGTTCCGTGCTGTCCATTTATATTTATTAAATTAGTATTAGACCGGGGAGCTTTTTAATATTTTTTTGTCCTTGTAGCTGCTACATACACTCATTACTAAAGCCATAAACTTTTTGGCCTGCTACCTTATAATTTCCATTGAATAAGTGTTTGAGATAAAACTATATGTACCAAAAAAAGGACTTTAATCTGAAAAAGTATCGCCACACCACCGTCTTTTTTACCTTGTTTAACTACCGTTTTAAAAGATGTTGTACCTAATGAGGTGTCCTTTCCTTGACTTCAGTGCTCATCACTTCCATGATTTACCCAGTAGCATGTGGCGCACTCCCTAACAGAATTCATTAAGTATAAGAATATGCCGAATTTATACAGATCACACTCAGTTTTGGGCATCATGATATGAATCTCTACTATTTTGGGCAGACAATCTGCTTCTTGAATTGTGGATGAAAATAATGTTTGTAGAGTGCTGAAAAGCCGGTGTCCATTATCTAAAGCCGTATACAATTTGCTGTTCTCAAAATAAAATTAACTTAAATGGTCAAGTTGATTTTCTTGAGGAAAAGTAATCGTTTAGGGTAAATCGACCAATCGGTAAAATAGTCGATAGATTAATCCATAGAAAAATAGTTGCTAGCAGCAGCCGTACTAGACAGTACAAAAAATTTGATATACGGGTACCTCCGACACTCCACATACAGCTCCTCACCACAACAACAACAACAACTATTCTTCCTCTACTCTTTCGTTGTTGACCACTGATCTGTGAAGTTCCACGCTGCCACCTACTGGAAACACCTAATCAATTATCCTGCACATGCGGCGTCAATGCGCACGGATGCGCAAGATTTCCGCTACATGTAAAAATCTGGGCTTCACGTGCACCAACCGCAGTCGCTTGCAGCCAACCCCAAATGTCGAAATTTACATCACGTCCTCTCGTCTGCAACCGAAAGCGCAAGCGAAAAAGTAGGAACCGGCCTTTAGAGGTCAGCCCTAAAAAGACAAAATGGTTGACTTAGTTTGAAATCACTCATTATCAAGTTTCCTAGTGGTTTCTAAGCACGTTACGTAGTAGGTGGTAAATAAATACAACACATGGCTCAACAAAAGTAGAGCTTTGACTGATGACTAATTTGTAGACTGTCTTACTCAATGAGCCTGCTTAGTCAACATGGTTCCTTAGTTACAGGGGCAGGGTCTTTGTTCTAATGATATGGGCATTATGGTTCAGAGAGGAGCACACGGACAGAGAGCAAACAGCAGAGTGCTACTGAACCTACATGAGGCCACGGACTCCTTTCCGCATCAGCTCTTGGTAGAGCAGAAGCTGGCCCACCGTCTTCCAGAGGTAGCCTACATCCCCGGCGAAGGTCTGGTGGGAAAGGGAAGAGTTCCTTACTATGTGTAACTAACTGCCGCTGTTGTCCTTGCACTTGTTAGGTAAGTACACCGCCAGAAAAAAAAAGTACCAAATTTGTAACTGCTTATCACTGGGGCTGTACCCTCAAGAGTCTGCCAATTGTACCCTAGCTGTAGGTAAATGTACCTTTTAGTCTAATTTACGGTACAGGAATGGACTCTGAGGAATTTTTACGAGTACGAGTATCTGACCGCAGTATCAGCCCGATACCCGATGCCAGTATCGGTGCATCCCTAGTATCTACCTAAATAATGCAGACATGTGCAGTTAAGTGTGCTTTAAGCATTGAACTATGGGGGACAATACACAGCATGTAACGTTCATACTTTCAACGATAGATGTTTTTATTTCATCATCCGATATATACTGTCATATCGCACAGCCCTAATTTGTATTGTACTGTATTTTGAAAGTCAAAATTCAGTAGTGACGCTGTCCGTTTTATTACCTAACATTCATGAAATAAATATACAAATGTCAATTAGATGGTAATCTGCCTGAGATGTAAAGAAAGGGGGGAAAAAAAATATTGGTTATAACGATCATCCATTTAGAGTGATCGATTTCACCTGACAGACGTGATCATTGTAAGTGGTTTCCACTGTACCATAAATAAGTAAACTGTATGTAGTAAGGATGCTCCTTAAATGAAAGATCTACTGACCCCAATCATCAGAAAAACATCCAGTGATTCTTTGGTAAAGACGACTCTCATGGGCCACCCTCCCAGACAGAAGCTCACAACGGTCCTTACCTTAGCATAGCTGGCGTCTAGATCCAGGTCGTAGCGAGGCTGCACCTTCGGGGGGCTCGCTGAGGAAATAGAGAGAAGGCAATGAGGCCACGCAAATGAACATACAGCATGTTTTAACTTGCAGCTACACCACAGCCATCTTCGGAGGAAGAAGAGATTTGCTTTCCTAAATAAAAGTTCACTGTATGCAGGAGACAACCCAAGACTGAGCCACAGATGATTATGGAATTACAGACTGTCCCTAACTTACAACCTATGCGACTCCTAAATTGCATACAGCCAAAGTTTTTTTTTTTTGTTTCTTGAATGTAGTAATACGTTTCCGGCAGCTATACTTCCAGCAGCGGTATGCTACCTTGTGTATACGGTACGCTACCTTGCAGTATACGATAGCTGCTGTGGAAAAGTACTGTATGGCAGCGCAGCCATCCCAGCCTTATCTTTCACGCCTAAAAGTCAGTGTGATTATACCATCACTGACATATGGCCATTTTGACTCATGACCTGCCCGTCACAACAAAACTCCTTTGTAAAGCAGGGACAGTCTGTATATGCACCACGAGACTCATCACATAAATGGCTTTTACATGCATACTGTATGCTTTTGACTGGTTCTGAGTTTAGGAGGATTTGTTGCATTAAAAAAATATCTATCAGCTTGGCTAGGAGCACCATAAGGGCAATAAATCAGCCATTATAGCCTTGGACATGGTATTTTATCTCAGTTGCTCCAGTAAATGTACCAGCTGTACAAAGGGGTGAAAATCTAGGCCGATAGGTGTTGGGTAATCAGCGGTGCTGGACGACGGGGGTGGGGCTTACGGTCCTCAAAGAGCAGTCCGATGGTGCCCATCAGGTCACGGCTTAGCAGCATAATGGGGTTGTCCTGAGTGGTGTGAGGAAAGCTCTGTGCCTGCCGGTTTGGGTCCAGTACGAGGCGGCGACCCTCATATATCAGCTCCTGGTTGGCATGCGTGATGTTGGTCCTACGGAAGAGCAGCTCCTGGAAGTGCGTTGCCCTGTGGACACAGAGGGAACTGCAATGTCAAACTGATGTGAGCCCCAGTGGGTCACAGAGCCCCTTTTGACTGTCATAATGATGGGGAAGGGAGAGGGCCTCCCAAACACGACTGACTCACGTGTTATACTCGTGGATGTAGACGTGGTGCAGCGTGGCCTGCTGCAGGCTGAACACGTAGATCACCTGCCGGTGCAGGATGTCGCTGGTCTCGGCAAAGAATTGGTCGAAGCCCCAGCACTTCTCCTGATCAGCCTCCAAGATGTTGGCCAAAACGGGTGTGAGAAGGCTCTGCAGGCCCCTGAATGAAAAACAGCGCAAAAACTATGCTTGGGAGGGCCTGTCTAAAACAGCACAATCAGACCTTTCATTACTGCACTGATGTGTTAATAGATGCAGTTTAATTAGTTATTTTTATAGCTTTTTATTGTTACTCTTCTAATGAATCTAAAGCAGTGTTTGCCAACCCAATTCTCGGGTACCCACAGACAGTCCACATTTTTGCTCCCTCCCAGCTCCCTACTGGGTTCCCACGGACCAGACTAGGAAACACTGATCTAAAGGTAGCCCATTTCTTGAGCCTAGGGAGGACCTGACAGAAGCACATACTTGGACAGACTGCAGGACACAGGCATCTCTGAGCTCCACTCAATCTTGCCATTTTCAAACTTCTGCAGCCCGGAAATCGCACCGGGAGGCTTCTCCGTGATGATCTTGTACCTGGGAGAAAGATGACAGCCATAGGTGTCACAAAATGAGGTTATAAACAAAGGCGAAACACTGCGAAACAGGAAGTACAAAAAAAGGGGGAAAGAAAGCAAAAAAAAACCATGTACTGCAGCAGTCAGACGTAAAATCCACATTTGGCATAACCTGCTGTAATAGACTCAGGATTACACAAGATAGGGCATGCTGAAGGGGCTGACGGGAGAGGAAGTCTAGTCTTACATGACTTCCTTGTTCCTGCGTGGCCCTTCGAAGGGCCTGAAGGGTAGGCTGCCGGTGGCAGCATGGTAGAAGGTGACGCCAATGCTCCACAGGTCCACAGTAGCACCATACTTCTTCTGGTGGTCCTTCCTGAGTACGGCCCGCTCATACATGTCCGGGTGCTGGAAGACATGCGGAGACGACCCGATCAGGAAGGTTGTGGAGCCATCCACATCCCAGCAGACAATGTGGTCAGGTCATGAGTAGTTGAAGCCAGAAACACCTTGGAAAACTTGACCAAGGTTCTCCAGAAAGTTCCCCAAGTTCCCCCTACTGCTCACCAGGTACTCCTCCGTCCCATAGAGGGAGACAAACTGCTCGTCATCATCAAGTTCACGGGCTGCCCCAAAGTCCGTGAGCTTGTAGACGGAACGACCATCCTCTCCGATCATCCTCATGATGTTGCCTGGCTTGATGTCACGGTGAACAATGCCGTACTCCCGTAGGTGGTTCATACCCGCCACTGAAACACCAGCATAGGGTTACCGTCTACTGCTGCCGCACTCTCCACCCAAACCATGTATCTTCAGCCTCAAAAAGATACAAACTTCATCCGCATGTGAAGACGCGTCGCCTTGGCTGTCATGGTACACGTATTTGTCATCTGCCATTTGGTTACATCATTTTAGGCTCCATATGCACAATGAAACAAATGAATACATTTCTTGACACAGGGAAAAAATCAATTCAAAAGTAGCTGTTAGACAAGGAAATCATTATGCTAATTGTGGCCGTGAGTTATTAAGGCTAATGCTGGTTACAGTCAGTCATAATTGGTGGTTTGGGAACATTTTGGTTTCCAATAAATTTAGCTCATCATGATTGTTATGATGTAGTCTCATTTTTAATTTTTTATTACATGCTTATTTTTACAATGAGGAAATAATCACTTGTGATCTGGTTTGAAGGTTTTGTTATTCAAGCACGTTGACAGCCACATTGTTTTTGGTTTAGAAATGTCCCTAAACGCGTTTGCAATTTTAGTACCAAGTAATTTCGAAACAAATTCAGTTTTCCCTGCTGTACCAAAACTGCACCGAACCATGAACCCAAAACAGAGGTTTGTACTGAACTGTGAATTTTGCGCATCGCTGTACCCTTACTCTGCACATCTTCATTTCAGGTTCTTACATGGAAGCACCTCATCCTTAAGCCATTTGAGTGCGAAACCCATGAACATTTAATAAAATTATCGCTTCATTAGCACCGCCAGCGGAAGGGTGTTACAGTGGAAGTGTGACACACTCACCCACGTCATGCAGGACGATGAGGAACTCGTCTTCTGGGAGGCCGTATGCATTGGATGACTCCTCCAACACTGTGTACAGGCTGCCACATGGACAGTACTCCATGACCAGCACCTTGTGGCGCGTGTTGGTCTGAAAGGTACACAAGCATCACCCCTCTGTGGGTGACCGCCATCGGACAGTGCCAGAAGAACAATTCAGGTGGGCACTTAAGTGACAGACCATTTTAATCCATTTATTTAAACCTGAATATTTTACTTGGGAACATCTTCATTTTACAATGAAATGTATTGTAACTTTTCTACTACTGAAAAATCCGCACAATTCTGCTAATATCATGAAACAGCGCAAAAGGCTCCAAATCCTCCAGCAAGCCTCTATGACTTATCAAGATCTTCCGAGCCATCACTGGCAGTTTAGATTAATCTTCTCACCACTGTATACTTTATAGAGATACACTTCAACAACAGCCATAAAATGTCACTTTTACTTCTGCCTATAACACCTTGAAAAGGCAAAGTCTGTCACTCTGGAGCAAATCAAATTGGAAAACACTTAATACATGGGTGTACACTAGACTCAGATGAGGTAAGAGCCCACCTCTTCTTCTACAGCAAACAGCTTGACGATGTTCTTGTGGTTGAGCTTCTTCAGCACCTCAAACTCCCTCATCTGCACGTCCAGGGGGCGCAGAAAGCTCAGGTTGTTGAACACCTTCACAGCATACAGGTCTCCCGTTTTCTAGACAAGGACATTTTATGACATTACATATGAGGAAGAAAAATAAAATGTATGCAAGTTTTAACTGCCAATTGACATTGCTCATTCAGCAGCTCCTTTTCTTTGTGATGCAGATGATCCACCTAGCTCCAGCCTCCAAGTGGTGAAAATGGTGCTAAACCTCTAACATCCGCACCTGGGCCTGAGCTAAGGACACTTAGCTCACCACTGCCATACATCCTGCCATTTAATCACTTGTAAATAAAATATATCCATTTCAACCATCTCCTCACAAAAAGTGGCTTATCTTCCACATTTGCATGAATGCAAACCTCTAAAACCAACAAGCCAAAATACAGACACAGCTATGGGGGTGAAAAGCGATGATTAGGGTGATCAAAGAAAGCTGTAGGGGATCTCAGTACACATCAACATTCACGTAATGCTAGAACGTCCAGCTTGGTGAAAGAGGTGTCACCATCTACCCAGGACAAATCTATTTTCATGCTAACTACACTACTCCGCACAGAGGGGAGTCGGCAGACTGAAGAGATTGTGTCGATATGATTTACCTCAGCCTGATGGAAAAAAAATGGTATGCTGAAGCTCAACATTGAAAAAGTTACAAGATGTGTCACATGGTTTCTGGAAATGTGGGAGACAGAGCATGAAGCCAAAGGCACAAACTAAAACCTGCACCCCACTACTCATATTTACAGCCACTCTGAGATACCTCATACTACTGCCAAGACAATAAAACCTGTCTTTCTGCAAAGCAGCGCAGAGTAACCTTTCAACCTTGTCACGTAGGCCAGTAATGTGCGAGAGACTATTGCTTCGCTCATGTCTAGCAATGCCGGCAGACCAGTGCAGGATTATGTGATATGGAGATGGGTCCACATCTTAAGGCGGCTAAGAGCTGCTCTTCACAGGGGAGGGAAACACACCAAATTGCCATCACGGGGACACTGAATGCCTATGAGATGCACAGCAGACTCAACTCCACGCAAATGAGTGAAACAAACTATGCAACCATTAAAACACACAGTGAGCTGAACTAGTTTGGTTTTCATATGACATGGTTATTCTCAAAACCAAACCCAAAATGAGATGGAAATAGTCCTTCAGGATACTGTTCAGGCCTGACTAATCCAGCTCAGCGTCCATACATGTCCGGCTTCTATCTCATTAAGGGCACTTTGCCACCACACCAGGTACCGTACTTTTGGTACATCAAGAGAGTGTTGATTTTTCACTAGAATAAATATTGGCACTGGTGCTGAATGACATCACAACGTGAGGCGGGGTATTTTGTACTGAATTCGAAAAATGGCTATAGTATATTATAGAACTGGATGATGTACGGTATTAATACCAACATCGCATGTTATGCACATGCAATTCTCATATCGTTAGTCAGCTATATTGAGATCAGACTGCATAGTTCATACGGTACGAACATAGCCCAGGGGGTTTAAGTTTTGCTAAAACATTTTCACTCAGTCATAGAAAAAAAAAAAAACATAGCAAGCTTTGCAATTTTTATGATTATTCCTTTTCAATATTATCTAGTATATATTTTAAAAAATGAGGCTCTGAACCCACCGCTGCCCTGAATTAATACTGATAGATGTTTAAAAAAATGAGGTTAAAAAGTTTCCCTCCACTGCTTTTGCATGAGCGCTGCCTGCGCTCTCCAAGACAATCAATCATTTCTATCTTTAAATCACTCCTAAGCGGGTTTGTGAGAAATTTATTTGAACTACTTTTTTGCTTAATAAATACCCCAGTATATATTTCACCAAAATCACATTGAGATATCTGGAAATTTTCCAGTACTGTGCCGTTCTAGATTATACATTATAATACAAAATATTATACAGTATTAACAAAATCCTTTTTTAAATTTCTTGTTCTGCCATCTTGATCTTGTTTCTGTTCTTCCGGCCAGAATTTTAGCTTGGATCTCTTAATTTGTCCACGCATTCATTATACTAAATAATTTTTTTTGTTTAACTGTATTCAAAGCGGCGTTTGTATTGTGTTTCAGAGGCAAGCTATTTGCATAACCAATTGACAAAGAAAGCGTTTTAAGTCCAACCCCAAAGACCAAAAGTACCAGAAAAGTACCCCAGCTGATTTAGTACTTTAGGTACTCAAAGTTTTGGTACTGGTACTCAACCTATTCTATTGACTTGCGGTCAAGTACCAAATGTACTGTACCAAAAGTACAGTACAGGGTGTGGTGAAAAGCACCCTAAAAGACATCGACATGTTTCTGGGACCTGCACCAACAACCTTCAGGTTAAAAAGACATCGACATGTTAACTCATTTTTAGATTTAGATGTTTCAACAGAACAAAATCAGCTAAACTGCTTTGCTCCAGAGAACAAAAGAAGGACCATTTCTGGGACTTGAACCAACAACCTTGAGGTTACACGCCTGTTCATTTAACCACTGTACTACCTGCTGGCCATTGCACCTGCCCATCTTCCTTATAAATTACACAAAACACAAGTAACAAGGTCATATACAAATATAACCCTGGAAGAGTACTAGAATTAACATCAACAAAATATATAACTAAATTATATCAAACGCCTTAAATAATAAAGAACAGCTAATAACCCAGGTTCTGCAATGACTGTAAAACCTCATATCCAGACAAGCTTTTCTGTGGTAAATCTTGTGCTGTTGAATGGGTGGTTTTTGAAATGAAGGTAGTTTTTCAGCACACAGACCCCGCTGACCTTATGCCTCCCCCGGTACACGTTGGCCGTCGCTCCCTGGCCCAGGAGGTCCGAGATGAGCCACAGGTAGTTGTTCGTGCTCTGCATGCTTGCTTTACCTGCACCTGCCGGCGACGAACACGCAGCGTTCACTGTTTTGCCGAGTTTTAAGAGTCGCTGGGCAGTGAGAATTCAGCCTTTTTATAAAAGAAAGAAAAGAACATTTTATGCATATTGAAATAGTAGGACCACATGTTCAAGACACACAAGCACAAACAGTCAAACAGAACCACCCAATTCATTGTTGTAAATATCCACGTTAGCTCAAAAACCAGGGTATATTGTTCAAATAAAAAGTAAAACTAAACACTCAGCTATCATTCCTCCACATATAAAGGCGTGTCATTTACATGTTTAAATGCATAAAGGAATACATTGCTCCTTTTAATTCTTTAACTTACCCCGAAGCTCTTGTTACATCAGTTAAATACCGGGTGCCAGGTATCCTACGTGGACCGCCAGGTCGCTACATGCTTTACAGTAACATGGGATATGAGAACCCTAGGCTCAGACGAGAGGCTACATTTACATCAGTTAAGTAGCAAAGCCTTCAATTCAAGCGCGTAAGATTATCAGTAAAATGACGATGGGCAGCTGTGTACGATCATCACGTCCTGGGAAATTCCCGCAGCAGGATCTGCGCCAGCGCACGATCCCGATTAACCGCGGGGATACAAGCGTGGAGCGCTTCAATACGGATTAAAAGGGCCGCCTACAGTGAGGGACAGAAGCGACTCCAGATGGCAATGCACATATCACATCCCTATTAGCTGGAGGAGCCGCATCGGTTTGGCCCGTCTAGCGCTGTCTCTGATTTTCTGCTGCCCATCACGAGCACACAGATAAATAATGATATTACGCCTGCCAGAGTAAACCGAGTAAACCGGCAGCGCCGCTTACAGGGTAGGTAATTCCAAGCGTGCAACGATCGAAGCAGAGTATAACTGGAAGAAATTGAAGCTAATGTTTATACAGTCTTCATGCACTGCCGCCACACCAAGCCCAGCACACTACCTCGCTAATATATAAGCAGTTATTAGTGATTCGTGCCAAATTAGCAATATAGTTTAATGATGTTTATTATCTTACCCGAAAGTGCCAAAAGCTGACTCTCTTCCCTTTCCTGCTATGACATCATATGGTCATGGGGCCACACACGTGACCGGAACGGCATCAGTAGAATAGCGACATCATTTCGACCGTAATCCATAGAATATAGCGATAAAAACTCCTGAAGGGATGATTGTCGGTAAAATGACCGCGAAATTATCTTATAAGACCATGTTACATAAATTACAATATGTCAGTCGGCACAGAACGCTTCAATAATATTAATGTTATACTGTATATCATTATTTTCATTCTGTACTACCAGCAATTGCCGTATATTCGTTTTCCAAGGCTGAAAACATGTTTAGTCCAATGATATTTATATGATTAGATGTCGCACATTGACAAAAATTATATAAAATAGATATATATTTTAAAGAAATTTATACATACATAAAATACATTAGATATTTGATTACTGGGGATATTCTACGACAACGCATTAAGGCCATTGTAGGATAAAAAAAATCGAGCCGCGGGACGGGGGTAAAATTCCGAGAAAAAACTCAGACATTTCGAAATTAAAGTCATAAATTTACCAGAACAAAAAAAGTTGGACATTCTGAGATCGTGAAACAGAAAATTAACAAGAAAAAAACACGTAAATTCACGAGAAAAAAAACTCGGGATAAGTTTTACTTTCCGTTACGGAACCACATCACTTCACAACCTCATCACGCCACAGACCAGGCCGTTTATGAGAAGCCGTTTAGAGCAAAATTCTGTACTTCACTTACACATACATATAAACCGGTATTAAACACTTGCACATACATGCATGTATGTATATCCAAATATATGGAGGCATGTAGTACAGTAGTAATTAGGGCTATATTTGGACCTACAAGGAGTTTGGACGACAGCACATACTGTATAAACGCCGAGGATGAAAAACAGAATAAAGACTAAAGACAATTTACAAGACATTACCCGGATGGACTAGGGATAACCAGACACAGGTGAGGGCAGTCACAGGTGAGGGCAGTCAATCAACGAAGGCTAAACGAGGGACAGGTGTGAATGATTGGGGATACGGGATGGCCAGCAGGGAGACCTCTGATGTCCATACGGGCGCAGAACATGACCGAAGTAGACGTCTTTTAGCTTTGATCTTCTTTGAAAAAAACCAGTTTAAATATATTTTTATTGTAAAACCAATAGCAATTTAATTTCACTTTTTCATTTAACACTTCATTTATGCATAAAAATACAAAATATATAAGCAACACATATTTTGAAGGTCTTTGTAAAAAGTTAAGTTTGAGTCTTCATCAGAATCAACAGAGACGATATGTAGGGGTATGTAAGAAAATACAGCGGATAAAATAACATTTACCTATACACATAGTAAATACAGGCGACCCTTCAGCATTGCGACGTTCTCCAACACGGTTCGACACATCGCGGGGTCAGCATAAGAAATTAGATAACTTTTTGAGAGTTCTGCAAAAGCTCCAGACGACACACAAAGTTTAATAACTAAGAAATGCAAAAGTCTACGTACAGTGCATGTCTGGGGGACGCCAAGCGTGTTTACGGCAGCCTCTGTCATGATATCTCACAGTAATCTCCGCCTTAACTCCCCGGGTAAAAGGTGCACGCTTAGCTCGCCAAGGGAACCAAAAAAATTTTACGCGCCTTTGCCAGGTCGTGTGAGGCCTGCTTCGCGATGTGGGTGGGTCGACTGTACTTTGAATTAATATGATAAACTGACAACTTTAACATACTTGAACATAATTACAGAGACTGTAGGCGATAGAAAGACAGCACCTCGCTTTCTACAAAGTATATAGCAACATAACCGTTAGCACGTTCTGACAGGAATTTAAAATGTTGATTTAAGAAGTTTAAAACCAAGGACACTAAAAACATAACACAGGATTACCGTTAAGTATGTTTCAACCCATCATATTGTATCACTTTATACCCGTTACTATGATACTTTGAGAATTGTATTAACGTTTCACGTCTTACTCGTCCGGTCTAAAAATCGACAGCGCTTTGAACACCGGCGTCAGGGCTCGTTAAGGAGCGCGTGCAGCAAAAAACGTCTCCACGGCATCAAGGACAAATACCTTAAAACCGGTGGCCATAAGTTTTTACTATAGGTTACGTCCTTATGTGACCTTACGTCTGATTATAAGTTAAGTTCTTATAAGCAAATCTCGCCCATCGGCAACCATCCTGGCACTTATTTTTTATAGATTTAAATGCTATTCCTGCGAGTTGTAATAGTAAATTGTTTTTGAAAGATTTATTTTTCATAGTAACACGGTCGTCCTAAGGATGTTCCCAAAAAGGGGACGTGATGCGGACGTCCTGAGGACGTCCTCCGGCTATCCCTTGTTTGCTGGGGAGAGTATGCGATGTAAAAAGATTTTTAAATAATTAAAAAATAAAAGATTTCATCATTTAAAATAAGACTAACACTGTTGTACTGTGCTGTTTCACATATAACTAAAAAATTACTGATCCATATGATAAAATGATTTAGTTTGATATAGGACAGCAATCTTCGTTTGGGAGGTCTACATGTCTCGTCCTCGTGCTCCACATGCGCAGCACAAATGTTTACCTTTTGATGTAAAACTCTTGCTCCTCTCCCACATATTGGAGGTGAACGGACAGTTTTAAGAACATCTCCCTGTCCAAAGCCACAGAAATCCCAGAAAACAACACAGTCTCAGTGAAAACAAACCTGTTAGGTACATTTTTGGCCATGACACGTTTTGATGAATCAATGTCCTGCATTAAATTGCCAGGCACTTGAAGTTACCCCTGCAGAGGCGGACGGTGTAACATCAATGACTAGGACACACACAAAGAAATTTTATACTTTTGAAGTAGTGTTTTCTGGTTAATTTATTTTTTTTATGCTTTCTCAGAAAGAGATTTCCCACTTCATTTTAAATAACCAGGCTCTTCTCATTTGATTCTCTTCAGACATCAACAACCTCTTGTCGCGACACGTGACTTCAAAGCTCTAGTTCAAACCAATCTTTAGAAGGATCACGAAGGCGTCATTCAAGGGATTGTGGCAACACACACGGCCTAACAGGGTCTTCGTAATGGCGACAGAGGTCTTTCATCACAGAAACACATGCACCCCTGCTATACTTGTAGATGTCTTCAAGCAGTGGGGTCAGATCCGTTAGTGCAGCAACTGGAGGGCTAGTGTGTCCGCTTGCACGCATACGTTTGGCAAATGGAGTGTTGTCACCCCTGATGCGTCTGTCAGTGGCCTTCCTTTTGGCAACAGCAGTAATATAATCGATGTCAAACAACTTGGGAAGACACCTTGGTTTGGAGTGCATAGCATACCCTAGTATGCTTCCACATTCATCACCGTCTTTGTGCTTTGCAAACACACTGCTGCCTTTGCCTTGAACAGCAAAGCCCCAACATGAGTGCATGATTCTGCAAGGTCAGCCATGCAGGTACAGTATGTACACTCGATATTTCCACTTGGTGACAAAATGACCCATGGCTTCAAAGATGGTTCATTAAGTTGCCTAGAGTCCATTACCTAGAAATAATACAGATACAAGACAAAAACAGAGTGAGTCATTTAACCTGATGCGTTGCCAAGTTCCACAGAGGGGACACTGAAGCAGCCCTAGACCTTACCCCTGTCTGAACATAACCTCAGTGGGGTGAAGGCAAAATATATTTAAAATAGCCCCAGACCATACCCGTGCCCTAACTTAATCTCAGCAGGGTTTAGGCAGGGAGATGATTAACCAGTATCAAAGTATGAATTGCCATGTAGATACTGAATATTTTAAAACATTGGTAATAAAACTAACACACAAACTCATTTTATATAGTATGCATTGAGAATCAAACTTAACGTTACCTTGGTTCTTACGATGGAGTTGTCACAGACAGCCGGTGTATACCTGCTTACTCCAAACACAAGGTAAGCACCGATGTCCACGACAGTAACTAGAAGCAAGGCGTCCCTATAGGAGCTTCAGATGTGACTGGGCACCTCGCAGGGGTCGAGGTGGTTTACAATAAATATTTGTTTCCTCATAGTGGGTTCTCGCTTCATTTGAAAGCTTTTCTTTGTATGGGTATTTCTCTCGAGCACGTCCTTTTAGCATACTTAATATAAATATTGATTATTACGAACAAAAATTAATGAAAAAAACACAAAATGAGAACTATGGGATTACCTGGGGTGCGTTTCTCAAAACCATAGTTGGGCCTATTCAGTTGCATTCGTAGTTAGCAACTATGGTTTTGGGAAACGCACCCCAGTACAGTACTTCGATTGCTGAGTCTCGCAGTGCAACATGGCGGACGTAAACGCGATGACGTCAGGTGTCCTTGGCGCGGTGGGGGCGGGGTTTCGGGAAGAGCGGGCGTAAGGGAAGAAGAGAAAGAACTGCGCTTTGGAGACCGCTGAGATAGTTAGTGTTTTCGGTGTCTAGGTTGAGTAATGACTGAATCTTAACGGGGAATATTACTTTGACAACGAGAGTGTAGTTTTTGCGTCCTATGTAAAGCGTTTTGTTGATATTTGCCCGTGTTTCAAGAATGGATCACTTTGACTAGCTGCGCAGTCACGGACTTAAGAGTGTCTGTCCGGCCAAATCTCTTCTGTCGTCCGGATTTCTTCCCCCTGTGACGTATCGCTCAGCTGTCAGGCCGATAATGAATCTCGGTGATGCGGTTTCAAGGAACCCCGGAAGGTTCAAGTTCACCCTTATGGCTGCAGGGAGAATTCACATCAATAAAATACGATTAGGAATGTTTTTGTAAAGGTGTTTTAACCTGGAGGGCGATTACTGAAGATTCAAGGATTTACTTTCATTTAAAGAAGCTGAATACATGCAAACACGGAATTTACAATTATTTATTTAGCATATTAAGAATCAGATTAGATGGTTTGGTTACAAGTGAATACTGATATAAAACTCTAAATGGTAAACGGACAGTCATGGTTCTAGACTGTAGTTTTGATCTATAGCTCATACCATCAAAGGCTTAAATCTTATTATAAAATTATCCCAAGAAGCCACGGTAGTATGAACAATGTTCTATTAAACAGAATATTAAGAAGTGGTTTTTAAATTTGGGATTTCACATAACTTTATAACTGTCAAACTCGGGGACTCAGAATGCAGAGCACAAAAGTTTTGTTAACCAGATCAGGCAAACTACATGAATTGATGGGCAATGCTCGTAGTCGGGGTCACGTTTTTTTTTTTTCCTAGATACAAATAGAATATTAATAGTATATGTTTCACCACACCACTAATATGATCATCCAGCTTTAAATATTAGTATTTAACTGACTCGGTTGGTCTGATCATATGGTTTTCAATTAATATCAAAGTAAAATAAAATAACACAAATAGAATAGTATAGCCTTATGTATGTACTCTTGTGGGATATTATATAGCACTGCATAACTCACAGAGAATGTAATCGTCAGGGCACTATTAAGAAAATGTAACCAGAAGCTGATGTAAACCGTGTAGTGTGACCTTATGACCTTTAGCGAATGCAGATGAATTACTGCTGTGCATGATGTGACCAAAATAAATATAAATAAGTTTAAAAGTTCTTGTACCTGTTAGCTATCTTATGTTAGCCTTTGTGTATGAATATGTATTTTAATTAGCACAGTTTATCACTATTTTGAAGGCCGAGAATATTTTGTTCTGTGGCTAAGCATCTCGGGACCTGCTGAAACTGCCAAAACTTGTTATTTTTTATCAGTGAAACCTGGAAAGTTTTGCTTTGCCTCTAGTTCTGGGCTCTTCACCAAAACTCTACAAAGTAACAATACTGCCCCGGTCATGTTTTCCTGAGCGACTAGATAATAAATGAAATAATTAGCAGCCTTATCACACAGGTGCGAGGAACACCTGACCCTGGAAAGGGAGGCACAATGACAGCAATTGGCCCAGAAAGATGATGCTTGGAAAATCCCTGTGATGAATATCTTGATAAGAGATATGAAAAGTGTATAAAAATCAGTGTAATTAACCATGGGACACAGTGCTGCAGGGTGTCCAGCCTTGGTTGTAACTTTGATGTTGCAATAAAGACTGAATTTGAAGATCTACACAAGTGGCTTCTGACTCCTGATTTGGCAGAGAAAGATAAACTACAACACTCTTAGCCTCATATTTGGGAAAACTGGAGCAAACTATTAAATTTATCTGGAAATGTATATATATATACAAACACACACAAACGTAAATAAAGTATTTATATGTAATTAATGCCTTAATAATGCCTTAATAATCTTGTGTAATACTTAGACAACTAATATGTGATTTTTTTGCCACCTACTGGAGAGGAGTGTAATCGTATTAAATGTATCATTATTCAGAATATATCTGCATAAATTGAAATATTCTACACTTCGATTTCAAATCTTCATCTCAAATTTTCACCCCGATCTTAACGAAAACAAAATCTTGCAAAATTAATTTTGTGGAATAATTGACTGTGGTTGTGCTAAATTTATGCACACCATCCGTTTTAATAATGTTGATGTGGGGTGCACCTCAGCGGCTTAGCACGCCATGCCCGTGATTTGAAGGTTGCCAGTTCAAATCCTGTAGCTGACAGAGTGATATCACAACTGGGTCCTTGAGCAAAGCCATTAATGCCTGTTGACCCAGGAACTGGTCAGGGTACTGGCCTGCTCTCTCAATTGTCACTTTGAATAAAAGCATCCACTAAATAAATACATTTATTAAGTGTACAAGAATGAAATGAGTGGATCAAGAATGAACTTTTTAAAGTTGATGCCCTTGCTGACTGTATCATTCATTGTCTGCTTGGACCACAGTCTGATGCTGCTGGACTCTGAAGGGCTAAAGTTAATGAGCTTCCCCTGCTGCTGGATAAATATCCTGCCTTTTGCTGCATTGTACTTCTGCCTCATTTGCTACTGTCTGTTTATACTAAAGCAAGTGGCCATAATAATGCACAATAAACAGAATTGGACAGATTTGGTTCATTACCAAAAGTGTGTGCTAGCCCAATGCCAACCAATCTGTATATAAAGTTTTTTTTTTTCCTCCAGATATCTGCAGGAATGAGTATTAATAGCAAAGCACTGAATGTCAGTTGTGACATTTTAAGCCAAATAATTTGCATAAAAGAAAGATTTCTGTTACTTATTTATTTCATTATGCTAAAGAGATATTTAAAATACAGTATGTGTGGTGCTTAAAAGGATGTTAGAATATCTTGGTATCAAAAGGTTTTAAATTGCAGTTAAATTCTTGTGATTGATAATTCCTCTGAATTTTTCTGGAAAATTTATATAATATGGGCATGACAGTAACTTTTTTTGGTGTTCTTATCACCATGGAACTACAGAAATGTATTGGAGACCTCTGGCTATAGTGCTGAGTCCTAAGCACGATGCCTCCTCGCTTTCTGGCCATACTGGACCTCCATTAATGTAAGTAACTGCCAGCAGACTGTGAGTGCCTGCATATGCACTTGTTTTGTCGCTGTTAATTATCAGCTTACGCTCCACTGCCACATCTTGCCCTCATGTAGCAGAGGTCAGATAGCAGAGCACCGACAGCTCCCAGGAGAATATTTTTCTGTGTTCTGGTTTATGTCGGAGTGCCATTTTATAGATGAACAGCTCACTTAAATGTCTTGTAAAAGTCTGCATTCATATCCTTGTGCAAAATTCATTCTGACACCATTAATCGACAAATGTGATGTGTAGCTCCTTTGATTTGTCACAGAGTGATGTCACTGCTGTGCTCTTGAGCAAGACCCCTAACGTCCCAATTGCTCCAGAGACTGGCTGACCCTGCTTTCTCAAATGTATGTTGCTTTGGATTAAAGCATCTGCTAAGTAAATAAATGTAATATTTAGTTGTATATTGTGTTCTGCAGCTGGCAGTCCCCTCAGTATTACTAAAATATAAGCTTCCTTGTATCGATAGTGAACCCATGTATAATGTCTCATTGTCTTATTGCCCAGAATTAGAGGGAGGGAAGAACAGCTCCAGTGGTCCCCAACCTGCCCTGGTGGCCTCCATGGCTGCCTTCTTCACCGCCCAAGCGGGATGACTGCTGGGCCAGGGACTTCCGTCGGGGTTCTGGGGATAGACGGTGACGCCCCAGAGTCCGGCCTTGAGGGTGAGAGGAACGGGGAGTTCTCCGTGCCCCCTGTGAAGGCCGTGCGGGGGCCCCCTTCCAGGCATAAGAAGAAGGGGAAGAAGCCATCCGCTTCTGGACCCCCCACGACCTCCGTGCCCTGCTCAGGGGAACCGATCACCAGCACCGAGCCCCCAGGGCCCATCCTGGCCCCCATTGAGCCATGCTCGCCGCCCGGCCAGGGATCCGGCCGAGCCGTGCTCACTGCCTAGACAGTTCCTGCCTGCCCACCTGCCTGTTCGTCTGCGGCTGTCGCCACCTAGTCGGTTCCTGCGGCCACCGCCTCAGCAGCTCCTGCCCACTTGCCTGTCCGCTTGCCCGCAGTCATCTCCTCCCAGGCAACTCCTGCATGCCTGCCTGCGGCTGTCGTCTAGACGGCTCCTGCACACTCGCCCGCCTGCCTGCCTGTGGCTGTCGCCTAGACGGCTCCTGCCTGCCCGCTTGCCTGTTCGCCTGCGGCCGTCGCGACCTAGTCAGTTTCTGCGGCGGCCGCCTTAGCAGCTCCTTCCTGCTCACCTGTCTGCTTGCCTGCGGTCATCTCGTCCCAGGCGGCTCCTGCCTGCCCGCCTGTGCCTGCCGCCTCGTCAGCCCCTGCCCTCTCACCCGCAGCCGTTGCCCAACCAGCTCATGCCTGCTCACCTGCAGTCGTTACCCCGTCAGCTCCTGCCTGAACTCTGCTCAGGGGATATAGCTGCTGCCACCACCGCGATATCGAAGCCCTGCCCAGGGGAACCAGCTGCCGCCGCGATGCCCGAGCCCTGCCCAGATGATGTAGTCACCGCCCTGGCGTCTGAGCTCGGCCCACAGATCCCCACGCCTGCTCCGTCCAGCCCGCAGGGTCCCACTTCTGCTCAGCCCGAGTTCTCTGAGCCTGGCCCACAGGAGTCGGCACCTCCTAACTGTTCCCCAGCCGAGTCCCCAGAGCCCAGCATGGCCTCCGAGCTCATGCCCAGCCTAGGGGGAATGGACCTGGAGGGTACCCCTCCTGAAGATTTGGAGTGGCACCCCTGGGACCTGAGTCCCATGTTTTTGGCTTCTGCAGCCCCCTGGGGTTGGAATCGGCGACGCCTTGGGCGGTCCGTCCAAGCACCAGGCAGGTTTTCTGTCTTCTGTAGGGGAAGGCGGGGGCACGTTCGGCTTCCGTGTCGCCCCCACGTCCCAGTCCCACAGTCTCCTTGTCGTCCCCATGTCCCAGTCCCGCACTCCCTTGTCATGACGGCATTCAAAGTCTCTTTCCGACCCAGCCCCCTCATCCTCATTCTCCAAGCCTGTCGCCCCATCAAGCTCCTTTGTACCCTCTGCCTTCCAGTTTCCCTCCTCCTTTCTGGTCCTTGCCCCCTGGCCCATTCCCTCAGGTATGCCCCTAGATATCAACCCCAGGTTCCACTGCATGTCCCTGCCTTTGTCCCCCAGGTCCCAAATACTGTCCCTGCCTTTGTTCCCCAGGTTCCGCCTCTTGCCCCTAAGACTTTTGTCCCGGGTCCCGTCCCTTGGTGTCCACCTCATGTCCCTGCCTTTGTTCCGCGTGTTCTGCCTCCTGCCCTTGATGTTTTGGCCCCTGGTCTTGCTCCTCTGGCTACGTGTTCTGTCCTGTCTCTGTTGCCCCTTGGTCCCCTAAGTCTGTTCCCTCAGTTGGTGTTCCTGTCCCGGTTCCTCGTGCTCACCCTGTCTGTCTTTATTCTCCCCCTGTTGGAGTGTCTGGCCTTGTCCGTTCGTCACTCCAGTCTGTGTTAAGGGTTCCCTCTTATGTTCTCTGTGTTTTTTTTCCTGTCTGGTCCTGGTATTGCCCCAGTCTCTTTCCGTCCTGTCCGTTGCCTTGGTTTGTGCCCCTGTGGTCCCCACAGTTTGGTCAGTCCCTGTCCTGGTGGTGTCCCCTTCTGTCAGTTCCGTCCATATTCCGTACGGTCCCTCACCCTGGTTTCTGGTAAAAGCTCTCTTGTCCTGGACTGTGTCCTTTCTGCCCGCGCAATGCCATGCCGTCATGACACCTACACCATAATCCCCCCTCTACCAAACTTTACACTTGGCACAATGCAGTCAAGTAAGTACTGTTCTCCTGGCAACCGCCAAACCCAGACTCGTCCATCGGCTCGCCAGACAGAGAAGCGTGATTCAGAGAGCATGTCTCCACTGTGCTAGAGTCCAGTGGCATCTGTTTTGCATTGCACTTGGTGATATAAGGCTTGTATGCAGCTGCTTGGTGATGGAATCCCATTCAATGAAGCTCTCTACGCACTGTTCTTGAACTAATCTGAAGGCCACACTAAGTTTGGAGGTCTGTAGCTATTGATGCTGCAGAAAGTTAGCGACTTCTGCACACTGTGCACCTCAGCATGCGCTGTCCCCACTTTGTGATTTTACGTGGCCTACCACTTTGTGGCTGAGTTACTGTTGTTCCCAATGGCTTCCACTTTGTTATAATACCACTAACAGTTGACCGTTGGATATTTAGTAGCGAGGAAATTTCACGAATGGACTTATTGCACTGGTGGCATCCTATCACGGTACCATGCTTGAATTCACTGAGCTCCTGAGAGTGACCCATTCCTTCATAAATGTTTGTAGAAGCAGTCTGCATGCCTAGATGCTCAATTTTATACACATGCGCCCATGGAAGTGATTGGAACGCCTGAATTGGAGGGGTGTCCCAATACTTTTGGCAATATAGTGTATTAACATGCACAAGGTCTCAAAACATATATATGAACATATAAAGATATGTCTTTACTGTAACCGCCCCACTCACAAGAGTGTCTGTACATCCCATGATACCAGACATAACGCAGTGCAGAAAAGAGATGAACAATGCAGACTTGAGGTCCTGTGTCGTAAAGTATGCAGACCTTAGAAACCATGAAAACCTGGGATGGGGCGGTCCCTGTGATGGGTGGATGCCAGTTCCCACACTACTTAAGAAGCATAGCATTAGAAACCTCATACTATATAGGTCTTTCAGGTTATTAGGACACAGCACTATAGCCAGAGGTCTCCAATACACTTCTGTAGTTCCATGGTGATAAGAACACCAAAAATATTCTAAATATTCTAAAACATATTTTTTTGTGCTTTTGTATTTTTGCAGTGGCCCACCTTCTGCTGCTATTACTTTTTAAAACAAACATGTTATCTTTGTGTATTCCATCACAGCTACTCTTAAAAGCATGTTCATATTAACTCAGTAGGAATACAGTAAACCCTTTAAAACAACAGTATACCTTCATAGAGATTGTATTTTCAGTTTCCTCAGAAAATAATTGAAGTGGTAGTTTGCAGATTTAAAGCCTTCATCAACCAATGCCAGTGTTTCAGAAAAACCTGAGGTAGTTTACACTAAGAATCTATGAAGTTCTCTGAGCCTACATGAGCATACATGATGGAGCACCTGATCTTTTTGAGAAAGCAAAAATTTATTTCCAGAGGCAAAAGGGGTCAGGGTTGGTTACTAATATACTTTACAGAATATTCTGCACACCAAAAAAGTATACAACTGAAAAAAATATAATAGTTCCTTATATATGTTATATATATATTACATAGTCAGAATATGTGTTCCAGACCTAGACCTTGTCCTGCTACCCTATTGAGCAGGTCAGTTCAGTAAGACTGAGAAACAGAGGCTGTACCTAACAAATATGAAGAACCAGGAGTGCACCTCAGAATAGAAAATGGAGGTGGATGTGATGTCAGAGGTCTCAAGGGCTACAGGCCCATGGCCCTAAATGCAATAGGATAAGTGATCAGTGTCCATAGACGCTTGTTCAGACTGTGTGGCTATTTGTGGTTTCAGGGACGCCTATTACTCCTTCAACAAGGCAAAAAACAAAGAAGTACATCCTATACAAGGACGAGAGGGGAAAGCTTGCCTTAATATGGAAACTGTCAGACAATAAGCTGTTCCTATTTCTGCTCAGCAGGGACCAATCCATCCATCTTTAACCACATTTCTTGCAGGCTTACTGGATTTTGAACTCAGATTCTACACGCACGGAGGCCAGGGCGTGGGTCAAACCCGTAACCATGGGCATGTAGTTGGACGTTTCTTACATTTGCACAAATGCATGGACGAATAAACGAATGAACAAATAAAATTTAGTTAAAATTTCTTTTCAGATTAAATTAATAGATTTTCCGTAGCGGAAAAATATTTCAGCCATAATATCGCCAATAATACGTATGCCTATTAGTCATAAAAACATAAAAAAACATGTTATAATTTGTAACCGATCCAAATTATTCCTTAATAGTTTACTCCACAGCCAACAGCGATGCAGTTAAGTGTTGCCGCTAGGGGGCGTGTGCATTTCATTGGCATTAATAGGTGAGGTGAGGCGGACCTTTGTAAGAAAAAAGCGTCACAAAATACTATCTGCAGTGGCGCTTCGGACTATTACACCGCGTCCAACTCATGCATAGATAGTGCACTTCAGCCCCCTGTGGATTATATAGGCTACACCTCTGCTTTCACGTTACAATACGCTCATTTTCATGCGAAAAAAAACCCGTACCATGCTATAGCACCTGCCGAGCAAAGCTCTGAAGTGTACACGTATTCACCGGTAAGTGCATTCTTTTATTTTTATTTTTTTTTGTCATTCCTTTGGTTGACTGCATCTTTCATAGCTATTTTTACATAGCATTTAGTTATGTCAAAAATAATTGTATAACTTTTGGATGTCATTAAAATTATGTGCAGTAAAAGTATATTATTGATAAAAATGAAAATCTAGTAGGTGCCGGGAGGCGAGAAGACAATTATGTGACTTTCGCCAGCCGAATGAACCATTTAATTACCTGCTTCACTTTGCATTTCATACTAGATTACATGGATGTGATCCGTGTAATATTAGTATTCTACGTAGCGCATTGTTGAATGTTAAGCCTACGGTTTATGCAAACCCCTCGCTGTTTAATGTCAAAGATTAAAGGTACTGCTGGGCGGTGAACTGCAGTATGCGAATATATGTCATCAACAGGCAGGTGTTAGACAGATATTTACGGTGAATGAGTTGGGTTTCATGCCGGAGCCATTGGATATGTTTGCGGCGAGAAGCGGATAACACCGCACCTGTGTCCGCATCGGTTACCGTAACGAAGGGACCGGCGGCTGTGGTGCGTCGCACTGCACATCCGAAATTACCGGGGAGAGCTGACAAAGAGCGCAATGCAACATGCAGATCAAAAACAACACATACATAACTGGAAGATTAATTATAAGACACCCTGCTGGCAAATCCTACGTAACTTAAAAGCGCACAATTATCAGGAGATATATAATATGTATATATGTGTGTGTGTGTGGGTGGAATGAAATTAGGCAGTATTAGAAGGCAGTTGAGGGGTGGGATTAGGGTTTGATGAGGATAAATATGTGCTTAGAATAAAATAGGATCATGTAGCCCGTAAAGGCTGTTTTTGTCTACACAAAACAAATAAAAACACATCTATTCTCCTTTAAAATATAGCCTATTTTGATGAGTTTGTTTGCTGGTTAGCTTGTATGACAGTCATGAATATATAATTGATGCTGTTTAAACACAGTTGAATGGACAATTAATATTAATTGTATCTCCCTTACCGGTCATTATTTATTCATCGATTTCGGGATACTCCTTGTTTGGTTTTTGTATAAAAATATCTCTTGTGACACCGTCAACACATCTGGCATAGGCTGTGTTGTAACTTTCTGAAGAAGTCATTGCTCTCTTTGGTCTTTTTTTTTTTCAGAATACAGGCCTACAGTATTATTGTAATTAGTAGTTTGTATTGCACATGTTATAGTTTTGTTTCATTTGGACTCCTTTTTTTTTTTTAAAGTCTTAAGAGTTCTGTTCCTGTGTCTTGAATTTCTGGGACTAAGCTGTGTGAGAGCTCAGGGTGACATGGGATCCTGTTGCCGACTCACAGTTGGTGTTCTCCCCTGCGACTTCCTGAGATCTTGTGGCTTTCTTCGTGTCATTTTCCCCAAAGATGGCAAGAGCACAGACAAAACATGATGAAGCTGTCTATCTCGTGTGTTGCACCATTTGAACATGAGCAATGAGCTATTCAAGATGTACATATTGTGGACTTAATGTATAACCATGGTTGTCCATGAAAAAATGTCTTTGAACAATGGACACATTAATGGGAAATGAATGACACATACACCTGAGAAATATTAGTTTTGCTTTCTGGAGAAAATTCTGTGCTTTAGTAAAGCTGGATTTTGTAAAAAGGCCAGATTACTTTGCATTCATGATGTACTATTTATACTAGTCAAATATTGTAAATATTAAAAGAGAAAAATTATTGCACAACTGAATTGTGCCCAAATGCAATAATACATTTCTCCCCTCAAATGTGTTAAATGAATTGGTGTAGTTTCTGTTGTGTAGCATAGCTGATGTTGAGCGTGTGAGAGTGTCAGCCATGTAGTTTTCAGTGTGTTTTTGTTCGGCCCATTGGTTCCATAGCAACAGTGACGACATCTGTGCTGTGTCCATGCCTATTGAAATGTCTTGCCCCAGGATAATAAGTCTGTCATCATAATACTTCGGAAATGTCCCACAAAAGGATCAGCTATTCGTCATATTTTTTGCTTTATGTAGACTTGGTTGTCTTCTTTCATGCAAAACCGTGCATCAATCTATATTAAAATATGTGTGTGTGTGTGTGTGTGTGTGTGTGTGTGTGTGTGTGTGTGTGTGTGTATGT
>JAAGVU020000001.1:29284603-29305430 GCA_011763525.2 Mormyrus iriodes
GACGAATTTCAAAATATCATTATCCTGATCACAGAAGCAAAGTTTTTGTGGAACAATAGCTATTTTCTGTTTGTTTTGGGCATAATGGGTTAGGAAAACACACTTTGTACCCAGGAACAAAATAAAAATAAAAATTTGTTACATAGTGTTATCACTAAAATACTATGGCAAGCAGACGGTGATATGGGTCACTCGAGATGTGGAAGAGTCGTAACTGATCATTAGCATTAATCAGTCTGTTCAGTGTTTTTGCCTTCTCCATATTTGTGAGTCTGCTCAGAGCTCAGATGATGCACAGCATGGTGAGAGCCGTTTTGCCTTTCAAATGTGTTTATTCGTTTAATCTCTGAATCCATTGATGCATTGCTCTTTGTATTGATGTTACCCACATTGTACGGCTGAAAACAAAAGGCTTCAGAAAGGCAGACCATAAATCGCTCTGATATCCTGGTGCAGTTGCATCTCAGCACAAGAAGACTAGACAAACAGATCGTAGTCGTCAGATCCACCCACAGGCCAAACAAAGACAAGGATCTTCTGGCTGCTCATTAACCAGCAAGATGTCCAGATCAGGTGCGTTCCCTATTATGTAACTTGGCAGCCTCAGATACCTAAAGGAGCTTTCCCAGAATGCACCAGCAAGTGCTTATTCTTCTCACAATACTTAACAGCAATACCTCAATGATAGACTGCAAACAGTTGTGCACAGATTCGTATTGCTACCAGTTACTCACTTCCACTTGTTATGGTTTTCTTTGGCTTGTCTGGGAATTATTATAGTAAATTCTGCACATTGTGTAGCTAACTTGGTCAGTCCATATACCAATATATACTTAGAATCATGCAATTTTACACAGGCAGTCCCCAGGATATGATGAGAGCTGTTCCCTAAGTCTATCTTTTAAGTTGAATTTGTAGGTAAGATCTAAAAAAAATAAAAATAAATAATAATAATAAAAAATAAAATAATAATAATAATAATAGATAGATTTGTGCATATACTGTGGTGGCCTAATGGTATATGAAGTCTGCTTGTGATCAGAAGGGTGCTGGCTCAAATCCCCCCACCAGCAAGGACCACAACCCACGCACTGCTCCCCAGGTGCTAAATAATAGCTGCCCACTGCTATGCCATGTATCGGTAAAATGCAGAGGGTGCATTTTGTTGTGTGCTCTGGTGTATCAGGGGGGTGTTCCATGAAGCAGGATTTCTTGCTTGTCCGGATAACTTGTTGAATTTAAGGTAGTCTGGACTAAAAGAACTTTATCTTCGTTCCCTTACGTTTAGCTCAGACTACCTTAAATTTGTCAAGTTAACCAGCTAAGCAAGAAATCCTGATTCGTGGAATACCCCCCAGCAATGACAATTAATCACTTTTTAGTTAATATGTTACTGTACGGTACTTCAAGTCGACAAACTGATGAAGCTATGCAGTATTTTCATGAGCGTCACAAAATAGTACATGTGTTTGTCATTACAAACCATTGTGTTTAACCTAAATTTTTAACATAATAGGCTTTTTGACAGTCCGGGGGGGAGGGGGGGCCTAGTGCATTCATTTGTGTGCAGTACCATTACTGTTATGGAGGTGGCTTAACAGCTTAACAGCCTTTTATTAACATACCAAGCAGACTGAGTGGACTCCTTGAGTGCCAAGGCTCAGGCATGTCTGTTGTTGCATCTCAACTTATTTCTGACTCTTCCTCTCTGTCACTCTGTCACTGTCAGATGCAACTTTCGCACGCAGGTCCTGCTGGACAGGAGCCCAGCTGCCCAGCCTGTCTGTACTGGGCTGAATCTCCTCTTGGATCCCTGCTGAAGTCGTGTAGCATGCTGGCTGTCTCTTGGGTTGCCCCTGGCTTTTCCCAGCAAGAATACTGCTGCAGCCTCGGCCTAATAGCAAATATTCACAGCTGATGATTCTGTTGCCGCTCGGGCTTTGCGTTCGGTGTGCGCACTGGAGAGGGAACAGCATGCTGGGAAGTGGCCCTGCCACCTTCGGGGTTACTTCCTCTCCCATATAAGCAGCTTGAGAACCATAACCGACCTGTTGTTTTTATCACAGTGGAAACAAAATGGGGGAAATGTCTATTTGCTACACATTGTTTGGAAACACAGATTGATTTGGTATATTATTAAATCCGTGAATTAAAGACCAACACAAATACAAGGACAATAAAACGCTAGCGGGGGGGGGGGAGCAACCCTGGGCCTCACATTTTAGGGCAGGGCTGCCCAACCCTGCTCCTGGAGATCTACCACCCTGCAAAATTTAGTTGCATCCCCAATTTAACACACCTGATACAGATAATCAGGTCCTTCAGTAATATCTGTTTTGGAACCAGCTTAGCTTCAACATAGCTGACTCTAATACTGAGATATTACTGAAGGGCCTAATTATCTGTATCAGGTGTGTTAAATTGGGGCTGCACCTAAGCTCTGCAGGGTGGTAGATCTCCAGGGGCAGGTCTGGGCAGCCCTGCTCTAGGGGGACCCCTGCTGATCGTTTTTTTTGTAACAAAACACACAGCTGAAATGTCCACTCCAAACCATTTAAATAGCAATTTTGGTTAAAGTATTATAATCTGTAATATATTATATCTTAAATTTGGCCGATTGATCCCCCAGCACAATACCCCCCTCTCCCCCATGTAGTGAATTTTACCTACAGCCCTCCAGCTCCTAAGTGTTATTGCAGGCACCCTGTGCTTTGACTACCATATTATTAACATTCCATCATTTTTGATTCCCTCTTGTTTTTCTTACAGCTCCAAAAACGACAGCTTGAATGCCCCCCTTAGGGCCCCCCTACCCATGTCAGCCTTGGGCCCCCAGAGAAGTCAGTCCACAGCTCATAAAACCCCAATTATTACATTCGCCACCCAGAGCTAAGATGTTTATTAGAAGTGAAAGATGACTAAAAACTTTATCCTGTAAAATGTCAGCCATTGTGACAGCTTTCTGCTTCTCTATTTACTGCACTAGATATTTAGGTTTTCCAGGACCTTCCAGCCATCAAAATAAGTCGTCTACAGAATCCCCACCCTTCAGACAGAGAGGGTCTAATTAAAACTGGCATTGTCAGCAGTGATCACCAGACACCAGGCTATTTCAGTCATAAAATGCTTGCTGGGAACTTGTTGATGCCCATTCTCTCACAGAGCATATGGCAGCCTGTCATTCAGGCTCTCATTTTTAATGCATTTCAGAGACATGGAGCATGTATGGGAGTTATTTAAATACTTCATGACATACTAAAAGCCCAGAAACCAAGCTAGTTTAAAACTCAATTAGTAAACCAGTAGTGGGTCAAGGAGGCGTTGACTATGTTTTGATGTGCCTATTGTGTGCTGTTGTGTAGTATCACGGCCAGCTACACAGTCATTCCTATTTTGTCTTTAAGTGTTCCACAGCTAAGGTCTGGATTAATGGAAATAGGTGTTTGTTGGGAAGCCCTTGTATGTATTTTCACATTCTTCTCATCTATTTATATTATTTTGTTCTTGGTGTGTTAGGCTCCTGTTGTCTTCAGGCAGATGGGCGTGACTCGCCTTGCGAACAGAGTGTCGGTGATGTCACAGGACAGGAAGTGTGTCTGGAGACATTAAGTACAGTAACATACACACAGTACTCTACAGCAAATAATAATGTAAATATAAGATCACAACACTTTAGAAGATAAAGAGCTTAAATTTAATGAAAAACAACGGACAAATTGCAGTACGAAATCAAAAGATGCGCACGGCAACAAAAAATGGGAGCTGGTACAGAAGTCAGTACCTGAAACTGCAGAGAAACATTTCATCAGAGATATTGTATCATACCTTCTTATTGCAGCTGTCAATCACATATACATTACAATATGCACACCATATTACACGTTAGATATGGACAGTGGGTCATTATTCTCCTGCACCTGTTACACTAAGCGATACACTCACCAGTGTCTTACTGTGTCTGCTCTCAGGCGGTTCTCCATCGGAGGATATTATTACCTATGGAGCTCGGATGTAAATGCGATCGTTACTCGATAGGCCGTAAGTCGGCGGATACCTGTATAAGCAAATCTGATGTCTTACACCTTTATTGTAAACCTGTGAATTGTAGTGAATGTGTTTTTGTGTGTGTATATGTGTGTGCATGTGTCCTGTTAAGGACTTGTTCCCATCCAGGCTGTACCCCTGCCTTGTGCCCTGTGCTGTCTGAGAGAGGCTCCAGGCCCCCTTCAAAGACACTGACCAGGATCAAAGGTTAGAAGAAGGATGGTTGTGATGTGAATAGGCTGATGCAGACACACGCCGATTACAGTGTGGTTCAGATTCCTGAATCGTGTCCTGTAGACTGAAAGCCCATTGAGGCATTATCATATAATCTGGATTATTCAGTTCATCTTCCATCCAGATTTATGATGATTTGAAGTGGGCTGGGACACCTCTAGAATGAAGAGCCACTCTGCTTAGCACTGTGCTCGCAGTGCTTATCTGTGCCTGAGAGGGATTGTGTTCAGCTTCTATCCTCTGACAGAGGGAAAGGCCTGCATGCAGCTTAAGGCTGTGCGTTACTATATACGCCTTAGCTCTATACCCGGGTCTGCCTTTCAGTGCCATGCCTCACTGCATAGTGGAACTCTAACTGCAGCTCAGTGTGACCTGACAGCCACCACATATCCACAGAGGCAACCCAGTGGTTCAGGTTACTGTTGTGTTGTGCTGGAGTCCAGTGTAGTCAATGAAGAGAGGTTGGCTGCAGGAGAGTGACGGCAGATCAAGGCTCTGTTAATTGGGCATAATGAGCCATATCATTTTTCAAGGTTAGGCAGGGGGATGGTGTGCACCACAGTGGGTTAGGGCCCATGTCCAGAATGTTGTGGGTTCAAATCCCAGGACCTGTGGAGAGATCATATTACTGTTCACAAGGTCTTTAACCTCAAGGGATGTTGGCTGCTGTGCTCTTTGACCTTTCACTCGTAACTCTTTGGACAATAGCATTTGCATAGTGAATGTATAAGTCAGGTATAGGGCAGATATAGTCCTGATACCTTTGGGTTTGGAGAATGGTACTGTGAATTGATCTCTGGTCAGTTTGAAGATTGTTTAAGAGGAAATCACTAAACTGGACATGACTGCGATTCCTGCTCTTGCATGAAAGCAGGAGTGTCGTGACTGTGAGCTTCAAACATACGAGTGCTGCAGTAAAGTGAGTGAATGAGCCTAAACTCAAATGAAGGTTAGCATGTCAGTGTAAAGATCAGTATGTGGCAGGTCTGAAGAACCTCTGTGACCTTCAAAATGCTGAGAAATTTACAGCTTTCTTGGCAGCCTAGGAATCATTATTAATTAGGCAAATGTTTGTCATTTTACTGAGTGATGAGTTTGTACTTCTTTGATCCATGGAGGGAAATTAGGAAGTTAAATTAGTTAAACTTAAAATCCTAATTAGGAAATTAATTAGGAATCTGATGTTTACTGATGGGTGCTATAAAGCCATTTCAACAGTTATACCTTGATTAAAGCTTCAGAAATTTCAATAATTTTTCCTCTGCATGGGTCCACAGTTCATAAGTGCATGAAACCCCACCATCACGATGAATTTAGGAGAGTTACACAGACAGGAGGGACTGGATTCAGAAAACTATGCTAAAGAACAACACAACATTCTCCAATCTTTAGCATTATTTTAATGCTAACAATAAGTGGCACTTGGCAGATTGGTGTGTGATTGGGTGTTCTGCTACAGAGTCTCATTTGCATGTGTAGTGTATGGATCCACAGACAAACGGGTTAGTGGGCACATTCTGTCACATGATGGCTTGTTGTCCCTTTGTCCAATTGGTAGAATTTGTTTAATCCTTGGCCAACAGGAAAAAAATGTCTGTATCTGTAACAATATATATGTCAATATCTGTACCATATTGCCAGCATCATGTCAAATTGAAATGCATTGTATTGAATCAAATTGTGTTGAATGGCACTGCATCATAATAGAGAGAATTGTATCGTATCGCATTAGTAGTTGCTTCATATGTATCTTTAATATATCGAATTGTTGCCAATGCATCGAGATGTGGATCTCATCAGCCTCAGTGATGCAGATGCACATCCCATCCGACGAAATGTTCTTCTAGTCATCCAACAAGATATAAGTAACCTTTATAAGAACAGAAGTAATTCTTGTTTATTTTTTGTGTTGCTGTTAAGTGTTCATTTTCATATGTTGTAATGTTAATTGTTTTTTTTTTGCTTAAATATTTTTTCCTGAGCATATATAATCACTACTCAGATAATAGCCTTAAACATGTTTCTACAGTACTCAGTACCTAGGTGGGACCAGTAGAGAACAGTAGACTGTTTCACCCATTTTCTCACACACTTTGGTGTCCATCACACCTTTGGCGATGTGGGAGCAGCAGTGGGCCCATATGCCAGGTGACGGGAGGAAGAATGTCCCATAATCTGAGGATGACTGCAAAGAGTGACGTTCTTTGGCTGTGATGAGCTTTTTAAGGACAAGTTATTGTGTTACAAATGATGGGGCACGGGTGGCCAGTGATTCAGTCATTTACAGAGATGATTTATAGCTTGAAAAGGTATCAGACACTGTGTGGTTTGCATAGTTCTGTGCTAATGTTCAGATCAGGGGCATCTTCCTTACTGGACCACCTGCTGCCTTCCTGAAGCTGTTCTGAGCTCCTGCACTCCCAGTCATTTTATCTCTTGCAACATGTGTTCTTGACAATATTTTGAGAATCGAAGATCCAGTGTGATTCATGCGAAGTCATATACAGGGCAGGAAGGCCGCTTTGTTCATCGACTCTCAGTGTCCATGGGTGCTGATCTCTGGGCCAGGGACAAGGGTGCTGAGACCTTTGTTCTGTTTTGAGGCCTCTATTGGTTTTTATTTTGTTTGCTTTATTAATGAACTGTGCTCACATTGCTCACTGTGAATTTGTGCTGATTACTCTGGCCTCACATTTTTTCCATGTCAATCCATTGGCTTCACACATTCCTGAAGCCATTAAGGAAATGAATGCTATCCCATTCACAAGCACAATAGGCCAAAACAAGATCAGGTATCTCCTGTAGAGATTCATGGCAGTGAATCAGGTTGGGACAGAGCATGTTATGAGACAGGGATTGTTTAATGTACTTCATGGCAGTGTTTGCATTAAATGGGATAGTTCAAGACTTTTCCCCAGAATAAATATTATCACGATGTTTTTAGCTAAAAAAAATACTTGCATGAGCTAAAAAAAAGTCTTTTATTTATCTAAATATGGTCAGGTAATGTTCAATATTCAAACATATTTTCAATTTTCATTTGAAATCCAGTGTGGTTTTAGTTAGCTTTGAGTGTGGTTTTATTAAGTTTTATTTTAAAGATATTTTTATAGTTTTAGTTTTAGTTTTATTTTAGTTTCAGTTTACCGTTTAGTAATTTTGTTTCTCGGGATAGACTGAAAGTTGTAGGACTTGGCTAACTTCTACAAAATGTTGTGCCGTAGGCTGTTTCTGCGGGGGAAGGTGCAGGAAGCCTAAAGCATGGTGCGATTTAAATGAACGGTTTCCATAAAGAAGAAAGATAAACAAATCATAACTTTAGCTAAATAGTATTAATAAATGTTAACAGAAAGTATTTCAGTATTTGTTTTTATGTTATTTTGGTTCGTTTCAGAAGCAATATTAATAGTTTTTGTTTCATTTTAGTTTTTTTACTTTCATATCTTGTGAAAATGTTTTCTTATAGTTTTACTTTTCATGAACAATAATGAATAAAGTCTCGTACTGTAACTAATCTGCCCCATGGTATCTAGTTTCTGTGTGATGCTTCATTTGGTATATATTGTTGCCGGATCTCTAGTTAGATCATGTCTTACAGACGTTTTGGACACCTGGTGTGTTCAGTCCATGGTGTGCTCCTTCTCTCTCTCCCTCTCTCCCCCTCACCCTTGAAGGTGACCCTCCTCTGGGAATCCCAGAATGAATGGTTATACCCCCCCAGTCTACCCTTCTGGGGGGTTTGATTCCTACAGCTCCCCACTGAAGTAAGTGTACATTTTCCTGGCTTGCTGAAACCACTGAAAGATACTTGGTTCACCATCTTGGCTTTAAATTAAATGAAATGGTCCTTTATTTACCATTTTGCACAAGTACGAGTACAGGTACAGGTACAGGTACAGGTATAGGTACAGGTATAGGTAGATTGGAATGCTTCTCATTTTAGAATTTCAAAATTTCCTGCTGAAAATTATGACCAGTCTGCCAATTCCAGTATGACTGACATTTTGTGTCTGTCAGTCGTCTTCTTGGAATCAGTCAAAATAAATGTCAGCCCATTTTCTGCTTCCCTTATTGCTGCAGTATTGCCCTAACTACCACTAATCACTTACTTTCAGGAAAGGTGTACTTGTTTACAGTTGTACTTACCTAATCATCTTATAGTTTTATATCTCAGGCACAGAATGGTAGTATAGTTCAATATCAATTTGTGATGATTCCTTTTACCTAAATATATACTGTAACACCTTGTTAGTTGTTGGTTAAGGTTCATATCCTGGAAAAAATCCTGCTGTTATACCCTTGTGCATGTATTTAACCTGAATTGCAACAATATAATTTCTAGCTCTATAAATGGGTAAAATTGCATGTTAATCAAAATGAAGTATCTTGATGATTGCTGCCAGCATTACTCTGCAGCAATCAGCAGTCCATTTTGAAGTGAAAGTTTGGAATGTCATCATTAAAGCCATTTATTATTTATCACTGTTAAAATAAGTCAAGGAATCATGAAAATATCGGGTGTCAGAGAGCTCACTGAGTGAACGGCTTGTGATATTAGAGATCCCCGCCATTCAGAGTGCGTTTGTTCACTCATTAAACGTCTTCAAACCCTTGTCTCCTATGTAGTGGACACGGTTCGCAGGCTTCTGAGCAACCAGGCCGCAAACCAGGCCCAAAGACCAACGCCAAGGCTCTGTATGGTGCGTATCCTAGCTTTCGAAGTCAGCCAGAGGGTTTTGAATACATCACCCAACACTGCTCGCCTAAGTCACCCGTAACATTATGGGGTATTTCGGATCATAGCTTCCAGTGTCCTCATCCAACGCACAGAGAAAAGCTCTTCTGTAATGCGGAACAATATTAGGCTCAGTTTCACAGCAGTAAAGAGGAACTTCTAAGAGACACTAATGACCTTTCGGAAATTGAGCCGTCTGTTTACTCAGCTGCTCTTTAATCAGTGTATCACAGACTAGCCGCCTCCCCTAGACTGCAACCTAACCTAATTTGTCTAGCTTTGCAATTTTCTTTTCTGCTTGAAATGCATGCATCAGGCCAGACCAGACCAGGTTAAGACGGTGTGCTCCTTAGCAGGGGAGGCTTCTGAAGGCCTGGTCCCAATAAACATGCAAACTGTGATTTCACGTAACAGAAGGACCCAGCTGTGTGCAGCAGGTGTCTCACTATATGCCTGCCTGCAGGGCAGCTTTCTGCCTACAACAGCTAATCAGGGAAGCCACTGGGCGTTCAGCCCACAGGACGCAGGTTTCACCTGCTCTGAGATAAACATCCCTGGCACTTTTTCAACAAAGCCAACTTGGCATGCTTACTGTGCCCCCTGTGACACATTTATTTGACAGACTGGAGTTTAATATACCCCAGTTGATAATTATACATGGTACAGTGTTTACTAAGTATGATTATGTAAATTAGTACAGGTGCAAATTATTAATTTGAATATCACCACTGCAACCTAGGGCATGTTGTGTCCCCGTTGCCCAGGTTACCGTATTTTGTTATATTGATTGACAGGCAAGATGGTTGAAAATAAAACATCTCTGAAGAACAGTCATGCCTCTACAAGATGATATATGACACAAAAAACACCTAAATCATTACAGTAAATGAAGTGAGTTAAAGTGTTAATGGACCGTTTTGTGGTAGCTGGTACCTTACATGTACAGAGATTATGGTATTGGAAATTCATTGTACACCCTTTGTTTGGCAAAATAGGAAATACAAATGTGCTTTTTGTTTCTGGTTTCTGAAAAAAAAAAACAGTGTATTACACAGGTGTTAATAGTTCCACAAATGCAGACGTGCCAGCACCTCTTTTCAAAGAAGTTTGATTCATATTTGCTGCATTGCTAAAGAGTGACCGGCGTTCATTTAGCGCCACCTGGAGGCTAAAGTAATTATTTCGCTTAGAAGGGGCCAGTGCTGTTATAAGAAGGAACATCTTTTCTCCTGTTCATGTCCTCTGCCCTCCACTGGTGACCCAGAGCCAGCCGTGGGAAGCACAGGACGCATCAGACAGTCTGTTCATCCCCCACTTAAAATCTGATTTGGTTGTTAGTTCATTTTTTGGGTATATTTTGTTTGCATGCAGGTTTTTCTCATTTCAGTATCTGTGGTTACTGACTGGATATTTGTAGGGTTTTGCCTGTTTCCCTATGGTAACCCGAAGTCCAGGGTGGCAGTGTGTCCTGCTGTCATATGTGTGCCTGTCACCACTCTCTTTTGTCCCATATGCATGCAGGAACAGACGGTTCATACTTCTTCCAAACATCCTCCAAACATAAAAAGAAAGGTACAGGCAAGCAGGCCCCCGCCTGTCTGCAGTTGTGGTGCAGTGTGAGTGTTTTTAGTACTCCACTGATATTATTTTCCCGTTTACTTGTCACTTAACTGGAAATACCACAGAAATCAATGGATTTATTACTATACATCAACACCATTATACAGGTTATTTAGTTAAAAAAAATGCATTTTTATCTGTTTTTTGGTGTGTGGGTGACTCCCTACTTAGCTGTTTTTAGTGAAACAGAAATTTCCACAATCAGAAACAAATAAATTCATGTTCTTAGCCAATGTAACTGTTGATAAACTTGGAGAACACATCGGGATGTTAAAGAACCCGCTATCCATTCCACAGTGCACATGATACATTTTCCTTAAGATCGGCTGCATGTGATCTGCTGAGTAACGAAAACAACTCTTAGGTGCAATTTACTTTTTAAATTTCACCAGAAATGGGGAGCTATTCAGGATCTTTTGTTCATATGTAAGGGATTTCCGCATTATTGGCAGTGAATCATTTTCTTTGGCCAGATAAAAAAAATGAAAAACGATGAATGAAACAGGGATTAGCGGCTCTTCGCTGAGCCAGCTGTGCGGAACAGTTTCCGCTGCCTGTCTGCCTCTGTGCTCTGCCCGGTCTCACACAGTGCCGTCAGAGTGCCATTCTGCATGCTCTTTGCGACTCGTACTTTCCACGTTTATAGTAACCAGGGCGATTCAGGAGGCTCCAACAGTCAGTAATTTTTATAATTGCTGCCGTTTGCAGTTGGAATTGTTTGTTCGTGTCATGCTGTTGTTTTTCGCCGTTGATGGTGATAAGATGGTATGATTTTTTTTCTCCAATCTTGAGTTTTGAGGTGGGGGTGTTTGGCGCACTGTGGTCCTGATTTATTGTCCCTTCCCCCAAAAGAGCAAAGGAAGAATTACAGCAAAAACAATCTCTGCAGTATGACCGAGACCACGCAGTACCATGTGGAGGTAAGAATGGGCAGGTCTTGTTCATTTCATTTTGGATTTTCATTTTGTTTAATTGATATCCGTTTGATCTGTCTGCCAGCTGATTCTGGAAGATCAGAATCTACAGTATTTATTAAACACGTGATTGTCGGGTCATTCTCGGGCAGCTCAGTGGTTCAGTGGATAGCAACCCCAGCAGTAGGGATTTGAAAGTATGCCGTTAGCTTGTTCTCCTCACGTTGCATGGATTTCGTCCTGATATTACGGTTTCCTTCCATATGCCAGTAGTTTGTGATTGTGAGTGTATGTGCACTGTGATGGACTGGCATCTCGTCCCGAGTAAACCCCAACCTTGTGCCCTATGCTGCCTGGGACAGGCTCCAGAATCTAGGCCCCAGGCCCCCTTGTGATCCTGACCAGTATAATTATCTAAGACGGTGTTTCCCAATCCTGTCCCCAGGGATCCACAGTCGGTTTATATTTCACTCCCTCTGAGCTCTGTACTAGACATTCCACATTTTTTTCTCCCTACTGGGAGCTTGGAGGGAGCAAAAACATGGAGTATCTATGGGTCCCCAAGGACTGGATTGGGAAACGCTGATCTAGGAAGTGGCTGGTTGAAGAATTACCCTTCCCAGTATGAACAGTTTGCACCCCCTGTGCTCATGCTGGGCTTCCCATGTTGACCTTTGCCTCCTCCAGCATTTGACAACCTTCGTAATGGACCGTAAGGAGGCCATAATGAGCGTGGAGGATGGGCTGCGGAAGCTGAAGCTGCTGGATGCCAAGGGCAAGGTGTGGACCCAGGATATGGTGCTGCAGATAGATGACAAGGCCGTGAGCCTCATCGATGCCGACACCAAGGTAACTGCCGTGCCAGCCCATGGCTCACTAACCACCACCCCTGAAATGAAGCTAATGAACTGAAGCCAAGGCTACTGGCTTCTAAATGTATGTTATGTTTCATTTCAGGTATTTTATTTGTATACCCAAACTATACAAATGAGAAAATACTAGCACAATGGTAAGATTATATTTTACCTTCTCTTAATCTTTGTAGAAGACAGAGAACAGGCACAGACACTCGTGTGATTTAGGTAAAACGACAAGACAGTTTGACATTTGACTTGCAGATTTGACATTTCGCTGTCCTGTAAGCGGCTTTGGATCGAATGCCCTTGTAAGATGACATCAGCTTTCCCACCGCCCACTTAATCATTGACCACAGGCTGTTTTCTCCTGTAAAACATCCAGCTCAACTCCTGAGCAGGTTGGAGGTCCATCAAGGGCTTGATTTTCCTCAGGGGCTGCGGACTTTCTTTCGGGGTGCCGCTTGCCGTTCTTGTAGCTAATGAGGTAGCCAGTGCTCACCTTGTCTGCTGAGCAAATAGAAACATAGCTTTTGAGTTTCTCTTTTTTTTTTTTTGGAAAAGTACCTTAAGGGAACATACACATCCAGAAGATTCCCTGTTGCCTTGTTGGGCTTTTTTATGTCTTATGGGTGCTTGCATGAAGTTACGTAGCCTTTGACTCCATCAATTCTGGTAATTGTAGCTCTGTGAAGCTTTTGTAAAGTCAAGGCAATTATTGGCACTTTTATTACAGGCATTTTAAGTGTAGTGGTGCTAATGGAATATAGCTTTTACCCTTTGGGCAGTAGCTCTTTCGTGTGTCCTTGGTCTTTAACATGAGCATGTCTCATGGCCTGTGCTTACACCCTCCTTGGTGTTGGGTTCCAGAATGAGCTGGAAAACTTCCCCCTGGGCACCGTCCAGCACTGCCAGGCACTGCTGAAGGCCTGCAGCTACGACTCCATTCTAGCCCTGGTCTGCAAGGAGCCGGGCCAGAGCAAGCCGGACCTCCATCTCTTCCAGTGTGATAACGTCAAGGTGAACCACAGCCAGGCCGGTGCATGAGACCAGGGGCAGGGTGATAACTGTTTGAGGTTATGCATTGTCAGCTCTCAGGAGGGGCAAAAGTGGAGAAGAGGGTACTTGAGTTGACTTTGACTTGAATTGACTCTACTTACACATGGATCCTCTGCTTCATTCATTCACTACAGAATCCTAGAATTGCATAAAAGTCATATTATAAATCAGCTTTCTTATGATACTATTTTTAGCAGGATTAACGCCAGGTAACAGATCACTAAAGCGATTCATAAGAAAGCAGACAGGCTGTTTTAACATGGGGATTTTATTCAGCTGAGGAGAGTGTCGAGACTAATCAAAAGTTTAATTTCTCGAACTCGATGACTGAAGCTAATTCCAGTTAGGAAGCACATCTTGTCTTCCGTCAGGCTGACGTCATCCATGCCGATATTGAAAGTGCCATTGGTGACTACAAGGGCGGTAAAGTAAAGAGAAGGCCTGAGGTGCTCAGGTATGAGGCTGTTCTGCACCATTAACACAGTCCAGTATGTCAGAGAGACAATGGTGCGTGTTTGCATTCCGATCACCTTGGTGTCTGTGCCAGGTAGCTGTGTGACCATTTTCCTTGCCATAATGCTGATAATAGTAATCCATTCTTCACGTAACACTTTTATAATAACAAAAGTAGTAACAATAATAATAATAATAATAATAATAATAATTAATAATAAGAAGAAGAAGAAGAGCAACAACAACAACAAAATAGTAATGATAATAATAATGTTGTGATGATGAAGAGTAGTTTCTGGTAACATGTAAATTGCTGAGCAGTGATCACTCGCCATTCTGTTGCCATGGTTACCCTCCAAAAGGAACCAATTATGGACCCCCTACTCCCTGAATCTTGTTTCTGATTGTTCTGCCAGTCCTCTTCTGTTCCTGTGTCTGTGTATGTCCAGGATGATCCTGAAGAGCGACGGGGCCATTCCCCCGCCCCCAGTAGCCCCAGCCCCCGGCCTCCCTGCCCCCACTGCGCACGTGGATGTCAAGAGCAGAGTCGCGGCTTGGTCAACACAGACGGCCAGCGAGCTGCCTGACTGTGAGGGCGCTGATGCATCTTGGGCGTGCAGTTATGTCACACACCTTACCATTGCCGTTGCCCCCCAGGAAGAAGTGCCAGATTAGAGGGATGTTCTTCATGAAGTGGTTTCTGCCTTGTCTGTGGAAAGGCTGCGAATTACCAGCTAAACACTAGCACTCACACTCTATGAGCGTAGTGTAGTCATGGATATCTGTATACAGCACCCAGTTCTTGCCCCCGTCACTTAAGGCTGCCGCTCTGTCTCTCATGGCAGATGGCAAGCACAGGCTGTACTCTGGCCAGGATGAGCCCCATGAGATGACCGCAGCCAGGATTGACCGTGATGTGGTAAGCAGCACAACTCCTCTGCAGAACACTAGACCTTCTGGCTGATTACCCCATGTGATTCTTGTTAGGGCACACTACTAACTGGCGATGGTCACTCCGACACAGACCATGACCCTCCTCATTCTCATGGATACCCAGTCTTTAATTATACCCATGTCATTCTCATGGATACCCTGTTTTTAAATTATACCCTCCTCATTCTTGTGAATACCCTGCCTTTAATTATACTCTCCTCATTCTCATGGATACCCTGCCTTTAATTATACCCTCCTCAGTCAGATAGATACCCTGTCTTTAATTATACCCTTCTCACTCTCATGGATACCTTGTCTTGAAATGATACCCTGCTCATTCTGATGTATATCCTGTCTTTAATTGTACCCTTCTCATTATCATGAATACCCTTAATTTAATTATACCCTACTGATTTAGATGTATATACCCTGAAGTTAATGATGATGTTTTGCTATTTTCTGTTTTAAATCCTTAAAGTATGTGGCTACGGCTTTGCATTTTCACAATGTACGATTCACTTTCCATTGCAGCAAATTCTCAACCACATCTTAGATGACATTGAATATTTCGTGACCAAACTGCAAAAGGCAGCTGAGGCATTCAGTGAACTTTCCAAGAGGAAGAAGTCAAAGAACAAGAAGAAAGGGCCGGGAGGTGAGGAGCGACGCTCTGCTCAGTATAACAAAGCTCTGAGTTTATGAACCACTTTAAATCTATTTCATGGACAGAAAGCAATGATAAAAAAACCTCTTGACAAAAATAATCCAGCTTCTAGCCCTGCTACACTGTACTAGCTACTGGCCTACTTTTCATTAGGCATGCCAGACTGCTGGGTTCTCACTTACCAGGTGACATCAACATGCACCATCAGTCAGGGTCGAAATGACTGGATAGCACTGCACTCCAAACATGTTAATGTTGTTTGATGAAACACGCAGTGACCTGTGGGAAGTATCATGTTTCATGCATTCAGTAAGGCTACCCATATCAGACTATAATGGGATGATCCACAGAAAATGAAACTATAGATTGCTTAAATCATCTGCATAATGCCATTCTCGAGTACAGTCCTCACATTCTTGTTTTCTCCACTAGAGGGAGTACTCACCCTGCGAGCAAAGCTGCCCCTACAGGACGAGTTCATTGACTGCTTACAAAAATTTAAGCTTGCCTTCAACCTTTTGGTAAGATTTGGAGATAATAAGGAATTTGCGGAGTGTTACATCCTCTGTACGGTGTGAGACATTTGTACATTTGTATTTGTTCAGTTGCGTGTTGTTTTGAGTTTACCTTTCTCTTGTTGTGGTTCATATGTTTTGTTTTGTCCTAACAGTAAAAAGTTAAGTATAGAAAATTCCCACTTTTATGTTCTTAAGTGGTAAAAAATGTAACAGTTTTCTTATCCTGACATTCATCTATTCACTTTTTATTGGCTTTGGCATTAATCTGTTCCGACGCCTTAGGGGAAAATTTTGATCTAGGGTAGTAGTAACAGTAGTGGTAGCAGAAGTTCTGTATAAGAATATGTGATTAATGGCACTTGATGATTTTAATTTCTAAATTATGTATCCCACATATCCCGGGGTGGCACAATGGGGCAGTGGTTAGTACTGTCGCCTTACACCTTTGGGACTAGGGGTCACGTCTCCGCCCGGGTTCCGTGTGTGTGGAGTTTGCATGTTCTCCCTGTATCGTTGTGGGGTTTCCTCTGGGTGCTCCGGTTTCCCCCCACAGTCTGAAAACATGCTGAGGCTGAGTTACCAAATTGCCCTTAGATATGCATGTGTGAGAGAATGGTGTGTGAGTGTGCCCTGAGATGCGTTGGTGTCTCGTCCTGGGTTGTTCCCTGCCTTGCACCCGTAGCCTCTGGGATAGGCTCTGGACCCCCTGTGATCCCAAATAGGATAAGCGGATACAGAAAATGGATGGGTGGATTGATTATATATCCCATAATTCTTTTATCAGAAAAGAACATTGTGTCACTTTACTGTCTTGTTCATTTGTGTATTCCTCCACGTTGATACATTTATTTAATAAATTTAAATAGCTCAGCTAAACCAGATTGAGTTATAGACTGCATGCCTGTTTCTGACATTATTCCTAAAAAATGGAGGTTATCGTAGCAGGGAGGCTTTGCTAAGTAAATTGCAATGTGATTTGTTCTTTTTGGAATGACTCTGCAGATTGAAAGTTTTTTGCAAGATGTTTTCCAATCTTGAAACTTGTTGAAATATTTGTACTTAATTTACCTAAACAGACAGGCAGGCTATTAAATTCCAGATGGTTGGACGTTTCTGGCCGAATGCCATTCCTCATTTTATGGATGAAGAGTTTCCTCTATTGATGATTTTCAAGGAGTTAAGAGGATTGGGTGCAGTCTTAGTTAATATCAGATACCATGAGTGGGTACAGCAGCTATACCTGCAGCATTCGTGTGGAGCACGCACTGAACATCCATCTTTTTGCAGGCAAAACTCCGATCATGCATTCAGAATCCAAGTGCTTTGGATTTAGTCCACTTCTTGTTTACACCATTAAACATGGTAGGTAAATCTATTCCAACATTGGTCGTATCCCACATGCCATGCCAAGCCAGTGAAATTTAAGGTTCCTACCCAAAGTGACAAATTTGTGTGTTTTTTAAATCTTTTTTTAGCTTTAGTTCCTTCAAATATCAGTCTATATTTTTCAGTCTTATGTCACTTTCTTGCTTATTAATGGTGACTAATATCTGCACAATTTCCATGTTGATGACGCATCTTAACAGCACAGCCTGTGCAACACTAGTGGTGTTACCGTGTCCCCTGTGGCTCTCTGCCACCCCCTGCAGGTGGTCCAGGCCACGGGCGGTGTGGACCTGGCCAAAAGTGTGATCAGCCCTCTACTCACGTGTGAGGCAGTGGACTTCCTGCACTCTGCCACCGCTCCCCAGGAAAGGCGTCTCTGGCTGTCATTGGGGGATGGCTGGACAAAGAGCAGGTGGGAGCATAGAGCATGGCCCTGTTCTCGGGGGCTGGAGCTGCTGCTGGGTGGTCCCAATCCATTGTTTCTCAGTCTGGTCCTTGGGGAATCACAGTCAGCTCATGTTTTTCCCACTTCTGATCTCCCTGCCACACAGCTCACATTTTTGCTCCCTCTCAGCTCAGAGCACCGGATTGGGAAACACTGCCCCAATCCATGGGCTGTGTTATGTTATCATGTATTTACATCATATTTAACCGTATTAAGGCTGCTGTCTTTTGCCATGGTTATAAAAACATGTGTGATCATCACTAATCAACAGGTGATCCCATTTCACTAATTAACCTTGTTGGGTAACCACGATGGAAGCATTTGTGGTTGAGAGCCCCCACTACTGGTCACATGTCCCTTTCCTGCAGGGTGATCAGTCGAACTCCGGACACATCAGGGTAATACCTGCGTGTAGACTCTACAAGGAGCAGGGAATACACAGGAATGTTATGAATAAGTAAGGATCAGTGGGAATGTTGTACCGGGTTGCTTTCAAAGCGATTAAAGAGCTCCACTCATGAAGTGCTACCAGCTGGAGATCAGTAAAGAACCTGGAACACTCCAGTATGTAAAGTGAACCGACTGAAAAGTCTGACTCCTGCGGCTGTAATGGATGCAGTGTGTAACAGCTTAGGTATTCTGACTAGTATACAGTAGATATTACACTTCTCTAGTATGTATATGAGTGAGTTCAAGTGGGTCGTTACAAGAACAATTTGGATTGGATTTCCCAGTGAGTGCTGTACTGGGGGGAATGAGTTTGGTTTGTTGATTTGGTGTCTTTTAGCTATTAGGAGCATTTGAGTTGAGTTAATTTTGTTAATTTCTCTTCCCCCTCACTTTGTTGATCTCCCCACCCCATCCAGGCTGGAATGGCCCAAGGATCAGCATCCAGCCCCCTATTCGCCCCGCTTCCGGAACGGCTGGGAGCCACCCACGCTGGCCGTTATGGGACACAGCCGCGAGCAGGAGCTCAGTGTTGACCAGGGACTCAGCCAGTTGGCTGAGATGCAGCGGCAGGAAGAGGAGCACCAGTTGGCTCAGGATGTGAGTGCTCAATTGTCTGGTGCCCCCTACTGCCCTACTGGTGGTTCATTGAATGAGGGAACTTGCTGATGTGGTGTGTGGTATTTGTCTGACAGCTGGTTGTGTTTTTTTATTTATTTATTTCTAGCGCCCGAGTATCCAGAATTTCCCCTCTGCTGATGGGTACGCCTTCAATAACAAAGCCTACAAAAAAAAGCATCTTCAGGACCAGGACGTTGCCGTGGCTGCTTCTAAGCAGGCGGTTAGCCGCTGTGTGGTTAGGTAACTGTGATCAACAGACCAGGCCAGCAGCCATGGAGAACTGTCCCACTTTATTTTGCATACCTGCACTGTCAGGAATCCTATTGGTTGCTTTTCTTGTTAATCAAAATGAAATTAATCAAAATTTCTCTTTCTCTTACTGGCTCCTTAAACTGTAAATTCTCTACCTAATAAATCTCATAAGGTGTAGTCATTCTCCAACTTTCACTCCTGGTTGATTCCCTCGTTCATTCTGTGTACCCCAACCTAGCAAATTCCTTTTGTAACTTCTGAAATCACAGCTGGGATACTTCTCCATGGATTAGAAATACATATATTTTAATATATTTTTTGATCCACTCCTATTTTTTATATGGAAATTCTCCCATCAGGAGCTGCTTCCATGTAGCACTTTACCACAGACTCTGGTTTAATGAATAGCTGGTCTCTTTGCGCTCTGGTCTTGAGTGTGATTCTATAGCTTTGTCTATAGCCATAAATTGAGAGTATATATGGTCTTGGGACCGGTCCCCCGCTGCCACCATAGATACTTTCTTGGCAGTGAGAACCCAAAAAGTTTCATAGATCTTTTTCGAACTTTACAGACACATTCTATATGTGAAGATCGGGAGCTAAATTTTGAAACAAATCACATCAACATTGAAGCAACGCCACTTAGTTGCAGCATCATGTAATAAAAAATAATTCAGGGACTTGGCCAGTAATGTGATCATTGAAAAAGTATTTGGTGGATCTTAATACTACTTCACAAAAGCGTTTCATGGATGAAGATCTACACCTGCTTTTATTTTGAGACAAATTGCCCAAATACAGGAACACTAGGTGGCAACAATGTAAAGATCTTGTAAACACAGGAACTCAGTATTTGTCTGATCGTTTTCAAACTTTGCATACACATTGTATGGCTGAAAATCTGGAACTGATCAAATTTTGAGACAAATTGCACAATTGAAGCAGCGCTGCACAGTAGCAAGGGGAAGAGTGACTGCAGATGACATGTGACCCTGTGAACATAACTCAAAAAGTATGCGATGGATCTTATTACTGCTTCAAAAAAGCATTATATAGATGAAGATCTTCAAATGATTTCATTATGAGACAAATTACACCAAAATAAAAGTACCAGTGTTAGGTGGCAACCAAAGAAGAAAAAAGTGGCTTTTTCAAACTTCCTAGGAATAATGCATATCTGGGGTCCATTTCATTTTGAGACAAATGCCTCAAAATTGAAGCAGTGTCATTTAGAGGTGGCACATGAAAGGATAGCTATACACACAGATCAGGTGAGCTTGTTTATACTGATACAAGTCACACAACGTTGGGTTTTTTTTAGATTTTTTTTCGAGATCTATGGAGAGTGTGTTGGAGGCAAAAAATTGTAGAAGTTGGGGGTGTGGCTGGACTAGGGATTAGATGGTGGAGGGGAGGTGGGCCCGTCTGGGACGTACTTTCATTCAATGTGCATAAGATTTCACCTGCTAAAAAAGTGTCATTAGGACTGGTTCTGACACCCACCCCCCTCCCACCCACACCTCTAAAATACCTGATCAACCCGAAAGATTTTGTGTTTTTGGATCAGAATCTTAATATACACTCACCTAAAGGATTATTAGGAACACCATACTAATACGGTGTTTGACCCCCTTTCGCCTTCAGAACT
>JAAGVU020000001.1:29308296-29318332 GCA_011763525.2 Mormyrus iriodes
CCCCAGCAGCCACTGCCAGCCCCACCCGCACCGAGGAGAGGGCTTCCCCTGCTAGCACAAGACGGCACAACAGCATGACTCTGAGTGAGAGCAGCGGCGGCGTCACTATGAGGGAGCAGCGGCAGATGGACCGGCAGCCGCCAGTCAACAGTGAGCCCCGCCCCTTCTGCCGGACAAATTGATGGGATGGCTAATTATTCTTAATGCCCTTACAATCTATAAAGCTAAGGATCACTCCCAAAATAATCAATATTTATAAATACCCCTTAAAAACTCATTTTTAGTGTGTACTTTTTCCTCTCAAATTTAAGATAAGGCTGTTTGAATTACTATGAACATTTCTGACTGTGTGTGCAGTATTTACGTGTTTAATATTGTTTTATTTCTTACACTTTGACTGTGTATGCCTATGGAGGAGTGAATAGAGTAAATAGAATTCAAAAGGGGTGATTGGCTCGTTTGGCCTGGCAGGAAGGAAGTCCAACATGGAGGAAGTGCAGGACGAGCTCATGCACCGGCTGACGCTGGGCCGCAGTGCTCAGAAGAAGATCCAGATCCCTCCGCGAAGCAGCGCCACATCTGCCACCAACATCACCTATGACTCCAACCCTGAGGAGGTCCGGGCCTGGCTTCAGGTCAAGGGCTTCAGCCCTGTGTGAGTGAAACGCTGGGCCGGACCAACACACTTTCGGAACGGTGTCATTATGCTGAATGCAAACTCACATGTGCCGTCTTAAGCTGTGTTAAGCACTTATACATATTCTTAGGTTTATATTTCTCATTGTTAGCCTATCAGAACATAACCATTAATTCTGTTCTGGGTACAGCCAGATTGAGTAGCATTCTCACAACCCCCCCCCCAGCACCATCAACAGCCTGGGCGTGCTGACGGGGGCTCAGCTCTTCTCACTGAGTAAGGATGAGCTGAAGACAGTGTGCCCAGACGACGGGGCACGGGTCTACAGCCAGGTCACCGTGCAGAAGGCCGCTCTCGAGGTGAGCGGCTTGGCCCACCAACTACATCATCCAGGGGGCGCTAGTTCACTTTTCCCTGGTAACCACCGCAAGGTTTTATACTGGTCCGAATCTCCTGGGGTCTGGCGTGCCCCTCTTGTCGGTCATGGATTTGATTTTCTCCTTAGGGTTATTGGTTCTTGGTTGTGCTCTGCTAAAAGAGAGCTGCAGCATTGGGTCCATCTGAAATCGAATATTTGCATAGTAGGTACTGTCTACTACCCAACAATTAATGTAACATGTACTGTATGTATGCATGAGGACACTACAAACACACCTGGACATACTGCGGGTGCCATCTTGCACATTACCTAACCCTAGTGTTTACCATTGACGTTGCTTGTACCCTACGAAAATTAAATACCTTGAAAAACTATGGACAAAAAATATATATATTTGAGTCAAATTATGTATCTGGGTATTGTTTTCTACTGACATTTGTACAGCGCTTCCTATGTCATCTTGGCACAAATTAATGAGCAAGTGACTTTCTTCATCTCTGGTTGCAGCTCCAGTGGCCTTGTGGGATAATATAGCATCCATTGGTTGCATTCTTTGGAATTTCGTATAATGTCGCATGTCATCTGGGGACCAATCATCTACTGTCTCATAGATACTTTGCATTCTACATTTTACCTACTACACAGAAAACAAGTATACATTTTTGGACACACTCATACTGTTTTAGGTGCATGAGTTTTGAATGCTTAAGCGTTAAAAAGCTTAAAAAATTTCGAGTCCACTGACACATCACTGCCTCTAGTGGTGGGATGTACTACATACAGTGATTATACACCTCATAACTTGTATGTTGTTTGGCTGCCTTTGTGGACTGAGACGTCCTTCTAGATTCTGTACAGGAGCTGTACAGATTATCACCAGAAGTGGCCCTACCCACAGTTCATACCTGAACTGTCTACAGATTTTCATCTGACTTCCTATAATCTCCTATGATCTTCAAATAATCTTTCAGTCTGAAGCATGTGAAGGTATCATGTTTACAGAGAGAGTTGCTCTGTTGGCTGGGTTCACATTCATGACGTGGTCTCAGTAGTGTATTTTGTAGCCTTTTTTTTTAGTGTGCAATGTAGGAATAACTTCTTTATGTCCCCCCCTCATCAAACCTGTATTTATTTGTGTTTTGAAGTTCCAAAAAGTTGCAGTGTTTTATCACTACTTATTATTAGGTTTAACAAAAAAAGACACCATTCCTGCCAAATGCTAAGTAACAGGCAACATTGTTACCAGAATAAAATCCTGACATAACCATAATCTTTAGGTGACAGCAGATCTGAAGCTTCTGACCAGTAGATGTTCTGTTACATACAGATATGACTGATAATTGTCTCATTTGTCTAACTGAATCCAGCCAACAGACTCCATTGACTGTCCAACAAGTGGTACACTGCCTGGCCAAAAAAAGTCCCCATTTAAATTTAAATAAGCAAATTTGCTTATTAGCTTCAGTTGGTATGGTCTCGGCTCAGCAACATTGTGCAGCAATGAAATGAATTCAGCTGAGTACCGGGATCTACTGAATGACCAGGTTATCCCGTCAATGGATTTTTTCCTCCCTGATGGCATGAGCGTATTTCATGACTACAATGCCAAAATTCTTCAGGCTTGAATTGTGAAATAGTGGTTCAGGGAGAATGAGGAATCATTTTCACACATGATTTGGCTACCACAGAGTCCTGACCTTAACCCAGTTGAAAGTGAATGTGCTGTTAAAGACTTTGCAGAGTGCTTAGACACTCCTGTTGTTAATATAAGATTTCAGTGAAAAATTCTTGCAAATCTGGATCAAACTAAATGTTGAGACAGTGCCACAGCGATTGTGCGCCGTAGTCAAAGCTAAAGGTGGTCCAATGAAAAATTAAAGTGTGAAACTTTTTTTTTTAGCCAAGCAGTGTAGATTGTCTTAGATGTGCTAGTGCCTCACGTGTCCCGTTAGCATCCACTGTAGCATGGCAAGTATGCAAACCCAGTCCTTACTAGGTTATTCCTTTGCTAAGTCAGTCATGTTCATCCCTCTCCATCTTGAATAAACTACAGTACATAGTTGAGCAATAGCTAAGTGCAGATGGAAGAGATAACAACAGAAATATGAAGGCTTGTGGTTCTAGTATATGAGTGTCTATGTTGGAGGGGATTTGAGTACAGCCATTTTGCTCAGGTATGTTTGAGTCGAGATGGTGGATGTTTTCGGCTGTCACGGAGTCTCCATGGCCCATTTCCAGAATACCACATCACAGCAGACTGATGCCGCCCTGCCCAGACACTGGGTGACTGGCCCATGAGTGTGAATAAATTGGGCTGGAGTTAATGGCCTTTTATTAGATTGATTTGTATCTGGTGTGGTTTCAAATACCTTCTACCCCTCAGCCACGCTGTGGTACAGTGTGGTCATGCTAATTTTCTATATTGATCTATACTGGATGTTTAATTAGCCATCCAGTTCTATCTGACCCCTGTAATTGCATTACAGCTAAAGGGGAGGTGACGATTCTGAGAGCTCGACTGATAATTCGCACTAGGGTTATACCAGCTCCTGAATATCTGTGTCACTGTCCGTTAAGTTTTCTGTCTGGCTGCTCCTGCCGTACACAGATGACGATACTCCCTTGTCTTTTGTTGCTCTGCTTGATCTCAATCTGCAGTCTACTTTCTTGAAAGTCTGTTGGGTCCAGGGTTGCTTGTGGCCTTCATTCGTATAATAATGCAGCCATTTTCACACTTCTCAGCCTTTTTCCATCAGGGTCTCCTGGTCCACCTGGCAAGCTCGGTACTCGGGGAAAACGTATTAAAGGCATTTTTCCGTGGCCGTCTCCAGGCCTATCTGGTAAACCCTGTAATAAGGGAGCACTTATTAAAGACCTGAAAGCTTGTCTTTCCCTCTGCCAGAAGACGACAAGTTCCGAGCTGCATGAAATCATGCGAAGGAGGCAGGAGAAGCTGAACACGGCCTGCGACTCTGGGGTGGAGTCCTTCGATGAGGGTGGAGGTCACTGAGCATCCACCATGACTAGCCCTACCCCTTACCAGGGCCTCGCCCCACAAGTTTGCTGACTACAGCAGTCAGGTTAGCCCGGATCTGTAACTCGCCCATGGGTACTCAGTAATCGCTAGTAGGGAAACACTGTGTTGTGCATAAATGAAAACGCAGGAGGTAGTAGTTGTGTTATACTGTATGTCTGTACAGGCCCATAGGCACTGAGAAACAGGTGCTATGTAATATCACTAAGGGTGTGTCCCAAGGAGGAAACTGTGTTTCGGTCTGAAACGTTAACAGCGATTGCTAATGATTCAGGATAGATGCAGCAAGTAATTTGAATGTTTATACTAGACTAAACTAATGGAAAAAGTTAAATATAGGGGAAATGCTACTGGGATATATTTGATATATTTAAAGGACAACTGATTTTGTGACATAATTATTTTTCTTTTGAACTTATATTTATTTCATTGATATGCCAAAATAGCACAATGACGACTGACAAATGACAGAGGTGAACAATAGGGTGTGATATATATATTTTTTTTAAATCAATTTTAAAAAAGCTTTTGGTTAGATGCTGTCCGGCTGCACTGAGTTTGGTAAGCATTTATTTAGTTGGTGCCTGTGGCACATTCTTTTGTAACACTGTGGAAGTTTGTGGAAACATCCGACGCTGCCCTCTGGGTGAGCAGCTAGGGATTTCTATGATGTTGTAAGCACACTGTTATGTGATATGAAAGAAAGCAGCTTGCTGGCACGGCCGTTGTGTGCTTGTGGCCTGGTTGCTCAGATCACCGCCCAGGTCCGTGGGGGTGCCTGATTCTTATATCAAGCTTCAGGATACAGGAATTTTATCGCAACGAGGCAGGAAATATTAGTGTTAGGAAACTGACCATTGTGTTACAAGCTGGGCACTTTGGGTTTGTTTGCTGTACAGGCTTAGCCAAAAATGAATACTTTATTTAGGTATAAAATTAGTCTTTCTTGAATGGTACCATTGCCTTTTCCAATGTCCAATGAAAGTAATTGATTCCAGTCTTTTAAAGCGGACGCAACCAAACGCTAAGGACAGTTACTGCATTAGCCTGCTACTGAGAGGCCCCACCGCATTTCGTAATGTGGGGGGGGCTGGTCAGGCTCAGCTCCCCCACTTGTTAATGCACTAAGCCTGAGTTACAGCAGTCACCATGCAAGTCAAGGGGAAAACTGAGTGAAAGGCCCTTCATGATGTGGCTCCTCAATAGGCTGAAGAGCCAACAGGCTGATTGGTGCTGCTGTAGACTGATTTAATCTGACATGTCCAAGGTCCTTCAATAAAACGTTTTTGGTTACGGTATGGCTGAAGGTGGTTGAACATGGCCAAATTTTATGCTCATTTCACCATTTAAAAGAAGTCACGCTTGTACAGTATTATAATTTAGCATGGAGCTGTTGTTAAACAACCACATAGTTGGCCAAGATCAAGTTCTGGGAGATCAGAATGTGTAGAATCATTGTAAAACAGACTGTACGCAAAGACTGAGTGGACTCAATTCACTTTGTGTTAACTCAACACAAAAGCTTGCACATTTTAAATATCCATCACTGAAGATGTATATTTACAAATTCATTCGTGGCGTAATGTTTTGGACTGCAGTTGCTCTGAGCTTTACTCTGCACAGCTGATTTTTTCCTAATAAATTTGTGGAGTTGATGGTGTAAAGTGCTAGATTTAATCACAGACCGTTCTCTGATATCATATTTTTATTCTAAATGAATGGAAAGGTCATTTAGAAAGTCATTTGATGGCTTGTCCTGTTCTTTTTTGTGTGGTTATTGATTAACTGATCCCTCGGGAAAAAATATGGAAATGTGTTGGGGGGAAATTTAATACATTTAGTATAATTCATAATTGTATGTGTATAGCTTCTATGGTGCCTTTTCCAGAATAATTTGATGGAATCCTACAATAAACAGTATTATAAAAATATATATAGTGTGTTTTGGGTTTTGATTTCTAAACTTCAAAGTGATTCCAATTTTTTGCCAAATTCAGAATTGTGGCTATTAATGTTTTATCCAGTTGCATCCTTTCTCTATTTTTAGTAATGGTTAGAATGGTGTCCTCTTTTTGAGAAAGACTCAAATAATATGCTGAGCACCACAGTTCATAAGAACAAATACTGAAAGGCTTTATTCAACACGCACACTGAACTTATTGACAATTATCACACAGCTATTTTAATAATACAGGATGCTCCCTCTAGCGACATGACAGAAAAATACACGGCAATGGCACCAGTGACAGACTGAACCGGCCACACACTTAGGAACAGAAGTGGACGAGCAGATGTCTTTTGCTGTTCGCTCAATTTAAATTGGGGATATCAGTGTTCAGCTCTGTCCCCAGACTCCACAACACATTGAACACACACCACACACACCACACAGGAAGAGCTGCAGCCCAATGGAACATGCAGAAAGGTTCTCTGGTGGCTAACTTGTTGCCTACACTACATTAACCATTAGCAATGGTTTTCCCATACTCCCAAATTTGCATTGGTCCCGCACCATATTGGCCAACAAGCTTCTTGTCTCATCCAAGATTTACTGAGGGATACTATTTCTCTGCAGTGAGAGTCTGCTGGCCATTCCTCTGTATCAGGGGCCTCCGCTCTCAGGTCCTCTTTAGAGAGAAATTCAATGCCAAGTGCTCCACCTGACAATTACAGCCTGCGTGTCCCAGGTGATGGTGCTTAACATGAAGTGCTCCACCCGAATGGAGATGCAGCTCCTTTACAGGAAGAACTGGCTTGAAGAGAAGCAAGACAGCATATCCCAGGTAAAAAATAATCAGCGTGAAGGTACAGCATGTTCAGCATGTATTTGATGAGCACATATGAGGCCCTGCTTCGTGAATGGGGCTGGAAACCTGGGTGTAAGGAGTGAGGTATGGATGATGTAACTGGAAATTTATGGTCAGAGCAATAAAACTCCGATCTACACAAAGTGGATTGTGAAGCCAATGTGTTACATTAAGATCTTTCTGCAAACCAGGTCTTTTTTTGTAATTAAATTTTATGTTGCTGCTGTGAGATGTTAGGGAAAAGCTTAGATTCTGCCCCGATTCAAGTGATTACAGTATCCGGACTGCACAAGATTGAACATGAGCTGCTATCCAACTGGAATTGTGTAATCTGACACAACGAGATGCATCCTGAAAGCTCCCCATGCCCCCCCCCCATTCTTGTTGTGCCCCGATACTCACATGACATACAACAGGGCCTACAAACAGTCCAGGGAGGGGTGGGTGCTCTGGAGGCTATGTGACAGCAGAGGAACAGTGGTTTCCTGGGTTTGCTGGGGAGGTGTGCCTTTTTGTAGAACAGACGCTAGTTCACATGGCTCTTGTGTCCCACCGGAAAAGGCCTCTTTACAGCCTCCCTCCCTTAGCCGCAGACCCTTGGGAACCAGGCCCTCCCCTTTGCGGCCACCGTATCATTGTTAGTGCTCCATTAGGGCAATGCGGGACATCTCACTGTCGCCCTCTGGTGTCCCTTTCCTATTTTCATGGCACCTTCAATTACTGCCAGTGTGACTGAATATTGGGGATTGGCTTCCACTAAAATCTTACAGAGATGGGTTTCAGGTGGTGAAAAAGGGCAAATAAATGTATACACACATAACCAGCCTACGGTGAACCAGATACCACTATATGTAATACTTCCCATGGAACTTTCTGTAACACTGCACTGATGCCATTTCCAAAATATGGGATTTTTTTTTTTTTTTGCAAATTGATATTTAGAAGATGTTGCCGACTGACCTTCAGTTCCACTCCTATGCCACTAGAGGGACTCCTCTCTTGATTGGTGTCAAAGGTTTTCCAATTCTGATGCTTCTTGTTCACCAGGAGCGAAATATCTTTGTGGGGGACAGTTCTTTTTGCTTGATAGGCCAGAAGTTTTCTTGAATATATTCTGACTAAGGCGACTTTGAAAAATATCCCAAAAACATAAAGTTTTCAGTGAATAAATGCTCCTTTAAGGCAAGATCCCTTCCCATGCGTCCTCCCGTCTAAACGAAAGTGCTGTTTCTCTTTGCTGTGTTCATTTTTGGCATCAGTGATTAAACAAATCTCTGGGCAGAGAACGAAAGCCTGAAGCAGGGGAGGGCAGATGAATCACTTCAACCTGTCAGGCAAGACATGAAAAACATGAACAATTATTGTTATTTGTCATACACGTAATATTTTTTACCAAGCACTGAATAGCACTTTGTCATTTCACTGCCTGATTATATCAGTGATTCATTCCCCTGAATGCATTTCTGGAGTAAGTAATTTACAAGTTAAGTAATTTATTCAAATCCAGTTTTGGTAATTTCCTGTGTTTTTATTGCACATATTTATTGTAATGAAAAACCGCGTTCAGAATGGCTCACACTGCAGGACTCCACTATTACGACTTGATGACATTCTCGTAGACGACATCACCGGTGGCCGTCTGCTGCTTCTTCCTCCACATCAGTTGGACGCACTGGTGAATAAACACGTACTGCTCCTGTAGAGAAGGCAGATGCTGTCAGGACTGGGCCAAACCAGTAGGAGGCAGAGGTGAGCAATGAGTGTCTATCACTATATTGCTAGTGATAAACATTCAGCAGTTATGTTTAGTAACAGAATGTGTGTTATCACTGCATTTGTTTGGCACTATACATGAAAAAAAATTATGCTTATACTTGCTGTTAACAACAACATTATGTTATAATGATTCTTTCACATGCCAAGAAATGAATTATATTATTTGGCAGACTCTTCTATCTAAAGTGAATCACTTTCATTCATACATTTTGATATCCTACTGGGATGATTCAGGTTAATTAAGTATCTGACACAAGAGAATTAAACCAAAGACCTTCTAGTTGAGCCCAAGTCCTTTAATGGCCACTCTTGTTATCCTTTTCGTCAACTGGGCAGTTTCATATCTTGTTGGCATAGCCTTGACTGACTGAATTTTTCATACAGTTGCCCATTTTAAAAATGTAAAAATAGCAAATATAACGCATGGGCCCTGACCTCCGTCTGCACCATGCATAGCCTGTGCGCTCGCAGCTCTGCCACCAGGCCCAGCACGTCAACAAACTCGTGCTCCCGTATGTGCTGCATCAGCCGGTCCAGAGCAATGAAGGTTCCTGTGCGACCCACTCCAGCACTGTGGGGGAAGGGAGGTACAGTTTCATCAGCCTGACTGTCAACATGCACAGCACATCATCCTAAACTAGATAGACGAGAGCTGTGATATCATGATTATGGTTATTGCAATCCTACCCTGATGTCTGCCATGAAATGAGCCAATGCGCGGAAACATAGTGGACAGGCAAGGAAAATAGTAGGTCAGGATTTCTTGACCTTTCCAACACATGGCCTGGCACCAACATATCAGTTATATAAAAACGATTTATTATTTTTGAATGATATATTTATAAAAAAATTATATTCCAGTTTGTAGTCCATTTAATTTGTCCTTTTTTCATTTTCTGAATCTGTTTGAGGAATTCTAAAGGAATTTTAAGGAAAAATGGCCTTGAAGTAAAGAAATAATGACTTATAATGAATTACACTGTTATAATTATCAATATAGACTAATATAAAAAAAAAAAATTACAGTTAAATATTTTGACATATCGCCCAGCCCAATCTTGATGTATGCTAGCGACTTGTGTGAATATACATCCATCCATCCATTTTCTTAACCTATTCGGGGTCGTGGGGGGTCCAGAGCCTATCTCAGAGGCTATGGGTGCAAGGTAGGGAGCAACCCAGGATGGGGTGCCAACCCATTGCAGGTTGTGTGAATGCTTCTACATTTTAGAATCTTAGCTTAGCATTTAGTATCTGTTAAACCAGATGATGTATCACAGCTCTCCTGGTTAGGAGACTGCCTACTAGATATCCAGTATTGGATGATCCTTATGTTAAACACAGAAAAAACAGAAGTACTGCTAGTTGGTCCCAAAGCTGCCCGGAATAAGTTTAAAAACCTC
>JAAGVU020000001.1:29318432-29351197 GCA_011763525.2 Mormyrus iriodes
AGGTGTAGAGCTGGGTGGGGATCGTGCCATTGGCTTTGGATGAACTGAACTGTCAGTGCTGTCACTCTAGCTTCACACACCCTTGTGGAATTGGAGTGCTGACATCTCAGGGACTCCCCATGTCTGTGTTCCCACTTGCCTCTCCTTCCTACTTATGCTGCCATAGCCATATCTGCTGGAGCTTACATATCGCACTTATCAAACTGTTCTCACTGCCTCTAGTCTCCCCTGCTTGGCTAATTGCGCATTCTATGTCCCCTACTCCTCCTGGGGTGTGCTGCCTGAAGACCCCATATTATCAAGATATTCTGCCTGCCCTGCTGCCTGCGACATCTGCACTACCTGTGGCATCCTTCCAGCCTGCTCTACCTTCTGTCATTGTCATCTGTCCTGTATGCCCTGCTGCTGTACCACTGTTTATCCTACCATTTGAAGAAGCACCAACACCTTCCTGCCATCACCTGCCTGCCCTCTGCTCCATGGCAATATAATTTGACCTCCGCTGCCTGCCCCTGGAGGTTGGGCTCCCCCTTTGAGTCTGGTTCCTCCCAAGGTTTCTTCCTTCTAGCGAGTTTTTCCTTGCCACTGTTGCCTCTCGCTTGCTCACTGGGGGCTTTGGGCAGAGATTACGTAAAGTGCTTTGAGACAATGTAATGTTGTGAAAATGTGCTATACAAATAAAATTGACTTGACTTGACTTGACTTTTATTTAATATGTCTGATTTATACTAGTGTATAAGAGTGCAGAAGACTGCAAGCGTAGCCCTACCTGCAGTGTACGATAAGGGGCCCTTTGACTTTAACTGCCTGTTGCCTCGCGATGTGCACAAATTGCAAAATGCTCTCGATGGCGTTGATGGTGGGGACACCGTGGTCTGGCCAGGAAGTGTAGTTCAAGTGCAGGACGTCCTGAGTCTCGTCTGCCTGCAGTACATTGAGAGAGGACTGCTATGATCCAGGGGGGTGATGTCCATCATGAAACAAAGATATGAAAGCCGAAGATTTCCTGATAAGAAACATTTTATATTATTTAACAGCCACTAGGGGGTGTATTTCTCTGTAATGAATTTTACCTTATATTCCATGGTTCTCTGAAATGTTAAAGGCCACGTTACCAAATGGTGCGGTGGATAAAGTTAATGACAGAAACCTTGGATTTCGTGTGCCATTATGGAGTGGAGGCATACTGTCTCAATATGTATGTAATTTAACACCATCCCAGCAATGAAAGACACATGGCAACCCTAACCTGCCCCCCACCTCCTCACTCTACACAGGCCTGCATTTAATAAGCCAGCCCGATGATGAGGCTCCTCATCTTGCAAGACTATTGTCCATTGATTTATGGATGCCTTTCCTGTATCTGATGATCAAGGATCCTGTTGCTGTAATCTGCAATAAGGCTTTAGCAGTGAAATGGATCTGATGACATTACATAAAGTAGCTTCTGCACTCGCAATGAACAATGAATCATTCTATGAGTAGCAATGTCACCATTTTCAGAAGAACTCCCAATGATGCCCAGGTCTCACTCACATAGCTCAGCCTAAAGTTCCTGATGGTCCACTCTGGAGATTCCATCTCTGACAGCATCTCCACAGTGATCTCTCCGTATGTGACTGGCACGTCGGTGTAGGGCCAGTAGTGGTCACATTTCACCTGTAAACATATCAAACCATGTACCGAAAAATGAAATTGTGATTTATATATTTTTGGCATTAAATATTTGTCTGTAATTTAATGTGTTTATGACAAACATTTGTTTACAACCCATGCAACTATAAATTTTGTAGTAAAACTTTAATCAATTGCATTACATCAGCAGTTAGCTTCATCATAAAATGCATTACAGCATGAATGCATCAATTATTATTATTAATGCATGACTTAAACTGTAAATCCTTTCTTAAGATTCCAGTACATGATATCAAATAATGGGATGCTAATAGTGTTTTACAGAAGCCTTTAAAGAAGGCTGTCTGATAATTTAACCTTCTTTCACACGCTTGGGAAGCTACCATCATGATCTGTGGTATATAAACACGCACACATGTCCATTATGCAGGTTCACTGTAAACATGATACAGCAGATCCTGAAATATTTCGGTTTTTCCACCTTTTTCCAACTTTCTCTACCGTGCGGCTGAACCAAACTGAGTGCCTGACACCGCCCTCTGTGAAGCTTACGGCCCCTTAGAGCCAATCAGGGGTCAGCAGGGTTGATTGACAGGTGCCAGGGCCTACCCTCCGGCGCTCGTTGCACTGCGTCAGCATGACAATGATGCGGCAATTCTGCTGCAGCACCATCTTCCAGAAGTCATCGCGGGTCTCAGGCAGTGGGCCCTGGGTGGCGATGTACTCCCGGGAGGCCTTGTAGCCCTGCGGACAGAACCACAAGGACCGCGGGGTCAAAAATGGGCCATCGTTTGAAGCGAGCATCAACCAAACTCTTTAGCAACAATAAATCAACAGAAACGATGCAGATTCCAGCTATATAATCTCACGCTATAATCTCACAGCTATATAACTCTCACGAGGCCCGGCTGAAAAATGTTGCATTTTAGAAAATTATTCTATGCATATACGTTTTCCCTCAGATGAAGTATCAAAACAGAAACATCATGAAACATTGTTTTCTTAATGCTTGAAGTAAGAAGGAGAGATAAGGACACGTTTGAGCCGCTATCAAGATTCGATCTCTGCATAAAAAGCACTCATACATAACAGAGCTGATGTATCAGGCAATACGTGACTACAGATTTAAAAAGCAGCAACACTCACGGGAATATAATTAGCATTAATGTAGTCTGATCCTTCCTCGTTTTGCATAGAGAGTAGCTTGACACGGCTGAAGTCATCTGAGTGGAACAGAAGTCTGAATGTCACAAATGCCTCCTAGTGGTGACAGACTTCACATTGAGACACATAATGAACGTGGCAGATGGCTGATGGTCATACTAATGGCTTTCACATCAGTAGGGCTGTAGGTGCTGGGTAACGACACACTCTAGACCTGGGGTATTCAACTCTAGACCTTGATTCCAAATCCAGGCTGTGTTTTCAGTTCTCCCAGGGAGATGGATTGATAGTTACTGATTCTCATTGGTCAGAGGCTTCACACCTGGCTCACAGGTGAAGGAAGGCTGGAAAATCAGCAGGCCTCGGACCTCAAGGACCGTTAATTGCATATCCCTGCTCTAGACTATGTGTCTATATGACGTTTTGGTTGTGGTGTAGGGGAAAACAAGGTTGCGTGACCCCCTCCCCCCAATCACCCAGAACAACACACATGAAGTACAGGAAGACCTAAAGTAATGATAGCTCTCAAATAAATAATTCAGTACTATGTGGGGGTTCACAATGAAAAAGAGAGGGAATTACTGATGAATTCTTATTTACAATATTTCTCATGTTTGGTGATTTATGGGATTTTCTCCTCTTAGCGGTCACATTGGGTCTGTTCTCCTTCATATGTAAGCGAATGTATTTGCGTGTTTGCTTGACTCACATGGCAGGATGTTGGTGTATCTGTTTTTGGATCGGTTGACAGTTAGATCAGCAGCTTCATGGGACAGGTCCAAACCCACGCTCCTGAGCTCCTGTATTAGCAAGGAGACAACATGCAAACAAGTACAGCAATTAGGGTGGATGATGCCCCCTCAACTAATGATGGGCAAATGAAACTTCCTGAACCATTTGTTGTTTTTTTGAGCCCCACTAGATGGTGCTCTTCGTTTACTTTGGGGCATGTTTTGAGTCCTTTTCTGAACAGAAAGCACCATCTAGTGGGGCTCAAAAATACAGCAAATGGTTCATGAAACTTCATTTGGCTATCACTACCCTCAACTGTCAACAGTGACCACGTGGAAGCCCAGAATGCTGATTCCTGTTCTATGGATAATTCACTCTCTAAAAATGCATACTGAATGATTTCTACGCATAGCTCGATGCACTAAACATTGTACCTGAGAGAAAGACCATGCCTTCTCCTGATGATCAAGTACTCAGTCTATCCACAGCTAGAAAGCCTCATTCAGAGTCAATCCATGCAAGACTGCTAGATCAGACAACATACCCAATTGTCTGCTCAAGGAATGTGCAGAGGAACCAGCTGGCAGATGTCTGCATCTTTAACATCTCCCAGAGCCAGGTGGCAGTTCCTGCAAGCTCAAGGCCACCACCATCATACCATTCATTGTGAAATGCTTCCAGCAGCACGGGCCATATGAAAAACAAACTCCCCAGCTCACTAGACCCCTTCCAGTTTGCACATCACCCTAACCAATCAAATGACATATCCTTAGTCCTTCAACTGGCCCTCTCCCACATGGACCAGAAAAACATCGACATAACAATGCTTACCGCTGAACTCAGCATGTAACAAAATCGTTTCCCAGTGGCTGACTGGGTAACTGAGCCTGTTGGGCTTTAACATCTTCATCTGCAGCAGTTTCTTCCTGAACAAAACACCTCAGAATTCCATTTTAGCAGCATGTTCAGCACAATAACAATGAGCACTGGTGCCCTGTAGGGTGGTGTGCTCAGCCCAGTGCTGTTCACCCTGCTAACTCCTTACTGATAACTGTAGTTCAAACCACATCATAGAGGTTGCTGATGACACAACAGCGGTGAACCTCAACAGCGGCGATAATGAGTCCGCATGCAGAACTAAGATGGAGTGGCTTGCAGACTGGTACATTGGAGACAGGTGTCTTTGCAGGCTCCATCAACAACTCGATCATAGAGGCAGTCAGAAATACCAGGCACTACAGATTACCGAACTTGGACACTTCTAAACACCAAGTTTAGTGGCAGTACCTCTATTACCTGTGGTGACAACCACGCATCCTCACAACGTTTTACAGGCACACCACACAGAGTCCTGCCCCTGTTTGCTTCACACTATACTGTGTACGGAGGCACAGCTAGAAATTCTGGGTCCCCTGATAATATGTAACCTTGGGCCTCCCGCCACGGTATATATTGGCAGGAATGGGGGAGCCCCAGCAATACAATAAGCAATAAGGTGCTGGGCCCCCTAAATCTGCTGGAGTCTCCATGCACCACCGATGCCACTGAGTATATGGATGGAATGATGATAACATTCACTTGAGTTTACTGCAGGTGCTTCTCTATCTGGATGAATTGTTAGCATTAGCAACAAACCCTTGAACTTGCCCCATCTTCCTCTAATGTATTGCTGACTCTGGTCTGTAGCCCAGTCTAGGTACCAGCATCCACAAGGTATGAACTCTTACCTCAAACTGCAGAGAGAACTTGTAGGCGGAGTCTCTGGTCATGTCACTGATGTAGGTATCGAAGTCGTCCAGCTGGACCGGGCTGGAGGCGAGGGATAAGGATTTTCATACATATGGTGATGTAGGGAGGAACCCTTTCATACTGCCTTTTATTATGCTTCATTATTTCCCTCCAGTTTCTGCCGATAAGGTCACAGCTGCACTAAAGCGATTATTTTTACAGGCAAACATATTTTGTCACTTCAGTAAATCTAGAGGAAGGATTTTTACAAGCACATTAAGGACCTATGATTTGTGCACCCCTTCAAGTTTTTGCAAGCCCTGCCATTTATTCCGGATGACACATGAAAATGTGTGGCAGATGACGTACTCGTCATAAATTAATGCTTGCAAGAGAGTGCGTTACAAGATTCCCAATAACATTTCACTGTAAACAACCTGCATAATGTTAATTTCCTGCTAGCGAAAGGCTCTTATCCAATTTTCCACTTAAACGATTTGGTGGTATGGTACGACTGATATATGACAAGACAATGACCCGGGATATTACAACAGTCAGCAGTCGATTTTTTAATAATGACTAATATCTGGAATAAAATACTATGTACCAAACAGTGCATGTTACATCAGCAGTTAATAACAGCAGAATCTAAGCGCAATAAAAACGCCATTCTAACTGGCTAAATGTAGTTCATTTGAGGAGTAACCTCTCTAAGGAGTGTTTGCTGTTTAAGGCTGTAATAAAGTGATATTTATACTTATTTATTTAATGGATGAGTTTAACCAAAACAATGTTTAACTGAGAAAGCAGGGTCTGACAGTCCATGGAGCAATTGGGGGTTAAGGGCCTTACTCAGTTGCGATACCAGATTTGAACTAGCAGCCTTCCAATAATAGGCGGAAGGTCCTATCCCATTGAACCACATACAGGCTGCAAATGTTCAGAGAACATGTGGTGAGGAGCCTGGCACAATGGAAATGCTGGGGGTTCAACCCAAGACCATCACTGCACCACTGAACTACAGTGGTAACTAGCGTGACCTAATCCATGCCAGCAGGGACACTATGAGCTACTTCAGGTTTTGCAAACTACTTTAGAACTGAAAGGCTCCTGTCCTTGGCTAATTAGTTCAATTCTTCTTGTTCTTTTACTGGTTTGTTTCCTTGACTGAAAGACTTCTCCAGCTGTTGCACACTAACATTAGTGACACATGCATGATTATAGGACACTCACCAATCGGCACACAGCAAGAACTAAGTGTTCAAGTGAAATCTGGGTCTTTTAATTGAAATGGTCGAAATGGCAGTTTACTATCCCTGCCGTAGGTCATGGTGTCCCTCCTGATATGGATTAGGTGGTCACCCTAGTGGTAATACATCCCCCATCTCTATTGACATTCTGCTCTGTCAGGTTAACTAGAAAACCTTAATAATAATTATTTGCCTATTCACAATCCACCCCAAAGAAATCTGCAATATCATACTGGCTTTGTTGACTATGCTGTTAAACACCAGCCCGAATAAGGTACTGAAGGGATACCTTGTACAAATCGTGTACTTATTTCCATTTAGAAAACATTTATGATGGTTATACTTTAATAGACATAAGATTTTACAAATTATATACAGTAGTTTTAGATTTCATACAGTTCACTTTCTTTGCATTACCTGTATATGGCAGGTGAAGCCTATTACTGTAGTTTCATGCATTTTTTGTAATAATCCAACAGAAATAACATCAATAAGCACTTATCCAGACCAGGTCCACATTAGGCCATGAGCCTCTCACAGGAAGCACAGGATGCACATTAATAGGTTCTGGGCGCTTTGCAGACGTCAGTCTGTCTAAGCTGCATGTTTAGGGAGGTGTAGCTCCTGGAGGAAACCCACGTGAGTATGAGGAGAACATGCAAAGTCTACAGAAAAGTGGGACAGCAGTCAAACCCACAGCCCTGTGTGTTACATAAAAATAACAGGGCGAACTCGCATACCCAGAGCGGTGGGTTGATTCCTGCACCAGCTCTGAAGGCGCATGATCTTTGTGAGCATGGAGCCTGAAACACGACACCTACTCATCCATCTGGCTGCTGTTTGGTGCACAGAATGAGCTGCAGCCAGTCACAGACACAGGCATGGTAATGAAGGGTGGTGATATCCTCTCCCCCAACCTCTGACGCACCACGTGGAGGAGGCTAGGCCGTGTGGTTTCCATGTGAACACCATCTGAGTAGGAGCTGAAGCTTCATTGACCTCCCCCCCAAATTAGTGTTCAATGTGCGTGTCCTTGCTCTGTGTTTCATGCTGATCATTTACATACACATGGACTCAAGGACGTAGATTTGGGTATGGATGGTAGGGATATGTCCCTACCAATATTATGGGAGTGCTGGGTGTGTTTGGGGGGTGGGGTCTTCAGGGCTGACTCGGTTCCAACCAATGTTGAAACCAAACCTACGCCCATGTGCAGACATACCATGTTAGTTTCCTCTTCTTTAAGGCAGTCTTGCTCCTAAAATTAAAAATAAAAGATTCTGGTGATAAGTGGCACAAAATTAAGGTTAACAACACAGCCGGTTTATTTGCATAGAGAAAAAAATCACTTTGGTCATGTGGTTGTGTTAGCATAGTTATTTTTAAAGAATTTTAATATTCTTTATGCTATTATACTTAATCCTACTTAAAAATCACTTAAGAATAACACAATATCATAAATAACAGTGGCATGAAGGCGTATAATTACAGGAAACTGCAAGGGGAATGATTTCAGATGATATTTACACCTAAGTAATTCTGTGCTCGAGATGATTGAGAAATCCGGGGATGTCAGAAAAGGCAATAATACTACATCTGATCCACATGACTGCATCCAGCCAGTCAAAGCACTACACATGTCAAACCCTAAGCCTATAAGCAAGGGAAGGATGTGACTGAGCCACCTACCGGGCACTAAGCAGCCAGCCACTAAACCTGAGCGTTTCAGGAATGGTCTGAAAGTTGCACTGCAATGCTTCACATACATGCGAGCAGCATTTTGGGATTGAAGAAAAAGCCCTTCCATTGTTAGTGCTGTGCCACTAGCCACTGCTATGTCAGTGAACGTTCAATTGCATCATCAATATTCACTCAGAATCCTATGCAGATGTAAGCAGTTAGAGCCTCTGGTGCAGAATGATTTGGTTGCAAGATTTAAGCATAATGTAGATCCTCAGCGAGGAAATGTGGGAGCAAGCACGTGGTGTCAACTTAAGGATCTTAGTCTCCAGTTGTGCCTTCAGGAATACAGGTTTGGCCACGCCCCTCACCCGGAACGAGGCCACGCCCCTCTCCCAGTGCAGTGTGTGTCCACCAGCGTGCAAAAGGACCGTGCTTCCGGGAGATTGACGAGGGCGCGCTGTAGCCTAGCAGTCGGCCGTCAGGTCTACTTACCATGGATTAATATAAAAAGCCAAAAGATAATCAGTCCAAAGGCAGGATGGCAGGAGAGTTAGGAAGGCGAAAAGGGTCCTTCGCCTGAGGGGTTCAAAGATGGGGTAAAGGTAGGGACAAGAGATGGTGCTCGGTTAGTACGGTGGATGGCAGAGAGAGAGCCCCAGAGTTCTGCATTAGCGCCTCATTAGCTGTTAATTCATCATGCAGCCTCAGCCTCTACTCAGCCCGCACACACAGCATCAGAGCAGCGTCGCTGCGGAGACGGAGGCTCCCTGGCGACGGACAGCTGTTCCGTAACAAGCGTCGCTCGAGGAGCAGCCTAATTACTCCTGAGTCGTGGCACCCTCCGCTACTCTGAAAGATTTCATCTGCTTCCGGGCATCTGTAACCATCCAGCTGGGCATGAATCGGTAAATATCATATATCAGTTATCAGTAAATTTACAGATAGTGCTCGTAACGTATTATAGTGACGGTAGACAGTAAAGCACATTTACTGTTCACCTGAGGCTGAATGCAGTACGAGGGAAATGCATTACATCACAACAATGCATTTTCTTACGTTTATTTTATAGGTATTATATCAGTTGATTTAGCGTGAAATTCATCATACAGGTGAATTGGGAAACAGTTGAATTTAATTTCCAGGACAGATGGATTCCTCACATATTTTGTTTTTCTTTGTATTATCCTTTAGCAGTAATGTACTTCAAGGGCTTAAAAATAAAGTCCCAGAAAGAGAACATATCGATAAACTATGTTGTAATTCATCAGTCGATTTTGGGGCCAAAAAAAAAAAAAACATGCAGCGTTTGGTTTCAAAATTCATTTTTCTTTTCATTCCAGAGGACCCAGTTACACTTCCTTATATTACACTTATTTTTATATAACTATACTGCACTTACTGTTTTAGTGTTTTGAATTTCACAGGTGTTTCTTCATTTTTACAGGAAGTGTATGCAAAGTGTATTCTGGGCATGTACGATATTTCCTGTGCTGAAGAATATTTTCTAATAGTGAACTGAATTTCACTTTCTCCATTGCTGTGTCAGAGCTAAATTTGTGGCACAATGTTATTATTGTTTTTTCTATTATTTTGGAAATATCCTCACACTTTTTGTTTTGGCCTTTAAATACACACTCAAAAAACAATAAAAGACAATGATGTTCATGATAAAAATGAATGATATAACTGAAACCTATGACTTATTTCAACTTTTGGAATGAGTATTTCAGCAAAATCACGAGTTCTGACATTATGTACCTTCTTCATGCTTCACACCATTCACTGGACAAATGAAAGATCCATAAAATTAAATAGCAGCATTTAAAAGACCAAACAGCAAAGTGTGAAGATTTCATTCTGCCTTTAGAGGGTCAGATTGCTTGGAGTTTGGACCACACACGTATGTTTTGTCTGATTGCTTTAGGACATGCTTAAGCAGTATGTAAGCAAAGCATTACATAGACAAATCCCTCATCTTGCTCTAATCTTCCATAAAATATGACTCTCCTTGTCTCAGAAGCTATGGCCAGCTATAGGATTAGATACCACAGAGTGCCGTTAATTCTTTTAAAGAGCTGAGCACAATAGCTGAGATAAACAGGTGAGGATGGGAAATCTACTTCTCAAAATAATCTAGCAAGTATACGGGGCTTAAACGTAAGGCATCTTGTCCTAAAATCATCTACTCATGTTGGGTTTCAAGCCTTCTTTTCTGACAGGTATTCCGAGGGAACGGTGTGTAAAAGTCGGAAACAGGGTCCTACCAGTTGTAGGGTAGCTTCCCGTCTCGCTCAAACGAGGCAAAGTTGACGAATGTCCCAGCCCCACACTCTCTGAAAAAAGAAACAGATTCCCATCACAACAGCCCCCCCGGAGACTTCACTGTCTCTGTTGACCAGCCTCCAGTGTGTGTGTGTGGGGGGGGTGGTGGTCCCACAGAACCAGTCTATGCAACAGCCCTAATTTTCTGCTTTCCAATCCCACCTCCCCATACACACCTTTAGTTTAATGATATAATTTGCATTTCAAATTTGTCTCATAGGGTACAAAATATGCAGGGGACACAGAAAAGGCTGTGCAAATGTCACCGGTGTATACCCAGCAAAAATTTACACCTGCGTTTTGGCCTGATAATCAATGCACCTGTGCATTTACGTCACTTAATTTCTCACACTATTCATCCTAATTTTGTTTCATTATAGTGCTGGAAGGGACATTTGAACTACAACCACATGACAATTACAGGTTGCCAGAGGTTTTTGATTGGGATTATCTTACCTAGACATCTGTATGTGCTTCTTACGGAGCACAACAAGGATGAAGAGGAGCAGGCTGATGAGGAGGACGCTGAGAATGGCCAGCGCGGATATGGCTGCCACACTGGGGTTCAGTTCCCTGGCTGGAATGAGATGGGATGCATGTGACGGAGGAGCAAAACACCCCGGGCACTAGAGGGGATGGGGGGGGGGGCGCATTCATAAAAGATCGAGGGTGTTTCCCAATACCAAGAAGGTGAAGATCATACTTGTGGTCTTGGTAAAACCAGTCTTGCTAACTTGCCTCCCAAGATGAACTTGTGGTACAATGAATCATGGGATTGGTCTCGTTTGGCAAGGATGCAACCGATGTATCCTTGAAATTCGAGGCAGGGCAAGAATGACATCTTAGGATTTTTACTGTCTTCTGTACTTCTGTTCTGTTCTGAACTGGTCTTCGGCAATGTAAGATGACGTAAAATGGGTACACGAGAACACAAGTATGGTCATGTAGACCTATTGCGAAACATCCCTACAGAAAGACTGTCAATGGAGGGCCTGAAAAAATCCATGGCAGATGTAGAACAAGGCCAGACAATTTAGGAAAATTGCGAGAAATGAATCATCATGACCTACAACAGCCAGTAGATTTCATGAGTAAAACCAATGTGTGACAGAAAGTAGCACGGTAGGACACTCCCTGAGGTGTCTCCTTCACACTTCAGTCCCACACTTCACCAACGTGCAGAAGAGCTGTCATCAAGTGTCCCCTCTGTGCACCCCTGCATAGAATCTCCCAGTGGGGGGGCGACCCACCTTGGGTGGAGATGGCCACATAAGCTGGCTCGCTGGGGGTGCTGTAGCTGTAGCTGGTAACACTGCAGTTGTATGTGGTGGCAGGCAGGAGGTTGGAGACTGTTGCCACATGGGAGTGGACAGTTTGGGCTTCCCTCTCGCCCTGGGCAACATGGGATACACGGTAAGCTGACTCATCTGTGTGGCTCAGACCACAGTCATCACCAAAGCCCAGTCAAGCAGCTACCCAGAATGACCGGTCCCAGTAAATCAGATACCTTGTAAGAAGGACCACAGTTTAACACAATCACCAGTAATACAGAATACCAGCATTATAGCAGCATTCAGAAGAAATTCACACAGAGGGCATTTATGCCAGTTAAAACCTCAATTCCTGACTAGTAAAAAAGCCCTGGCAGTACTTACTAAAGCAAAGGAGGTATCTAGGAAAAACAAAGAGATGGCTAGAAAAGTCAAGGCAATACCTCAGATAACCAAGGGGAAGTCTCGGAAAGCAGTGAAGATAGAACAACCAAAGAGGTGTCTATAAAAACCAAGGAGATGTGTAGGACACTCAAAGGGACACCTTAAGCCAACACAGACTGGCTGGATTATAGTCCTTTCCAATATGTTGCCCTAGTAAAACATATAAGCTTAAGGATGTTAAGGTGCTGTTCAGTGATTCGGACATAAACATTAAAAGCATTCAACATGGTCCTGTCATTATAGAATATGAATCTCCCCTCTTCCCTGATCTCCCATTACTGTTTACAACCCTGGCCCTTGGCCAAGAATAGATCAATTTATATCATTAAGAGCACCCTTACAACCTTACTGCTCCCTGCTCCAAAACGTTCTCCTAGCTTAAAGACATTAGCCGAAGGATTAGTGTTTTTACAACTTATATATTAGTGTAATCAGCAAACATTGATACATTTCTCCAAATGCACCTATCCAAATGCTTATCTTGGTCAAGATCACTTACCCCCAAGACCTACTGTAATATCAATCCCAAGGAGCATAGGATACAAGGCTGGAATACATTCTAGATAGAATGCAGGGTGTATACTCACGCACACACACACACACACACACACACACACACACACACACACACACACACTCTATGGACAATTTAGAAACACCAATTAGTCTAAATTAACTTGGCTCCTTTAAATCTTACATTTGACCAGTATCTCTACCTGTGACATGAGGCAAGCAATCCATCAGTGTGGATTTAAACAATTTATCTTAAACCTCTACAATCAGAATCGTACATCGTACATGGTTCCTCTTGGTCATAAATTGTTGATGATACTAGTGTAAAACATTAAAACCTAAATGCAAGTATCATCTTGAGTTGCCTAAAATGCTTTAAAACATCTTCTTTATTAAATAATTATAGATGGTAGGGATGGTAAGATTCCCTGATTCGCATTGGGGAACTGGCATAAAAGGTCATGATGTGATTACCCTGATTAAAAAAGACATTAGCCTGTGGCTTAGTAGGCTACACCTCTGTGCCTGTAATCAGAAGGTTCCTCGTTCAAGCCCAACCTCAGCACATCTGCCAAGACACTAAACCCCAGCTCCCTGGGTAATATAACAGGTGGCTGCCCTTAGCAGTCAGCCAGCTTGCTCTCACCTACAAAGAGCAAGTTTGAAGAAATATGAAAAGAATTTCCCCAGAAGAGGGGCTCAATGAAATGTCTATCATTGTTATTATTTACAATTAAAGGACTTGGGATGCCTTGTTTCTAACATCTTCGCATTGATAAAATCCAATTTATTAATATATGATTTTTAGTAGAGGCCTTAAGCCTTTATTATTTGGAAATGTGACCAATCATTTTAGACCAGTAATGTTATATTTACATTGATTCCCCCTCTCTTAACTGTTACTGTATCTGTACCATATTGCATTGCATAGCATCATAATCTTTTGCATTGCAACGTATCGCGTTGAATCATATTGTATTGAATCAAATTGTGTTGAATCGCATTGCATCACAACAGAGGGAATCATATCATATAGCATTAGCAGTTGCTTCATATGAATCTTTAATGGATCGAATCTTTGGCAATGCATTAAGATGTGAATCTTATCAGCCTCATTGATGGAGATGCATATCCCTAATATATCGATATCAGCTGGTTAAACTGCAAAATCTGTTAGTGAAACCTGTTGGCATTCTTCTTTCAGCACAGGTACTATTAAATTGAGGGTGGTGTGTGGCCCAGTGTGTTAGGATGCTGTGCCTGTCATCAGAAAGTTACCGGTTCACAGCTGGGCTCCCGAGCAAAGCCTGTAACCTCCAGTTGCTACAGGGACCATCTGATTTCTCAAAAAAAGTCACTTTGAATAAAACTGTCTGATAAATAAATTCATCTGAGGTTTCTGAAATCCAGGACGGAGGTATGAAGATATACAAAGAAACCCAATACATGAAAAAACTTGTTTTAGTTATATGTTTAGATATGTATCCACCTCCAGTGATCCATGTACAACAGAGATATCCTTTCCCTCCGTATCCTGCCGTTGTCAGGACAGTGGCTTACTTTTGTGTTCCTACTGAGACCCACTTGCTTGCAGGAAACCCGGTAGAAGTCCACGATTCCTTCTTCGACCCACAGCAGAGACACCGATGTGTGTGTCGTGTTTACAGCGTAGAGAGATTTTGGACGAGCCGGTTCTGTGAAATATCACAAATTAAAGATGTAAGTCAATCTGGACGTTATCTTGATTATTATAGGGGAAAGGTCAAATACATTAAGGATACACCAATATCATTGTTTTCAGACCAAGTAGGAGTGCTGATGCTCGCTTTCTGGTACTTACTGACACTGATACCAATTAGGTATGTGCAATGTCTAAAAAAATAATATGCCATATTTTAACTTAAAGATATTGAGACAAACGATAATTCTGAATTGCAACAGCAAGCAGGGCACTCACTTGTTTTTGCTGAAAAATGAAAATGTGAAAGCCTGAACAAAAAGATATGTAGATAACCTGCTTAACAGCTAGCATTAAGACTTGCTACCCCAGGGTGGCGGGGGTGGCAGGTGCGGTTGATCATAGCAGTGCTGATTATGGCTGTTTATTCTCTGTGGAAAATGATGATTTGGAGGGTTCATTATGATTTAATAAGATGTCACTCTAAAACCACTACAGCAGTGGTTCACAAACTTTTTATACCGCGTACCAGTTCAGAAAGCATCATGCTCTCTGTGTATCACCATCACACTGTGACTGACTGATACTGTGTAAGAATTTCTGTCATTTTTACTGCACAAAGGTTATCGTTCGATATTTTCTTTCTCCATGCTACTATTCTCTGCATGTTTGCTTACTGCAGAGGGCTGCTGCTGGTGGCAATTTCATCATACTCTTTCTAATGTTTAGTTTTTAGATGTTTAATTAGATTACTAGTGTTGCATGAACCTGATTTCGTACCTCTCTTGATTGTTTAGTAAAGCACAGTGTGCTATGCCCTGGATTTCATTGATAACTTGGAAGTATTTCTTGCTTTGTCCGCTGATACTTTGTCCCATTTATTTTGCTCATTAATGATATCGCTGATACATCATAACGTGGTATCAGTCATAAGCATCGGCACATTGTCAGGAGGACAAGTATGAGTATCCAGATTGCAGACAACTGGAGTCACTGCAGATACTGTAAACATCTCTCTATACTGTAATTACTGTAGGCACTCTTTCTTTCTTCGTTTCTCTTAGCTTTTCTTTCTTTATTTATTTCTTTCTAAGCACCTTGGCCAGACTAAAATCCTACATTGCACTGTGTTTTGAGTTCATTGTCTTGTCTTCTACTACACTGCTGTTCTGTTCCTTATTTGCACTGTTCTTCGTTCTCTGGTCCTATTCTTCTGTCATGCACCTGTCCCATACTCTGCAATAGTAGCACAAACTTCTTTGGAACACATGTGACACTAAAACTTGAAACTTGAACCTGAACCATCTCTCCTTACTAAAGTCACTGTAAGCACTGTAATCATCTCTCCATGCTGCAGTTACTCTAAGCACTGTAACCATCTCTCCACACTGCAGTTACTGTAAGCACTGTAAGCATCTCTTCACACTGCAGTAACTGTAACCATCTCTCCACACTGCAGTTACTGTAAGCACTGTAAGCATCTCTTCACACTGAAGTTACTGTAAGCACTGTATCTATCTCTACACACTGCAGACACTGAATTCATTGTAACCATCTCTCCACGCTGCAGTGTTTCTGACCCAGTCTGATGATGTGCGGTGTGGATGTATTATTGCTGCGCTCTGTGCATGCTGTCACAGTCAGGTTGTAGATGTCCCCAGGGGGAAGAGCCAGCGTTGCCTGCATGACAGTGCGGGGGACCTGGAGGAGCAAGGGGATGTCAGTTAGTCATATGGGGCTCCTAACCCCTAAGTATGCATAATAACTATCATGGGTGTTACAACAGACATCACCTGACATCTCTTAACTTCACTAACTAAGCTGTATCTGTATCTCGAAGACACAATGCTAAATGACACTGCAAAGACCTAAACATTATCTTGAAATGAGCTCCATTCAATCTAAGACATTCCTCTAGAGATGTATTCAAGTCCGATTGACAAGCATAGTTACAGGTAATCAATACATCATATGTCACACGGACCACTTTTGATTATGCTCTTGGGTTTTCAAAGTCAGGATTCTGCACATGGCCCTTTGTAAAGCAACTCCAGTGTGCCATTGGGTTAACTACTGCCCTTGTCAACCCACTTTATGCAGCACCCCCAGCACTCACAAAACACTCCACTAGTGTAGGGAGAATATCACGTGCTACCAGGCTAATTGCCTGGAAAGCTTCAGGACTAGCCCAGGCCTCAACATATTTTTTTGGCAGAATATCCTTTAATTAAGCATCTGCTGTGTTGTTGACTATAAGGGGATGTCGGTAGGTAAGGTAATTGGGCCTGTTAAGTGCCTTGTGTAGGAGCTTAGAGTGACAGGGGGGCGAGCAGCAGGTCTCAAGGTTGAGGTCTTGACACCCCTAGGCCTGAACTGCTTTAATTAGCCCCTAAGGAGCACTGACAACACGATCGATACCCTATGTGCCGACCTCATTAGCCACCCACATCTGCTGCAGCCAGCTGAATGGCGCTAAGCTGGCTTGTGTGTGGGAGATGGTGGGGGAAGCTCACGTTGGCAGACGCGTGTCTTCTGGCCCCTCTCATGCCCTCAGCCGCAACCTGCCAGTGCAGCATGCGGGAATGGGACAGGTCAGTGAAGATGTCCCCGTAGGTCCACCTGACATGGAGCATGCTGCTGAAGTATTCCACCAGGGATATATGGGGTGCCTCCGGAGCTAGGCGGGTCACAACACAGGCAACAAAGAGAGGGACACTGTCCTCATTGCAGTCCACCATAGAGACCATGTATATTCTAGCCAAACCATCTTAGAATGCAAGAATACTAGCATCTGGATGTGGTTTTCAGTCATTGTCACAATCTAGCAGTACATGCTGAAATGGTAGACCAAGCCCTACTCAAGATTTCTGAACAACAGCACCACATGGTCACAACATCAACTTACCCTCCACTACCAATATTAAAATAAAAAAAACTCAATAGGATATGCCATAATAATTCAGAATATCTACTAACTGTAATTGCAAGTCAATTAGAGGGGAAGGGATTCATTGATTTATTGCTGGAATGTTATAAGTTTTCAGGTAGAAGGTAAGAGAATATCGACATGAACTATGATTCAAAATCTGCTTGCTTGGACATCGTTTTGGGAACGTTGCATCCTGCCCCAGGGTACAGGTGGAGTACCTGTGATGAAGCTCACTGTGGAACCATCACAGCATCTCCGTGCTGGCTCACCCCACGTCTCCATGGTGACACGGAATTTATAGTACCAGGCAGGCAGTAGGTCTGTCACTCTCTGAAAGGCAGATGAAGATCAGTCTAGTCAAACCTGTGTTCAGAACCATTACCGAGTGGTCAGCAGATTAAACCCCAGCCAAGTTTACGATTCAGGGAGAATACAGGCATTCTGTCTGATGTTTCCCCTCCGGAACACTGTGATGTAATCTGTCTCACAGCCACGTGCCATGATTCAGAGTGGCAGAAGTGAAACAGCTGCATGATGTTTTGCTTTATGGGGCAGTGGTGGCCTAATGACTGAGGTGTGTATGTGACTGGAAGGGTGCTGGTTTGAATCCCCAACCAGCAAGGTACCCTGAATGAGTTACCACCCCAACACATTGCACCCTGGATGCTAAATAATAGCACCCTACTGGTATGCCACATATTGGTTAAATGCAGTGGATGCATCTTGTTACTGTGCTATGGTGTGTCAACAATAATAATTAATACACTTTCACTTAATTAATCACTTTCACTAATGAGGTGAAATGAAGGGATGCCACCACCTCTACTATCTTCACACCCTGAGGAATGTGATTTCACTTAACATCACTGGGCCACAACTGGAAAAGACTCATAGTAAACTGTACTACAGTGTTTCTAAAGGAATTTATACTGAAATCCTTAAGTCCTGAAATCCACCCAAAACAAACGACGACCTAAAGCAATCAATGCTAATGTCTAACCTTGCAGGAATCACAAAGTGTTGTCAGGTTTGAGGTCTGGTGGGACACAGATGTGCTTCCAGTGTGAACTGGATCCAAAACTTCACATGTACATTAGGTCATATAGTCACCAAGGAAGTAATGGGATTTTTTTAACCAAATGGTCAGTGGTCTGAGTATACATCAGCACCTGAAATCATAAAAAGTTTGGTACCACTTCACAATAAGACGACCATTATAAAGGGTTTATTAATGGGTTTATATTCAGTTTATTAATTAGGTTGTACCACTTTGTAAACCATTAATTGACAAATATTAAAAAGTTATATGTTTTTTTATTAACGAGTTAAATGGCAAAAGGGAGTCTTATGGTAAAGTGGTACCAAAAATTTGATAGCTTGTCAAGTGAAGTCCAAGCTTCACTTTCAGCTTCACTACAATATTGATTGCAGCTGAAAGGACGGCACTTAACATCAGTAACCATCCAGCTGAGTTAATGAGTGAAGGTGCAGAGTGCTTCAACGTGGGGAGCAATAGGTGTTACCACAGAGGCCACCAGCGAGGAGGTGGCGGTGAGCTCATAGTAAGTGCTCCACTGCGAAGTGAGTGTGGCCGGGTTGAAGAAGAAAGTCTCTACGATGTACTTGCGGAAGGCCACATTGTGTGGCCTCTGCCAGCTCAGGACGGCCTCCCAGGGACTCAGAGAATGCACAGCCAAGTTTTGGATGCCCAGGGGCACTGGCAGGGAATAAAGACCACCACATAACCAATCAATGTCTGCTAAGGCCCGGACAATAAAATGATGGTAACAGTACAGCAAAGCCGGTTGAACACTTTAAAGCCAAGCCACGTACGTAATATATAGTTGTGACAACTTTATAATCAATTATTTGTCTCTCTATACCAGGGGTATAAATTATGGGGGGGTATGGGGGTTATAACTCCTCTGATAATCAAAACCAGCCAATACAACCCCCTGGACCCCCTTAAATTGTTGGAGACCTCAACCCCCCCAGTGCTCAACCCAAAGATATGCCCTTTGTCTACACTACTGCAAAGTCAACCCATGTGCAACTAGTAACAAATTAAAGTAATATGTGAACAACATAATTACAGTAACCTATGTTTAAACTGATATTTAAAGTTAATTTCTAAAAATTACAACTGTGAAAAACTGTCATTTGTAACTGAATTGATTTTTCTTCCCACCCCTAGTCTGAAGCTGCCCTCATCTCTGCTATTACTGTACAGTGCTGCTTTAATTTTGGTGCTTCACCGATACAATGTGCCTGCAAATGCTGAAAAAAAATCAATAAAATACATTTAGAGTTATTGTGTTCACAATATCAAGTGTCTTCTACGGTTGCCCTTTCCTCATGGTGTTGCCACCTAGCACCGGTGCTTCAATTTTGGGGCAATTTATCTCAAAATGAAATAAGCTTTAGATCTTCATCCATGCAATGGCTTTGATGAATCAGTACTGTGATTCAGCAAATACGTTTTGACTTGTGACATTCACAAGGTCAAATGTCGTCTGTCGTTACCCTTTCCTTTGTTGCCACTATATGGCGATGCTGTACTCTTGGGGCGATTTATCTCAATATATGACAATGTGTCTGCAAAATTTGTTAAGATCCTTCAAACACATTTTGAATTATTGTGCTAACAAGTGGTATTTGACTCGTCTTAAAATCATGTGAATTGCTTGTCCAGGGAATCCAATTAATCTGTATCAAGCTTTCTTCAAAGTTAGCTTAAAAGATGACGAATGACGTCAAACTATTTATTGCGTTAAAAACTATGGAAAAAGAATATTTGTTTACATTTTTTTAATGAATAGTAGCTAAATGATGCCAAACAATGCTCTACCAAACACTTTTTTGTTATATGTCACTAAAGGCCTTCATTCTGCACATATCATGAGACAGGGGTATATTCTTGTATTATTTTCCAATCTTTCACTCTCAGATGATTGATTGCCATCAAACATCTCTGCAGCAGTGAGTGCTATAAGCAATCAATCAGGATGTAATGACTGATTGTTGGGTCCATGGGGAACTCACACATTGAAATGATGATGGGGTCCGAAGCAGGGCCGACGAGAGGGCCATTTGTAAAGTAGACCAGAACCCGATACTGTGCACCGGGGGTTAAGTTGCTGATGATGTTACTGGTAGTGTTTTCCTGTGGAGACAAAAATATTCACTGCTCAAGACATGACCCAGAAATCATTCATCTCCTAAAGAATAAAGGTTTCCAATGTGGAAAAACACTGTCAATGACAGATTTGTACAGTACCTGCAGGCATACACTCACCACACACACAGATAGTGTTAGACGGGGGTTTTTAATCTGGTTAGACACGTTTTGATAGATCCTCTACAGCGAGGAGGATTTCTGCTGATTGTGTTTGTCTGATAATTTTATACCACCCACATGTGTGTTACAAAGCCTGACAAGAGAACTATCAATAACTGAAGTTCATAGACTGCATTCGTTGCATGGCTTGGGTACACTTTTATATACCTTAGAATTTTGTTGACTTGAGGTTCCTGGAAGGAACATTGGGTTTGGTGGAAATCTGTCTGAAAACCTCATTTCTGAGAATTGGGATACAGAGAGAAATGGCATAGGGCTAGGAAGCCATAAACAGCTGATCAGAATAGCTTGTTAATTATATAGCAGAGGTCTTAAGCTCCGCTCCAGAAGAATGTGTGAACAGGCAGTCTGTCAAGCACAGGATTAACATGCTACTGTAAGTGTATCAGAGTGCAGTGGTCCAGGCTAACCTCACTGCAGTAGGTATTTTCCAGCCTCTGGCCGAGCCTCGGTTTGGAGCAGGTGAGGGACAGGACAGACACCAGGCTTCCATTAAGGTTTGATGATGGCGCGGTCCAGGAAACAGTTGCTGTATTGGAGCTCAGCATCCTCACCGTCACGGCCTGGGGCTGTTCCTTAGGCTCTTCGAACCACTCCCCACTGGAACCTGCCAACAGAGTACTGTCATTGGGAATCCTAAGAAATGCTATTAAAAAACAGTAAATACTGGTATCTGCAATCTATAGCAAACTACAGAAATCAGGTCTTTTAGTCTCAAGTACCTGCAAGAGACAACTGTTATCAACCGTGCTAATTACAAATACTTGCAATATCTCAATAACATCATGCCAGCTAACTATTAATTCCAGGAATGTGCCGAACATATGTGGTCCACTACTCATATAATCTTGCAACATAGATGTACATAGCACAGAAATGTCTTCAAATCACTGTAGCCAGGGATGCAACCACCTCACCTATGCGCAATTAAGTTATAACTGGCAAGTAAAATTGCATCACACCCAGTAACACTGACACCTGCAGGTTCGAAATAACAGGTGAAATCAGGCATCACTCCACAAACCAGCCAGGCCACCATGTAAATTATTTTGAGTGAAATAACTTTTTTTACTTACATTTTTATCAGAATGTTAAATACTCAACCAGGGGTGACAAGATATTAGATCATGTATACACTAATATAGATAATGCATATAAAGCTTTAACCTGCCCCCACCTAGGACAGTCTGATCACCTTTCATTGACAATGTTGCCAGCTTACAAGCCAAGTAATAAAGTGGTTAGAGTAGGCTGAAAACAATTCTTTGGTATATCTTAAACAGTATACATCATCTGTCCTATCCTACATCAGCTATTGCACTGAAAGTGTAATCAACACTAAGGAAGTCTAAAATCAAAAACCCTAGATGACCAAAGACATCATGAACCCACTGAAACAAAGATACTGCTTCTAGGGCAGCTGACATTAGCCTATAGCTTAGCTGGGGCTAATCTAAAACGAGGCATTAGTGCAGCAAAACACAACTACAAACTGAGGGTTGAGGACAATTTTAACAATTATAATCCTTCACGCATGTGGCATGGCATTCAAGCTGTCACATTATAAAAGAACTGATCATTTGCTTATGAGTCGAATGAGGAACTCAACACGTTTTTTTCACGCTTCTATTGCGATAATAATGATAAGGAAATGCACATCCTTGAGTGCTTGATATGAACCACAGAGCTATAAACTAACAAGTTCTGGTGGCCTCTCATGTTGACGATGTAAGGGATTTTGTTCTCAGTTGTCCTGTCTGTGCCTAATCCAAGATCCCACATGTACTACCTGCAGGTTTGCCTGACCCTCTCCCTATTCCATATAGCAATGGTCACATATAGCAATGAATTTTACTACAGACCTTCCTGCCGCTAATGGTTTTACTACTATCCTTGCTGCAGTTGATAGATTCTCTAAAATGGGCTAGATAATACCCCTCCATGGTTTGCATAATTCAATGGAAGTGGCCGAATGCATGTTTGATCAGTATTTTAGGTTCTTCAGGATACCACAGTGCATTGTCACTGACTGTGGACCACAATTCACATTTTAAGTGTGGAAGGCATTCTAAAGTGATCTTTATTAATTCCAGGGGAATTATGGGAAACATCTATGCCCTATTGGGGTGTAACCTTAGTCTATCCTCTAGCTATCACCCTAAAACTAACGCACAGATAGAACAACATAATCAGGAAATTGGTTGTTGCCCTGAGATAGTCCTGTTCTTCAAATCAGATGGACCAATGTGTTTTAGGTTACCAGCCTCACTTTTCCATGGGAGATGGAGGTCAGTGACATTTTAGCCATGGCTGAATGGTTTAACCTGAGTGGCCAAGTTTGGGAAAAGGCCCACTGCAACTCAAGAGAGCTTCAAAAAAAAAAAAAAACATTTTGCTGACCACTGCCGCTGTGCTACTCCCTTGCTCCATCTCGGACAATGGGTTTGGTGGTCCACCTGGGACATCAAGTCTGCATCCTAATAAAGAAGCTCAACCCCTGGTATGTTGGTCCTTTGAAGATCATAAAGCACATTAACCCTATTACAAACCATTTACAGTTGCCACTGTGCTACTGGATATCACCCATGTTCCACATCTTAAGCCAGTCTACTACAGTCCAATGAACCAGGCCTCCTCCCCTGCTAAACCTCCACCTCCTCTGGATGTTGGGGGTGAGCTTGCTTATACAGTCTGTTCTGTTCAGTTCAGTTCAGTGCAGTTCAGTTTTATATAGCATCTTTCACAACAGAGTCACCCCAAGGCGCCTTAGACGGGTGTGTTGTGATACATTCCTGCATCATTTATACAAAATAATTCAAAAACAGGAAAAAAGGAATTGGATTCTAGGTGCCACAGGGAACAATTGTAGTACCTGGTGGATTGGGAAGGTTATGGAGGGACAGTCATGGGTCCAGTGTTGGGGAAGTTACTCACAAAAGTAATCCATTACAGAGGTGGAGAGTTCAGACCCATAAAGTACAAATCCAGACCAAGATTTTATTTCAAGCAACTAGTTGAGTACTCTGTAACTATTTAAACTGGTTGGTCTGGATTTGTAATTTCTGGACCTGACCTTTCCAGCTTTGTCTGTAATGGATTACTTTTGTAAGTAACTTCCCCAACACTGCATGGTGACACTGAGGATTTTTACCATGCTCACCCCAATCATCTTTCTCCTTGCCCCTAGGGTTGCACACCTGATAGGCATTCTAGAGCTTCTGGAGTTGTGCATGGAATGCTGGTACTGTCATGTCTGCACCAAGCTCTACAGCCACCCAGCCTTGCCCAGTCACTTCCTGCTCTGTTTTCACTGAATATTAAAATAATTAATCTAATCAATAAACCAAAAAAGGTTTTAAATCACCTGGTACTTCGCTGAGCTTTGCAAAGTATTGAGTGTTACATTTTATTTACTTAACAAATATTTTTATCCACATTTTTAAGAAATCAGGGCCAATCCCTTGGGTAGATGAAGGTCAAGGACCTTGCTCAGAGCCTAACAGCGAAATCACTATGCTGACCCCAAGACATGAACAGACAACCTGCCGATCACAGGCTGAGCATCCGAATGCTCTGTTCCACCTTACTGAGCATTTGTGCCATGACCTGATATCTGTGTATGACTTACTTTTTGAATCATGATTTGGATTTGTCTTTTTGTCCCTGCACCCATATATTGATGTCTGCCTGTTGTTGATCTTCAGATTTGGAGTGCTGGAATTAAACTTGTAGCTTATGCAGTTGGATCCTCTCTCTGTCAAGTCATTACAGGAATACTATAATGTAAGATAACAGCGATAAAACCTATATCTCTGGTTCTCTGTACACTCCTCAAACTGCCAGTAGAAGGACTTCTGTTTAACAGCAGTGTAGTGCTTTTTATCTGACAGCAATACAGGTCGAGCCACAAGGAGCTGAACAATGTTCACCGACAGCTGTCTGAGCTGTATTTAACAACTGCCTTGAAGCCTGAATAAAAATACGTGCCCAGAAAAACGGCCATTTTAAATATATTGCTCTCAATTCAGTTAACTAAGCAGAAAAACAGAACCATGGGTGTTAGTGTCTGGGTGGGGGCAACTTACTGAGGTAGAAGGTGACGCTGGTCTCCACGCGGCTCTCTCTGGGTTCACAGTCTCCAGATGAGCTCTGTGTTGTCACCAGCACTCTGTAGGTCCCAGGTTCGCTGAGCTCCCTGACAAACTCCTGCGTGTTTTCGTCCACATCAGCCAACTCTGTGTGGCTTCCTGCGTAGGCACACGCTCAGTTACATTCATAGACTTACTATACATATGAGGGGAAGGGTAAGGAAGGCACATTGATACAGCATGTTGCCACACTCTCTACACGACAAACCACCGCAGGGATGAGAACTGACGAGAACCCAAGTGCAGCCGATGATACCTTAGCGACATACTAGTTCAAATGGAACAGAACAGTGTGAAGTTTTTTCCCAGTGGCTGGAGTGCCAATTCTGGCACCAACCCTCAAGTTTTCCCTGTAAGTTACAGGACCTGCTTGCGGGGCTGGATGTAGGTTAACGTCATACCCAGGACAAAGTAATTGCAGCTTAAGGGTCTTGCTCAAGGGCCCAAGGGAGTAGAATCGCTCCTGGCATGCAGGGGATTTGAACTCTGGCAGCCTTCTGATTGACGGCACAGATCCCTAGTGCCAGAGTCACCAGTCTGGTAGTATAACATGTAGCACATAACAGTACTATATATACAATACTGTGCTAAAGTCGTAGGCTGCCAAAAATTTTGTTTCATTTATCCTTATGTTGGTGTAAAATCATGATGCCTCTGTCAACGTTTAGCCATTTCAACTACTCTGCAAGTCACCCCAGTGTTTGCAGTAACCATACAATATACCGACGTAATCAGTCAGTCTAATTAAATTAAACTTGATCCAAAATTGAAAAAATACATAGAATAGCTGGGGAGCCCCTGAGGAGAGGTTTGGGAACTGAAGTGCTTTTCTTCAGGCCATCTAGCAAAATATCAGTAACTTTTTTTTAGAGAACAGAAAAGAATCTTCTAACTGTTTTATTCGTACTCTTAATTTGCATTTGTTCTAATGTTAAATAGTGTTTTTATCTGAGGAAATATTCACTGACTAAACCGATAGATTTTCTTTGAACAGTTCTGGATATATACAGCAATATCAGCAGCTTTCAGCAAGGTTCAGCGCTATGTGGGTCGCGCAATTACACACAGAGAGATCCACTCACAGAGGCAAATTATCTTCAAATAATGTAACTAATAAAACAGTAAAGCATGTGGTCTTGTGTACGGAATACACAGAAGGGCTATTTGCAATACAAAGGAAGGTGCGACATCGGACATGTAAGCCACTGTGTTGTGGCATCTCTTTTTCACACAGCAGACGCACCGTTTTTGGAGATGTAGATTACAAAGCCATCAAACATAGTAGGTGGGCGCGGTGGCTGCCACCGCAGCTCCAGCAGGGGGTGAGGCGGCCCAGAGGTGGGGAACATGGGCGCGTTATGATGGGGTTGGTCCATGCCAGAACCCGAAACACTTTGATCTTCAAATTCTAGGACTGGTGCGTTTACAAACTCCTCACTCGATATGGGGCTAGTGGGGGCAGGGCTGGCCGTGGCCAGTGGCCAATAGACTTGCGAGGAGCTCTCATTTCTTGTACTGCTGGTGGGCGAGTCATTTGCTGAGCTGTTGGAGCCTTGGGTTGGGTTCAAGTGTTCCTGTCCAATGGCAATGCTCCCTGGGTCCCCTTCTTCCTCCAGAGGCTCCACCTCTTCCTGTTCATCTATCAAGGGGACATCACCGACCAGACGAGAGTATGACCCACTACGTGCGTGCCGCGGTGGTGCTCTCCCGCTCAGATGAATAATCCGGAAGGAGACATTGAGGGGTGGGTTGGGTGCTGTGAGACAGGGACCGAAAATGAGCCATATCAATTAACTCAAAGTCACATGTACATTAATTTCCAACAGACAATGATTTTAACGACGTCTCTGAGGGAACATCTGATTGTATCACATTAACATGCACAGTCTCCTTTGATGGAAATAGCCACTCAAATTCCCTTTGAAAGAAGCCTCGGCGGTATTTAACGGATTTGAATAATTAATGACACGGCAGGCATTAATCTGCAATGGGAAGCCTTCCCCAATGGGATCTGGCCCTAACACAGGCACCCCTAGAGAGAGTGACGTTTAATCCACTCACTGTTTCAAATTAACAAAACAACAAAAAGCCCCCACCTTCACCCCGTTTCTATAATTTCTAACTATGTCTGAAACTCCCCATCCCGCTGCCCTTCTTGGGCCTGCTAGGTGACCTGAAAGCGTCAGTATCAGCCTCCAACATATTACATTCCAAGCCCGACGCTGTCTTTACACACTGCAGGTCAGTGGTTTGTGCTAGGATCTAGAAGGCCCCCACAGCCTGTTACTTTGGAAACCAGCTGCCCAAGTCCTGCCTGATTTAAAAAAGTCCGCAAAAAACAAAATTTAATATAATCAAATGATAGAAAATGCACCTTGTACATTTTTAGTGGTCATATAATAATTACCCTATACTGAATAAAAGTAAGCTTAATCATGAAGTAATGGAAACACAGATCATTACCATTAGACCATATTAATTATTATTATTATTATTATTATTATTATGTAATTACATGGTGGCACTCTGGCCTCACAATGTTATTTGGATTGATTTTTCAATCGGATTCCACTTCTATACCTGTCCTGGCAGGTCTCACTATCCAAAATGACCTGCGCTTGCATTAATGCCCCCCTTAAGGTTAGCAGTATTGGCGTTGCGTTTTGGGTACCTGTCCTGTGCCGGCCAGGCTGGTGGAGCACCAGGCTTTGCTGGACCAGAGTGCTCTTGTTTGACGTGGCTTCAGACACTAGCTGGAAGGTGATATTGCTGTAGCAGGTTCCAGGAAGCCAATGTTTGAAGACGGTTTTCCCCTTGAAGAAATCTAATCCAAAGGAAAGGTAATATTAGTATTGACACTTTATTGATCCCAAATTCTCTCATTCAATATGAAAGACCTCCAAAAGAGTCCCATAGTTTCAATGTGTTATTGAATTAATTAACCCACAATTTTATATCTCTAACAATATTTGTACTAAACTAAATCGTAATTTCAAAGTGCTTAAACTTTTACTCTTACGCTTAACACTTTTAAGTGACATGTATACACTGTATGGACAAAAGTATTTGGATACACCTCTCAGTCATTGAATTCAGGTGTTTCATTCAGACCCATTGCCACAGGTGAGTAAAATCAAGCATCTAGCCATGTAGTCTGGTTTACAAACATTTGTGAATGAATGGGTCGTTTTGAGAAGCTCAGTTAGCCCAAGTGCGGCACAGTCATAGACTGCCACATTTGCAATAACTGCTAGATATTCCACAGTCAGCTGTAAGTGGCATTATTGCAAAGTGGAAGTGGTTATAAACAGCTGAAACTCAGTTGGCACATGCCAGGAGAACATTACCTGCCTGACTGCACTGTGTCAGCTTTAAATTTAGTGAAGGAGAGATAATGGTGCAGGGCTGTTTTTCAGGGGTTGGGCTAGGCCCCTTAGTTCCAGTGAAAGGAACTCTTAATGCGTCAGCATACCAAGACATTTTGGACAGTTGTATCCATTCAACTTAGTGGGAACAGTTTGGGGAAGGCCCTTTTCTGTTCCAGCATGACTGTGCCCCAATTTACAAAGCAAGGTCCATATAGACATGGTTGGGTGAGTTTGATATGGAAGGGCTTGGAATGGCCCACACAGAGCCCTGATCTCAACCCCATTGAAAACCTTTCGGGTGAGCTAGAACGGAGATTGCAAACCAAGCCTTCACATCCAACATCAGTGCCTGACCTCAAAAATGGTCTTCTGGGTGAATGGGCAAAACTTCCCATAGACACACTCCAAAATCTTGTGGAAAGCCTTCCCAGGAGAAGGGCAGTTGTTATAGCTGCAAAAGGGGGACCAACTCCATATAGATTATAGATAACTATGGACTTAGAATGAGATGTCATAAAAGATCCTGTAGGTATAATGGCCATGTGTCCCAATACTTTTATCCATATAATGTAGTTCACAAGCAGAGTCTAATGCCTTGTAGAAGTAGTAGACCGTACTTGAGCATGAACTCGCTCTACGTTTTTAGCCAAACCTACCTTTGTACAGCATAGACCGCTGCTCCCGACCCTCAGAGTAGCTGATATTTACTCTCGTAAAAATGTTGTTCTCCGCAGACTTAAGCTCAAAGACGACACTCGTTTCTGGGGCAGGTTTGTAGTCATGGATAAACACGCTATCTACTGGAAGTGGCTCTGAAATATAAGGACAATGATACATTCCAACTTCTGAAGAATTTCTCTGCTTGTATCTGTCCACCCATTTGCTTACAATAACTGCTTTAAGGTTCTTTTATAGATCATATTGGCCACAACACCATGTCTATTCTGCTTTCCATTATCAAGTACGTGACACCTGAAGCAAATAGACTGTTAAAGGCATGGAGGTTCTTACTTGTCAAGAGGCTGATAGTCTTCACTGGCTTGGACCACACAGTGCCATTGCTAACCATGAGGCTGACCGTGTAGCAGAGGCCATGATAGGAAGCATTGAAGACCAGCGGTGGAGGAACAGTGCTGCTGAGGTTTTGAAAGAGCAGGAAGTGGCTCTTGGGCTCGCCAGTCACCCGCACGCCGTACACCGTGCTGTTCTCCGCCATGTCTGCTGGCTCCAGCAACATCAAGATGCTGTTGTCCTCTCTGACAGTGGCCACGAATGACAGGATGCCCTGTTTCATGACATGGCATGGAGAAGGAAGTAGCCTTAGAGACATCACCCACACAAACAGGGTGCAGTGGGGGGTGGACCATTTAGACATGAGGTTTCTAGGTCCTGCAGTGTGTGAGTGAATGACTGAATGACTAAAAGAATGAAGAAATGAATGAATGTTATATTTATATAGCACTTTTTAAGACACCCAAAGTAAGAACCAAAGAGGGGGGCCACTTGAAACGCCACCACTGTGTAGCACCCACCTAGATAATGTGACGGCAGTCCTGTTGCACCAGTACGCTCACCACACAGAAGCTAAGGTGGTGAAGGGGCAGGAGAGAATTCACCAGTTACATACAGGGGATGATTAGGAGGCCACCTTTGATAGGACCACAGTGGGCAATTTTAGCCAGGACACTAGGGTACCACCCCTACTCTTTTGAAGGATGCCCAGGCATCATTTATCACCTCTGAGACTTAGGACCTTGGTTTTACATCTCTGGACAAGCCATTTTTTCAGCACAGTGTCCCTGTTACCGCACTGGTGCATTGAGATCCACACAGACCATATGATGGGCTTTCCCTGTTGGCCACACCAACACCTCTTCAGGGTGTCATAAAGCGTGAATAGTAATGCTGTTTGGACTCAGCTGAAGGCACTGTCACCCATCCATTGCGGACATAATCACTGATCTCCAATCAGGACCCCATTAATTGGGAGAGGAAAAAATGGAAGTGATATGGGGTACAGCAGGCGACAGACCTTTGCTGTGTCTTTTTACACTCCTGACCTGGTATGATTAGTCACTCACAGGAAGCCTACAAATCCCCACTCTCAATGCTTAAAAATACAATTTCTCCATTCAGCAGCCGGTAAACGTAAATTAGCTATAAACCCAACTTGGAGTGTTCCAGCTTCTATGCGAGCTGATTAACTTACTCTCAGTACCGTGCCTTCGGCCACAAAAGAAAAAAACGACTGGTAGGTCACATCTCTGAAATTCAGTCCACCTTCAAAGTGTAAACAAACAGAGGTTGACATTGCCACTTTGGATTAAAGACCAGAAAGGAAGTCTGCACAGCAGACAGCTTTGATGATAGGAATTGACAGTTGTCCCAGGAGGCTCTCATTGTGAGGCTCTCACAGATGGGGCTTATAGTAATTTGACAGCGTCTACCAGGTTGAAACACTGATCTATCCCTATTTGACACTGAACTCCAGGTTTGATGTAACTAACGATTTGCTTGAAAACAGCAGATGGCAACCCTCTGGTCAGGGAATACTCTACAACCTAAAGCTCATTGGTCCCTACACTGAATAGTCCCCTCAGCACTCTGCAGGCTTTAGAGAACTGCTTATTGGCTTTCTATATTAACTAGGTGCCAGATCTATACAGACGTCTACTCAATCCTGAAGGGCTGTCTGATGCCATTTTCTGTTGTGACTCTTCTCATACATTTCTTATTCTTTTTTAATCAAAGAAAAAGAAAACAAATCAAAAGTTGCGGTAAATAAATTTATAGATTATAATTATTTTATGGATAAAATAATTTGACCAGAAAAAATTTGTATAAGGGCGGTACAGTAGTGCGGTGGTTAGCACTGTTGCCTCACACCTCTGGGATCAGGGTTCACGTCTCTGGGTTCCATGTGTGTGGAGTTTGTGTGTCGTCGTGGGGTTTCCTCCAGGTACTCTGGTTTCCCCCCACACTCCAAAAACATGCTGAGGCTAATTGGAGTTGCCAAATTGCCTGTAGATATGCATGCATGCATGTGTGTGTGAATGGTGTGTGAGTGTGCCCAGCAATGGGTTGGCACCCCATCCTGCGTTGTTCCCTGCCTTGTGCCTGCAGCCTCTGGGATAGGCTCCGGACCCCCCGCGACCCATATAGAATAAGCGGTTATAGAAAATGGATGGAAAATTTGTATAGTCATTGTGCTCCCCATCTCAAAAATCATTCAAAATTCCCATCAACTGATTATTAGTAATCACAAATGAGTCAGGTTCATGACAATCAAAGACCAATCCTGCCAATTATTAGAAAAAACCCATAAACAAAGTCACCAGTTCACAACAGCCTGTTTTTAGACCAAGGAAATGTACGCACCGATGAAGACAGTCGTCAGAATCTGGGATGATTCAGACCTGCAGCAACACAGAATCATTTATAATTTCCTAAAACTAAAAAAGATTCAGTGGTACCAACAAATGAATGACCACTCATAGATACAGACATACACTTACACATGGATTTTTATGAGGAAGAAAAAACTCACACATTATATGACTGTTCTTCGAGTATTCCAGTGAGTGCCTTTATTATTTAATGATAGGATCAGTTGTGCAAATACACATTCTCTTAAATGGGTAAAAAAATTCTGCTGTATATTGTATCTATATGCACTTTGTCCTTCATCACTTCTGCACCCCGTTCCTTCTTGTTTTTATCCCTCATTCTCTGTCCTATACCACTTCTGCATCTCATTCCTTCCTGTTCATACCTTGCATTCTCTGTCCTTCACGACGTTTGCACCCCATTCCTTCCTGCATATATCCCTCATTGTCCATCCTACACCACTTCTGCACCCCATTCCTTCCTGTTTATATCCCCTATTCTGTCCTACACCCCTTATGCACCCCATTCCTTCCTGCTTATATCCCTCATTCTCTGTCCTACGCTACTCCTGCACCCCATTCCTTCCCGCTTATATTTCTCATTCTCTGTCCTACATCACTTTTGCACCCAGTTCCTTCCTGCTTATATCCCCCATCCTCTGTCCTACACCACTTCTGCACCCCATTCCTTCCTGCTTATATCCCTCATTCTCTGTCCTATACCACTTCTGCATCTCATTCCTTCCTGTTCATACCTTGCATTCTCTGTCCTTCACGACGTTTGCACCCCATTCCTTCCTGCATATATCCCTCATTGTCCATCCTACACCACTTCTGCACCCCATTCCTTCCTGTTTATATCCCCTATTCTGTCCTACACCCCTTATGCACCCCATTCCTTCCTGCTTATATCCCTCATTCTCTGTCCTACGCTACTCCTGCACCCCATTCCTTCCCGCTTATATTTCTCATTCTCTGTCCTACATCACTTTTGCACCCAGTTCCTTCCTGCTTATATCCCCCATCCTCTGTCCTACACCACTTCTGCACCCCATTCCTTCCTGCTTATATCCCTCATTCTCTGTCCTACACCACTTCTGCACCCCATTCCTTCCTGCTTATATCCCTCATTCTCTGTCCTACACCACTTCTGCAC